>JAPMOQ010041261.1:876698-893354 GCA_026543055.1 Argiope trifasciata
GCTTCAATAAAATCGGGACAAGAAGTTACATCAACCTTTGGATTGGAATATTTATGATCATCCATGAATTTGCTGACTATTTTTTATCAGAAAAGGAAGTAAAAAAGAACGAAAAATTCAACAAATTTATTCAGCTTTAATGTTTGAAAGCGAAAATTGTGCGAAACTAATAGCTCTGTTAATTATTTGCAGTAGTCTACAAATGAGAGAATTTAATGGGCATTTTAGTGCGTGATCTTCTAGTTTGAATAAAATTATACCAAATTAATTTAAGAGCTAATATAGTTAGTAAAGAATGCGAGTGTAAATATAACTTGGTTTGAATACCAAAGAGAAAGTGTATCATTATTCAGACAGATAAATTTTTTCCGTATTTGACTAGCAAATAAAAGAAAAATTTATGTTTCTTTTACTGCTGCTCTCGTGACATTTTTTTCTTAAAAGCAATTTTTCAACATACTTTTTTATCTTCTTCAAAATATCTTAGTTTTCATTTGCAAAAAATATGAACTTATTTTTATAAATATTTAAAATTGTCAAAAAGCATAATAGTTCTTTGATGTTTTTTTGTAGAAATGTTTCTAATAACTTGATTACCATTATTTTATATCTGTCCTTTGTGAATATATATATAAATTGAATTTTTTCCATTTTTTATACGTAAGTGTAAGACATTCTTAATTGGAAAATAAATATTTGAAATTATAGATTAAAAGAAAATATCTTTATGATAGACCTAATATTTTAAAACTTCAGAATGAAACTATAAATAAATATAAACTATAAAAATATCAAAGTGTAGAAAAATCGTCACCTCTTTTTTTCTGTATATTTGTACAATAATTAAATTTTTTTCTGAATAAAAACTGGTATATGAAAATATAGATTGTGACTATTATTAGTTTATATTATTTTTTTTATATACCAATACAAGTTATTAGTCAAAATAAAGTTTTTACCGTAACACAAAAATATTATTCATTATTTCTAATCAGCAGCTGTTATGGATACGTTTTAATCGATTGTTTTGTACTTGAATAAATCACACAAATTGAAACATGTTTAATATTCTCATTCTTTTCTTTTTTTGTCAACTTTGACTTGTTAAATTGCCATCTAGTTTAATAGTTATAGAATAGTTAAGGGCGGAATGATGATATATCAGCCAGCAGTCATTCTTCATATTTATGCATTGGACCAACAGATCTCTAAAAATAATTTCGTGTAGCATGGACCTCGATCATAATCGAGTCTTGAATGTAGCACTCTCTAGGACGAGATTTCAAATTTCTAGACCATATCATTAATATTTCTTTACTTGTTAAGATTCGATATTTATTCACTCTTCTCATTGTCTGTGATTTGTATAATTGATGTAAGGAGTTAATTTTTTTCAGCGTCCAATGGGTCAAAAGTAAAGAAGAAGAAATAAGGAAAATTGAATTTATTATGAAAAATTAAACACAAATGGGTATATTTTTCGTTATTATAGCTATGAAGAATGTTGCATTTATCATGTCTAAGATCCAGATTCCCAATCAATTCTTCGAATAGCATTTCTTCCAATGATTTCAAATGAATCTTGGTGTTACTTTCTCACTTCTTTTTAATCTAGAAGTTTTTTGTTCTTTAAGAAAATAATATGAAAACATTCACATTCATTAAGCATTTCCTCTCGGAAGCCGAAAGTTTAGTATCTTAGTTGACCAGTTATTTGCTTAGAATTCTAGCATCCTCGGTTTTCTTGGTATCGCTGAATTAATGCATTGAACAAAGTTTTCTGGTGGCATTGACTTAATTTCTTGTCGCCCTTCGCTGAGAACATGGCTCAAAGCCGATTGATTTTCATCTCTCATTTCATTTCAAAAATTATCCATATGACTAAAGTTTCGAGATTAATGAGTAGTTTCAAAGGAAAGTTATTCTCAAACTCACACCATCGAGGGTAATATTGGAAGCTGGGATCGAAAGTCTGATCCATTGAAATGGCGTTTATCTGAATTTTCAAAGAAAGTATGAGGGATAGTTACCATGTTGTTGCATAATATTTGGTAATAAATTCATATATCTTTTCACGCTTTCTATCTTTCTTATTTTGTATCAGAAAAATTATCTTCTCATTTTACAGAAATCCCATTTCTTTGAACAACTGTTTGAAAAACATCAACAAAAATTTCATCGAATGTTTCATTGGCAGAATTTTTTAGTATTTCTTTCTCAGTGTCTTATATAATAATCTTCCCATCTACTCCAATCCAGCACTAAAATTTTAGCAGTTTCTTTCATATTTGAGACAAATTTCATTATACTTTTCTGGGGAAAATGTTAAAAACTTGTACCACTTTTGCTGACCCTGACATCCCTCCTAATGTTTAAGAAGTCTCCAAACATCAAGAAAGGGAAATTCTGCAGCTAAAAGCTCATCTTTTCACTCAGTTTTCTTTCAAATTTCGTCCAGTGCGTCATTAATCAGTGAGTGTAAAACGTTACACGAAACATCAACTTTAATAAAAGGGTAGTTTAGCTTTCAGGGCATTATTCTGAGGAGCAATGTGGGGTGAAATTATGAACAGCAGGAAACTGGAGGGGAAAACTGGCTGAAGTCTGGAAAAGTATTTTTTAAAACGAGTGATTATTTTTACTCTCCCGGTACTTAATATTCTTAATGCTATTTAGAAATGCTATTCTCTCTGCCTTTGGCACTCTGATATCGCAACAGTTTTTAGAAGTCATTAATTTAACGTCAGAAAAAGCGGAAAGTGTTACTACGTGTCTAGGCTTATTACATTAACCCCTATGATCCTATTTAACTGTATTAGGTAGCATTTAATGGTTAATGTTAACAATTTCTAAAACGTAATAAATTGACAATGAAAACCGTTTACCATCTTTGTATTAGCTAAATTCTTTGTTTTAAGCAAGAATAGTTTATCATCTAAAGTATGGGAATAAAGAAAGGGCAGCAAATATTTCAGAGAAACTTTGTTGTTTCTACTCTGTTACGCCAAATTTTTCAAAAAAAGCTTTCTTTCTACAGATTTTCTGAAGCAAATTGTTCCATTTAATCTTTTATCGTGAGAAAAATTATTGCCCTATATAAACCTAAATTCTGTTTAGAGAAGAATATTAAGATTTATAAAGTCTAGGAATATAATGCAAAAGATTTATTCTGTTTTGATTCTTGTAATAATATCAGGAAATATATGAGATTTCCATTACTGTAATTGCTGATCTAAATGAATATATTCTATGAAATACATTTAAAATGATAATGCATAAAATGTTATTCATATAGATTTCAAAAAGTGATCAAGAAAAGTAGAAAATTTATCATTTTTGTATGATACCTTTAACTGCTTTTTTCTTCACCTGTCAAATTATATAGAATTTAAAAAAACTGAAAATACCTCATTCCAAATTTTTTGATGAATACTTTTCCAAATCCAAAACAAAAGAGTTCAAATGAATAAATTTTATAAATATGCTTTTTTTTTTTTTTTTTTTGGAAATAAAAAAAATGAGTTCAAAGGAATAAATTTTAGAAATACGGTTTTTTTGGGGGGGGAGGAATTAATCTGTCATCTGGAACCCTATGATAATGAGCATCATGATAATATTTTTTAAATTTATTTCTCTATTTTTCTTTTTCTTTTTAAAAAATTCTTCTTAATTATAAGCTCGATTTCTAACTGATAAAAATGTATTTGAAACGTAAATACAAAAAAAATCTAATATTACAGTGAGCTTATGTATAAATTAAGTTTCTAAAATAATGAAAAAGCTAAGTACTTGTAAAAGTTTAAAAATTTTATTTAGCAATATATATATATATGTATATATTGTAGAAAAAAATTTAATCGATAAAAAAAATCGATTTTTTTGAAAAAAAAATTCTGAATTGCGGTAGATTTTTTTTAATACAATAATAATTTTTTATTATTAACTAATTATTACAGTTATTATTTTTGTATCAAAATATCACATAATGTAATTAATGAAGAGTGTGCCGAGTAACAATTTTTAACATACTAAAAAGTGCTTAGTCATTAAATAGTTCAAATGAAAATTTATTACAGCTTAAACTATTTTTTTTCCTAAAAGAAAATATTTGGTTTCAAGGTGGGATAAATTACTTATCAACTCCACATACAGTGATGTAATAAATAATTTATAAATACAGTGATGTAATAAATAATGAAAAAATAATGAAAAAAAAGGGCAACTGAAACGTTTTTTACTATAAATCTATGTTATCGGTATATGTGACACGAGAAAAAAAAGCACAGAATTTTCAAACACATCTTGGTTGTTCATAATCCCTGGTGTTTCTATGTAACGTACTTTACTTGTCTTAAATATGTCATTAAGTATCATTCTTATAATTAAATATTCTGTGAAATAAGCAGACCTACCTACTGTAGCTTACTCTCAATTCAAAATTAGATGCCATTTTATTAATCAAATCCTATATATATGAGATATTAATCTTGTGATGAGTTAATAAAATAAATGGGTTTATTTAATATTATGAAAGATGAAATAAATTTGGTATGATGTCACACTTGCATCTACTTATACTACTTATATTGAAAATATTCATGAAAGATGTCTTAAGAATTTGAAGAATATGAAGATGAATTTTTCAAATTCAACCTTTTCTTCTTAATTCTTGTTTCAATTAATGAGGACTTTCAAGGTGACTTATTATCTTATCTTGATAACAGTTGTCTATTAAATTGAAGGCCGTTCTGTTTTCTAAAGGTCATTAATAAATGTCAAGATGATTAGATTTTCAGAAAGCACACCTTCTCTATTAAAGCTGTTTTCACCAAATTACAACGAGATCTCATTAAGATTCATTCAAATTCGTAGATTTATGCTGACTTAGTGTATATAATCAATGGTACATAAGTGTAATATAAAAGACTATAAAACATGCATTTTGTAGTTTCTTGGTTATAAAAATATATTTAAAATGGCAGAAAATTTCTATTGTAAATATAGCTGAAAAATAATAAATAATTTTAAACCTAATAATACGTAAATAAATAATTTAATATGAATGCATGAAATTTTACCGACTTATACAATAATAAAAGGAAGGGAATAGGAAAGAATTAGTGTAAGTAATTATTACACAGCAGCTATTAACATAATTTTTAATACCTTTACACTATCTGTTATTTTGCTTCGCTTTTTATAGGATTATTTTAAATTAGTCAAATTTTACACTAGCCACTGGCAAATATATAACTGATAGCTCAAAATGTCTCAAAAATATTTTAATTATTTTTATAAGTAATTTCTTTGTAAATTATTTGATAAAATAATAGTTCCTGTGAATAAGAAATGACTATTTTTTATCACAATGGGTGATACCCATTTAATAGTAGAATATTTTTAGTATTTTATGAGCGGTTTGACAAACTGCAAACTGAAAATATATTCTGGAAAAGTTATAGTTGAATTTTAAATATAATTTCATTTTCTAATTTTTTTAAAAAAATTCCAAGGCATGAAGAATTCTGTATTTCTATCTTTACATTATTGTAATATTCTTAGATATATCTTCCTTGCATTCAAGTACTATCCATTGAATGATAATTATTATTAATTCAAGAATATTTATATAATATTACTTGCGAATTTTTAGAAATATTTAAATATTGATTAAAATTTTGTTGTAAGCCTGCCTGATATTTCACATATGAAATATATTTTCTAAATATTACTGTAATCATTTTAAAGGAATATCTTCTGGCGTTCTGTCATTGGGGTAGAACGTCTTCCCATTTATCTGGGCAACTCGGGTTTAAGTCCTGGCTCAGTCATGGTTGTTCATCGCCCTGTGTTTTATCTGTGAGGTGCATGAAAGTGCCCGCATGTAAAAAGAAGTTGTGTAAGCGAATGTGTGAGTGTTACCTTCATATGATGTTGAAGTCAGATTTCTTCCCTCTGGTGCTCAGTCGTCTTTACCCTACTGAAGACGGAGGAGTTACTGCATCCCCTTTCGGGGTGGGGTTAACGAGTACACCATCATCATCATTACTATGTTCATTGTTTATAAAAAGCATTTCATAAATTTTAGTCGGTATATTTGTTTATTTAAGGTCATGCCTTTTTGTAAAAGAAAATAATTAAAATATTTTGAAAAATTTTCAAATTCAATTGTTAATTAGCACTTGATTAATTTTCTTTAACAGAACTCATTCACCATAAAAATTAAATTAAATCCTCCAACATATTTATTTTAACTAATGCGTATTTAAATCTTTAAAAGAAATAACTATCGAATAAATATTCATAATATGTGCAACATAAGTATTTAATCAATATTCGCGTCGTGTGTCGGTTTAATTTGTTAAATAATAGTTTCAATTATTTTGCTATTCAATTTGTTTTTCCACAAATATTTATCTACTAAATCCTTTATTTCATATTTATTTAATCTTTTACTTATGTCAACAAAACATTTAAACGATTTCTAAAACGCATCATTAAAAAAATAAATTTTTATTTGCTGATGGGCTACTTTGGATTAACAACCTTTTTTCCAGCAATTCATTTTCTATTTTCAGAACTTTCTGTTCGAGTGCATCTGTTTTAATGGGAAAATGCAATTACATTACTTTGTTTTTCTATTTAACGAGCAACAAAGCTTTCGTTTTTGATTTTCTCATACCTAACAAAGAGTGGTTATAAATAGCGAAGTTTTCCACTTATTGTCTCAATTCTTGTAGCAAACTAATGTTTTCGAACTCTTTTGTGTTATTTATTTATTACTTATTTATATTTTGGAGGATTTTATGAAACTCTTTGAATATTTTGTTGTTGATAATATTTAAGAATCTTTTTCTCTTTTTCATTACTTTTTTTTAGCCATACAAGAATTTTTCATGTTCTTTATTGTGATTTCTAAGATTTGCTGTTTTGCATTTCTTAATTTTTGTATGTAAAATAAAAGATATATTTTGTCATTCAATTAAATCGTCTTTTTAAGCCCTAAGCGACAAGTTTGGAGACACTAAAACTATAGCAAAAAAATAATAATTACTCTTTCTTGAGAAGTATAACAAGGAATATCATTAAAGACCATTTTCATTTTTCTTTACCGTAATGGTTGTAGAATGTTCCAATAGTAATTTATAATAGTTTACGACGATGATATTTAAAATTATTATATAAAAAAACTAATGTAAAAAAACTGAATAACAAGTTATTTGTAAAGAAATAATGAAGAAAACTAGAATTCATTGATGAGCAAAATCAGACCTTTTAAATAATTAACTAATAAGTTTTTAGAGCCATTTGAATTTTTTTAGTTATAATAAACCAGAATAATGATAAAAACAAACTTATCTTTTTCCTTTTTTATATTTATTTATCCTAACAAAATGTCTGTGCATCAAGGTTTTAACAAATTAAAAGTAATATACATATATTTTCAATAATAAAAGACAACAGTAAGGACATTATTCAGAATAAGTTTACTGGAGCCCATTTCTTTTTCATGCTATACCAAATGTACTTCAAGCTCTTTACATCTCTTTCATAAAAATATGAAAAATCAATAAATATGTAAATTCATAAAAAATATATATAAATAAAACATATTACTGTTAATATTAAAATATTCTTGCAAAATATATTATTGTTCAAAATTCTATATTGCTATGTAGAACTTTAAATTTGAAAAGGATGATCTATATCATTATTAAACACAATATGCTCGTAATAATGATGAATGCAATATGAAAATGATAATGGAGATGACTGAAATATATGAATTAATTAATCATGTATATGAGATCCATTTCCTGTTTTGAACAAAACAAAGCCATATTTTTATATAAAATAGAATAGATAAAAACTTTAATGTTTTTGTTAAATTATTTTTTTAACAATTTCACTTCAGTTAAAGAATAACTAAATGCGAAAACACATACTCGATAACTCTGCTTTATGTGAAAAATATGTCTTTCTTAATGCCTTCTATGCTCCCATTACTGAAGAAATTTGTTTTATTTTCAAATGTAGTTCTAAAAAATAACAGTTAAAGTATATATAAAATATTACATGCCAAAATCATTTGAAGACTTATTTTGGAGAAAAACTAAAATGAAAGTAATTTTTTTAGAAAACATTTTATAGAAATATAATGTATTTTAAAAGATTCATTAATCAAGTAAAATCAAAATCTTGAAAGCTATTAATAAATTTTTTCTGTTTTTTTTATGAAAAAAACAATGAAGAAGCACAGAGTTTGGTTCCTCAGTTTCTTTTCTTTTCTTTTTTTTTTCTTTTCTTTTTTTTTTTTTTTTTGGTAAAGCAAACTTACACAGAATCCTTTCAATACAGCAGGATATTTTTTTTTTCTCTTATATAAGTCAAAAACTTGAAAATATCCTGAGAGATGTTGAAGTTTGCTTCGAAACGGCGAAACAACTGGCTTCTTTATGGCTTCTTCAAAGATTTTTATCCTTTGCGAAATGTGAAGTAACTTTGAAGAAAAATGGGCAGAAGAAATCTTGAGGAAATTCAGTTTGGGCTTTTCTTTTATTTTCAGCCTCCGCATTTTTACACTTTAAAACTGAATTAGAATGAATCTGGTTCTAAATTTATGACAGTAAAATAGTCGAAAGGAACTAAAATAAAATACTTTTTCTTTACAAAGAAGTAATCCAAGCTTACTAAACTTTGAAGAATTTAATAGAAAGAACTGAATCCAGAGATCTAAACTCTAGGTCTGAAAATAGAAGTCAGTTTCCAAGTATATTTAGCTATACTTATACGTAAAATCGAATTTTCAAATAATCTGGTTGATCTTTTGAAAAAAAATTCTTATTTCATTTATTTTGATTCATAAAAGAGATTAATATATATTAATATATAAACAAAGAAAATGAAGAATTATTTATTATTTTGAAGATACAAATAAATGAAGTAGCATAACGGAAGGATTAAAGTAAGATATATCAAAATCCTTAAAACAAGAAGGATTTGGACAAACAAAAAGGAAGAATAATGGAAACCAGAATTAGGAAAACAATATTTTTTCTAACGTTCAATCGAGACAATTAAAAAATGTCTCTCATGTTTCTTTTAATGCTAATGTGTTTGACCAAGTAGTAATTTATTTTTATTTTTTTATTCTGGAAAAATTCAAATCTTATTCAATGATATAAAAATTAATTTTTTAGATTCTAACCAAATTTTATTTTTAACCATGTAAATTGAATTATAAATACAATAGTTTCAGTAACATAGCAGAGGCAATTGAAACTGGAAGCAATGATGTTTTCAATCAGAAGAAACACTTTGGATTTGAAATATTGCATATACTTTATGATACATTTATTTGCTGCTGTTATAGAATTTTAAAATTTAGAATAAAATTTTTGACAAAAATCATTAATGATAACTTCTAATGATCATAATAACTTATTCATTAAGATTATTTTTATTTTACTGTCTATTACATTCATGATAAGTTGATATATGTCTAGATCTATGTAACAGAAATTAAGTCTTTTCATCATTTCAAAACTAATGATAATGTTATTGTTATTTCTTCAAATTCTAACTTATAAACGCTATTTTAGTTGTAAAGCAATATATATATTTTTAATATAGCATTTTTTGGGAACTCGACTTCGAGTGTGCACTGATATTTTACATGAAAAGAAACGTTAAATCGACGACACCTGAAGCAATGATTAGTAATTAATGTGTTTAAGTGATAATAAATTAATTCAATCATGAAATTAATTAAGAATATAGATTATCGTATAGTTTAAAATGAGACGATTGTGTAAAAATGTTTATATGAATTAATTATTTAAATAAAATATTTACTAAATGAAGATCTACATTTTGAAGTAGTTTTAAACAGACATGAAACATTATACAATAAAAATCTATTTAGTTAATTTAGTTATATTTTTACATGCTGTGTTTTGGGTAATCGAAAATTGAGAGATTAGAGACCCGAGAAGTTGCATTTTTTGAGGATGGTTGCTTGGATATAATATAAATGAACATAAGTTTAGGGGATAATTTCAAATTATTGTAGCCTGATTACTCATCTGTGTTTTGAATAATCAACAATTTTTTGAATAATCATCACAAATTAAAGTTGTGGTATCTTACGAGGAAGGTTAACAAACATATTTCGATATTTAAAGCTTAGAAACGTTAAATCTAAAATAAATGTATGTAATTAATTCTTAGAATCTGAGAAATACCAATCTTTCCTACTAAAATTCAGTTAACATGAAATTTGAGAAATTAATTAATTTTCCTTTAATTAAGCAAAAAATGATTTATTGACTGTCAAGTTTTATTCTCTATTCTTTCTCATAAATCAAGCTATTTAGAAATTTTGAACGTTTATTTAAACATTCTATGTAACGGGTATCAGATTAAAAACCTCATTAACATTTAAATATGAATCATTTCTCTTATTTTTACTTGCATGATCATCTATTTTCATGTGTTGAAACTATCTCTTCCTTAAAAACGGTTAGAAGTCAAGAATAGGTATAAGCAGGCGAAGTTTGTAATTATTGTTTCAGATTTTCATATTGATTATGTCAACGGTATGCGCTTAAATCAACAAATCTTTTCACCTCTATCATTTATTAAGCTATATTCACCGTATTCTGAAGTTTCGCAGATGCTCCAGTTATCAGATTATTACTATCCTTTGATCTAAGCACGAAACTGATACTGATACTATCTTCTGACCGCTAACATAAAGAAACTGGTTTCTCTATTTTTGAGTGGGGAATAATTATTTTATCGCCATCTAAACTGGAAATATGGTAACACATGTATAAGAGTGTAACATTTTTTCTTTTACACACTTCTACGTTGTAATTTAAATTACAACATATACGTATTATTCTACATACTGTTTGATGCGATTTTAGTAAAAATTTGCTGGCCCGTTATTGAAATACAAAATCATTGTGAGTCTTCCTGCAATAATCTACCAGAAAAAATAAGTACCATTTTTTAATATACCTTCATATTTTAAATTTTAAAAATATGGAAAAGTAGCAGAAAATAAATTAAAACTTTAATCAAATTTTAAAAAGTGTTTATTTTATGATTAATATATATATATATATATTCGATTGTTGATAATTATCACCATAACCAGAGGGTGAAGTTTCCACAAAAGTGCTTCGCGCTCTTCAATGATAAGAAAATTATGAGCCCAAATAAAAATTTAAGACCTTAGAAAAGGTTGATTATTCGGGATTCTAATTTACAGACTCTTTCAGCATTTGTATTCTGCTTCATGGTATAGTGAAGAAACAAGCAAAATGAACCAAGTAAGCATTCCGTTCTTTTATCCAAAACTAGATACAGGAGTCACAATTTCACATCCCATATCAACATTCATATAAAAATCACATTCAAAAGACAATAATAACAGCTTAAATTTTTTTGTATTGAACCATCACCAGAGTGCCATACATGCATCTATATATCTAAATTCGACAGTTGTAAGCGGATATAAACCATTCATAACGATTATAATTCAATATTAAAATTATTTCGAATACATAGATAAATCAAGTTTACAATGAATTTTCATATGAATCAAAATAAGCAAATATTCTCCAAATAGAAGGTGTTATCTCATTAGTTAGTAAAGGAAATAAAAGGAAAAAGTAGTTAATTTATGTTATTGCGTTTTCGATGTAGAACCTTTAAAAGTATGTGAATATGCAAACCAAATGACGAGCAACTCCTTCACGACGCTTAAACGTCTTGAGCTAAAGTTTTAAGACGATGAGTATCAAATTATTCTGATATTGCTTTTTACTTTCATGAACACAAAATATGCAAAGAAAAGTAGTATCCCCAAAAATTTCATTACTTTTATGATTTTTTTTTTCATTTCAGATATCCACAAAATAGAACAAAATGTTTTTGGAGTTGTGCGTGTCTGTAACGTATCTAAGCAAGACGAATGAAATTCGATATATAGCCTTTACTGGTAATTTGTAAATATCTGTGATACTCTGTGCGAAATCCTTCAAAAGAAGTCTATATTCCCTGTACCCGAATACGTTTTAACACAGTAATTATAGAAAGGAGAGAGTTAGATAGATATAATTTGGTACATGGATTTAGCCTTTAAAGTGTAGATATGTATCAATTTGAAACAAATTCTATAAGTACGTCAGTGTTTTCGGTTTCTTATTTCAATTTTAAATTTCACCATGCACATGTGTCAAATTTTAGCTTCATCAGATGAAAAAAAGGCATCCAGAATACACATTTAGTTTTTAGCGTACTGGTGTTTTAATCGCATCCTAGCGCTTAAATAAAAAAGAAAGGACAAAATGCCTTATAATACATTCTGATGGTCACTTTTGTAAGTTTTATTCGCTAATTGCATGAGATTAATAGCATACAAATACAATTTTTAGAGTTTAATAGTAAGTATTTGGAAATAATTTCTCCTTGGTTGTATTTTGAAGAAAAAGTATATAAAAAATAAGTATTAAGGCATTGTATTTAATTTGAAATTTTAATTTTTCAAAAGAGTATCTTTAACCGTTATAATATTATTGTGATAGGAAGAAATAATTTACCCGATTAATTAAATCATTTAATTAATTTTTTTGTTAATTTATGAATATTAAATACGGCATCTCAACCATATTAGAATAGAATTTATAATTTTAAAAACCACAAACTTTGGTCTTCACTAAATTTTATCGCCTTCTCTACGTCTGATCTCTTCCTCTTCTTTCCTCTTTCCTCTATATAAAGTTGAGCACTTGGTTTAAGGCCCAGAATAATTTGCATAGTGTTGAGGGACTATAGTTATAAATATAGACCATTAACTTGAATCTAGCATACTTATTGAATCGATCGTAAGGTTATGTATTTTTGGCGTTTTCCTGCAGACCGAATGGTGCCAAAATTCGAGACATGTTCAAACTAATGTCTGATAATATTCTAAAGTCAAAGATTTGAGTCGCTACTTAATTAATATCATTCATCTGAAAATACAGACCAAAAGACTACTCAACGTATTTGGTGCAAGTTTGAATTTTATTTATATTTTAGATTTTAAACCTGCTAAACCGAATGTTACTTACCCAACTGAAGACATGTAGGAGCTTAATATTAATATTATCGAATTTTTTAGCACCCAGGCTGTCAGCCAGTCAGATTTTCGTGATTGGATTTCGTTCAAAATCTGATACAAATCTGCTGATTTTATCGTAAATCTCTTTAGTGAATTTTAACCGTCAATTTCAAAGTGTTTTGGAGTTACTGTATTTACATACAAACATACTGACTAACAATCAAATAGATATGAATAAAAAAAGTGTAAAATAAATGAAAAATAGCCAAAACATCTTTTAGGTATTATTCATTCTAAATTGAAATACATATTATTTGAAAAAATAACTTGCTTTCTGAGTGTTTTTTTTTACTTTGGCCATTATTTTATTCTCTTCTAAACGTACCTTTCTGAATTTCAATCAAGTGTCAGTATGACACTCATTTCTTAGCGGAACTCACGTATTCTCGACAATACTAGTTCTATTTTCCTGATTCCAGATCGTACAATTTTTATTTTTTTCAGAATTCTAGAAATGATTTTCTGTCTTCTCAAAAACCAGATCACGGCTTTTTCATTCGAAACAGGGTGGATGCGATTTTTATTGTGTGTTAGAGAAGGGGGAGGGAGAAGAGAAAGAGAAGCGTTTAAATTACAGGTGGAAATTCGATTGACAGTTTTCTGCACTGCTGACGGCAGGACTCAAGGCTGACTGAAGTTCTCCGCACTGTGCGATCATGGCGAATGTGCAATTATTTCTTTCGAGCGGAAAAAGTAGGCGGTTCGTTTAGATAGTATGGTACTATTTCCTTTTCTTCCTTACCTTCCTGTTTTTTGCATTGAAGTAAAAATGAAAGATGAGCTGTCCTTACTTTTGCCCCCCCCCCCGATCTTGAGGGTGTTTTTTTTTTGATATTTGTTTTATTTATTTTCGCAGGTGAAAAGTCAGTGATTGAAGAAAAGGGATTTTTTATTTTATTTTGTAGAGCAATTTTTTTGATTGATTTTACCCTTGAAGGTTTATCCAAAATGATACTTTTTTACAATGATGGTTGATAGATGAAATTCGTATATACATAGTAAAAAATGGTTTTGGATATATGCATGCAATAACTTGAGCATTAAAAAAGAAGAAAAAATAATAATAAAATCTACGATCGTTATCATGTGAAAACATTATTACTTTTTTATTTATCTTAATTACTCAAGTTTTAAGTTTTGGAGCTTAATCGATTATAAAATGAAAAAATAAAAAAATAAAACTGTTACTAAATATCGACGCATAAGTAATCTAATAGTCTCATGTTTGTTTCAAACCGGTTTAAACTGGTTAATGACTTAAATTAATTAAGACTTCTGTAAGAATTCAAAGAATGAAGAATTTGAAAATCAAATTGTAACTTCAGTTAGAGATAAATAGCCAAATGCGACAACTTTCCGCATTATTTTCTAATAACTTTAAAAGCGAAAAAAGAATGTCTCAAAAGATATAAATTACCAATTGTTGTCTAGGCATTTTGAGGCTTCAAAAATTTTTGCCTACGCAATTTGAGGCTTCAAAAGCCTGAACAAAAACAACACCATTTTTTCACATGATAAAAATTTTTAAATGGTTCACTTCATTCTCCAAACAGAAAATAGTTTTAATAAATTCTTCGTTTTTTGTTAAAACTTATGGTTGACTCTTTGAGGACTTCAATATTTTTAATCGCTAATTATTCCACAATTAAACTATTAATATATCTTTAACTGACGACATTGAACTTAATATTACTAATAGCCAATTCCTTTTTTACTGCTTTTACCAGAAGGTTAAATTTTGATTTGATTTGATTTGATAATCCTCTGGTTGTGTGTATTGATAATCATCTGGTTACGTGTCTAAAATAATGGAACAAACTTTGAGAGATGGTAGAGTTCACTATTGTAAAAAAAAAAATATTATATATGAGTATATGACTGGAAGGGACGCGTTGAGGAACGAATAAAAAAAATAAAAAAAATAAATAAGCCATGAAATGAAAAATATTGTTTATTTACAACGTAGTCGGAATTTTTTTACAGCAATGTGTACAAAAATTGCTCAACATTGCGGTCACTGACAATAATACAAGCTTGATAGCGTCGATGTAGTGATTGGTGAAAAGATTCCCAACCCCGGGTATATCAAGTACGCATGCAGCTGCACAGGATAGTCGAGCAACTAATCTCGTAAATGAGAGCTTTCAAAGGTGCAAAATAAGAAAAAATTGAGACTCGATAAATCTAGCAATCGTAGTGGCCAACGGACAAGCCCCCCAAGCCCAACCCAGCGCACCTCAAAAGCAGTATCCAGCAGTTTCCAGCAACTGTTTTAATATTTTCTATAAGGAATAACTGGTTAATTTTGCTGTTAATGCTTATTTTATGATTCCATTAATATGTTACTCTTTTTCTGTTTGTACCTCAAAGCACGCATCAACGTCATTATATATATATATATATATATATATATATATATATATATATATATATATATATATATATATATGTGTGTGTGTGTGTGTGTGTGTGTGTGTGTGTGTGTGTGTGTGTGTGTGTGTGTGTAAGAAAAATAATAATCATTTGTCATATATAAATATAAATACATAATTATTGTCATTTTTCTTTCACTCATAGTCAAAATATCATTTTTCAGATAATGTTTTAATAAATATCGAGAAAATTTTCATAGTATTTTTTTCGATGTTAAAATGGCATGCCCATTCCTTTTTTTATCTTTCTGTTTTGTATAAAATCTGTAAATAAGATATTCTCAAACTTTTCTAAAAATTATCGAAAATTATTCTCAAACTTTTCTGAAAATTATTGAAAATCTTGCCATTGATAAAAGTGTCCAAGTGAATGTTTTGATGAACGAGATATATTCATAGATGTGCGTACCTAATTAATTTTTAAAAATCATCAAAAATAAAGAAAAAAGCCAGTGGAATGGAAATGAAATCGATGTCAACAAGAGTCATTATAACTTTTGTTTTAGTTGAAAGATAATGGGAAAATCAGTTTTAGGACATAATAATTTAAGAAAATGCAAGCCGGTTTCTTGGCATAGGGAAACCCGTCTTCCCCGTGATCTGGAAGTCCTGGGTTCGAGTTCTGGTTCAGACATGGTTGTTCTTCCCTGTTATATCTGTAAGATGTGTGAAAGGTGTCTTCCTGTATAAAGAGGTTGTGCAAGCGAATAAGTGATGCATGAGTTTCAAAATCGTACTCTTGGCCCTAATTGGCGCTTCTAAAACAAGAGATGTATTCTATCAGTTTGAATCGATGTCTTAGTAACAGCGAACTTGTCCAATGGCAAATGTCATAAGAAACAACATAGTATAGATTATAGTTTTCTGTAAACATGCAAAACATTGTTAATATAAGGTTAGTAGATTTGCAATCACTTATCTCACCTATTAAATAATAGCTTATAGTATTGTATAGCATATAATTTGATAACTCTAATAATTAATTGATGAGTTAGCAAAAACAAAATCACTGATTAAATAAATATGTATTGCTAATATGTGTTCGTGTTT
>JAPMOQ010041261.1:893754-905450 GCA_026543055.1 Argiope trifasciata
TAGCCCCCCATGTCTTCTTGCTCTCAGGTCCCATTATTGAGAAGGTCGTTTCTGGACATTGACACTTGCCACTAATAGAAAAAAAATAATGAGCTTAACATTATGTAAAGATCATGCTGAAGAATTAAATTTTCCTTTCTTCGTCTCAATGAATGCATTCCTGAAAAATTTGTTAGAAATTTAAATTTTTAGACTTTTGCTCAGTCCTATTCCTTGCATTTAATATCATATTTTTGCACAATGAAATTTCAAATTAAAAAAAAGTTTCTTTCTTTTAAATCACCGTTATAAAATTCCCAGTTTAATTATTTTACGCCAATTTATACCCTTTCGAGCTAACTCTGTTCATTAATTTGCGGTGTCCTTTGAGATAACTGTTGATATTATCAAAAATCCTATAAAACTATTATGCTTAAGAGTTTATAATTCAGACAATTTTAGCCACTGGATGGAAATGCCGTTTCTCTGTACAGAAAAAATTTAAAATTTTACTGCACAGAGAATACTTTCTTAAATACAGCTAAGGAGAGTAAGGAAGTATACAAAAATTTAGCTTTTAGCTGTAATTGTGAATATCATTAATAAAAAAAGATAAATGTGCAGTGTTTAAAATTTTGATATGCGCTCAACATTAATCTTAAAAAAATACATGTAATGTATTTAATCACTATCAGAGGGCAGCACCAATCGGTATTAAACCAAACTTGTCTGCGCATGCTCGTCTGTTTCGATGCGCGGAAGCGAGTCAAAACGGGATACTTCATATGTGATTGTTGTTCGTTCAATTCATGCTCTTGAATGAAAAGGAAAGAAGTGAATGATAGCGAGACTGTGTTTTGTAATCTTAAGTACAAATGGTTTACTTATGCACTATTGTTATAACTGAAATATATTACTTAATGTGCACCCACACAATATTTTAGCATATGAAAAAACCATCACCAAGCCATGAACAAGAATGACTGAAAAGAATCTCCAGTGACTTTCTCTTCTGAGGAAATATCCAAATAAATTTATCAGTGAAAATAGAGATTTTTTCTTTCCTCCCAAGCTCTCAACATCAAGTGCCATACTCACAAGATTAGCAATGGAAAAAAGTACATTTTCTTTACATACATTTGCATTCATAAATATCAAATAAAATTTTCCTTGCTACTATTAACTAAATCATTTTACATCTAATTTTTATAAATGCATCCTTATCTAATATGTCATGATAACAAGTGAACAAAGTCTTCACGTGATTTTTCATACATTTTATGTTTCTGCATATTATAACTCCACATAATTCTTCTTTAATTTTTCAAAATTGAAAATCTTTGAAAACTGTTTCATTTCTTTTATGTTTAACCATTCTTTACATAGTTATTGTTTTTTCTGCTGTAAATATTTTGGTATTTAATAAAATTCCCTTATCACGTCCATGAATCCGTTCATTGGCCAGAACAGTTACGGATACGGGGAAATAAGCCGCCGTTACGTTCTGTAATATAAACAGTTCAGTGACGGAATGGTTACAGATCGGGCACATGAGGCAGCGTTATGTTCTGCTATATAAATTGATCTATGAACAAAATAGTTAACTATTTTTTAAGCATACATGGGTATGAGACGATATTGTGTTTTGAAATATACTGCTTAAAGTACTGCTGTAATATACTACTGAATGTACTACAGTTACTGCTGTAAAATATTTATGCAATACTGTTACTGTTGTAAAATACTACTTTATATACAATTGTTATTGCTGTAAAATACTACATAATGTACTTATTACTTAACATAATACTTTATAACCTGTTAAATTCATCTGTTTCGCTTGTACATAGTCATCTGTACATAATTGTAAATTTTTAAATCTTAAAAAAAAATTACCTTTTGTAGTTCTTCAGTATACCTTTAGGCTGAATATCAACAAAGCCCCTCTACTATTTGAGATTTAATTCCCATTATGCTAAATAATATTTCTAATGAGCCCAATGGTCACCTAAAGCAGAAAGTATATAAATTTTAAAAGGAAATAAACAAAAACAAAAATTAATTTATCAATAACTTGTCAGTGGAAGCGTGAAAAATATGTCTGTTTTCCAAAATTAGTCTTGAAGAATTTATTTCGCACAAAAACACTCAAAACAGAAGTGAAAATATATTTCGCTAACTTTATAAAGGGCATGTTTTTCTCAGTTTCTTTGAAAAGCATTCATTTTTAACAGGCTTCAGTTTCCATCCCATTTCTCTTGAAAACCCGAAATGAGCTTTGAAAATTTAGCTTATTTGCGATAAATATATTCCAGTGTGAGTATTTCTCAAGCATGTCACTTTTTATTATTTTTTTTTCAAACTTCTTCATTTTTCTGTCTGAAAGAAATGTTATGGTCGGTATATAATTCTTAATTTAGTGCAATTTTCCTTCAGCTTTAAACTTACTTAAACGAAGCGTGATTAAATTTCTTTCACAATTAAGTGGTTTATTTAGCAATGTTTAAAGAAATCACTCGACAGTGAAATTTTTTTTCCGAAAAAAAAGAAAAAGAAAAACGACCTGATTTCTGAGAGCAAATACAGATATTTCTAAAATTTCCTTATGTCTGCAAATTTTTTGTCGAGCTCTTTTGTGTAATCACAGTATTGAGACAGAAGAAAGAAGAGAGTTCGTTTTTAATAAGAGGATTCAGAGATATTTTAAGTCGTTCGGTATAAATGGAGTAATTTCCTTCCGTTTAGTCATTAAATCATGCGGATAAGATTTTAATTTCATTTTTTTAATTTGATAAAATCTTATTTTTCAAAAGAATTTCTTAATTTTCTGATTAAAAAATTAGATTTAAAACATTAATTAAGAAACCCTCTTAAATATAATATTGCAGCAAAATTAAGTGGTGTTGCGTGTAATTTTTTAATTTGAATAAAGTGCATCGTTGTAATATTAGTTACAGAATAATCATATGACATCTCGCATACTCTGCTGTTTCTACTTTGGATAAAAATGTATTTTACATTGGGCAAATAAAACATGACTATGATGTTCAATCAAATTTGACGATTTTACTATAATTGGCTTGTTACTGTATCCTATAGGAAAGTTAAACACTGATTTGTGTTCCGTTTTTTAATTGTATGAGAAAGTCGCAGATTGACTTCTGATTTATTAGTGAATCTTATGGAAACATTATATATTGTTTGTTAACTTGTTTTGAATCATAGTATAAGCTATGCCCTGTAGATGATGCTAATTATTAAAATATTTAAAGATTAATTATAAAAGTTCATACATCGAAATCTTCAAATCTTAAATAAAGTACTCTTATTTTGTCTAGACATCCGGAGAATCAAAATGATCGTTGTCATGACATCGTTGGTGAACATTGAGAATTCAGTTCTATTGGCCACAAATCACCATGATGGATGCGGCCATATTCTTCCTGTAGGTGATATCCATCATTCATGATTAGGTAACTAAATCCCAAGGTATTGCTATACAGACTGTGAAAAATAATTTAATTACATAATAAAATTTCATATTTATAATCGTGGTTTCTTCTTAGGGGATTCTTTTAATCTAAAATGTCGAAGGCATTTAAAAAAAGTTGAGCATTGTTTCATACTCAAATTCCATTTAACGATTCGTTGGCACAGAAATATCAAGCCAATACAACTCTCACAAGTTAAAACGAAATATAAGATTTATATCCTTCTAATATTACACCAAAATCAGGGAAAAAATGCCTATTATTGAGATATAATTTTTGTTCCTTTGGTGAAAAAATACAAACTCTCTTTCACTAAAAGAAAATTCAGTGGTTGGTTTAATTGTAAGTAAATGTTGGCGCAGCAAAACTGAAAATATGTGATAATTGGAAAATTGAGAAATATTTGATTGAATTACTTCTTAAATAAGCACCAATAATCATTTGTGATGAAAATACATTATTAATTTGTCCATACAAAATAGTCAGAGATTTATACCTTTTTTTTTACCTGCTTGATCAAGATGTAATTTTAGAACCAAATTTGGATAAAGAGCTTCGAATTTGCTTTCTTAATTTGAACCCAGTTTAGATGTGGAATCCATTGTATTAAATTAAGTTTTCTCTCCAAATTTTGCAACAAGTCGAAAGAAGAAACAACGAAAGACACAATAGAAATATTTAACTTCCTCTTCATACGTCATATGTATGTACTACAACTAAACATAAATGCGTGTGTTGTACACTGCAGTCAGACTATTTGACCAACAATTATGGAGTTTTATGCACAAATATATTTTATATTATGCACAAATATATTTTGAAGGATAGGAATGTGAACCCTCAAGAGAATGCTTAGAAAATTTTGTTAGAATTTTAATAATTATATTTATGCTGATTTTTGGCAATTTTCACGATATTATTTTTTTGGCATAACTTTCGAAAATATTATAGCATTTTAATACATTTTACAATGTTCCAATTGTTTTTTAAATGTATTTTTAATGATGCCAGTTCATAAAATGCCATCACACTATAGTTTAATTATAAGGTCTATGCAAATTTCTTTTATAAAATTTGATAGAATTTAAAATTTTTTGACTAATTTTCAATAATAAATTACGTTATTGACCTGAAATTCAAACTTTGTTCAATCCACAAATATTTAATCATTTGATGTTCTTACATTTTTCAAAACTAATAAAGAAGGACTTTGTTTTAATCTTCATACTTAACACAATGAATAAAAAAGTGAAAATTGTAATGTGGCATGAAGTAACAAGCAGGTTTACGTTTCTGATTTTGCTCTGATATTCTACAACAATTCAATTAGAAAGATGCATGTGCACTATGAACAAAAAGTTCGTAAGAAAACCAGAATAACATGAAATTTTTATCTTAAAAATTGATTGTATCATGGGCATGAAGCTATATCCAATAAATTTATTTGAAGATAAATGTGATCTTTGATAAATTTCTAGCCTATGGATATGCATTGGACAAATTTCGATATACATTAATAGAATTGAAATCAATAAGTAAGTCTTGATGTACAATGAATGAGATGTAATAGCCTCATTAATAAATTTCCATTTGACAAAATTTAGTCATCAGACTATATCTATATTAGGATGTATTGAGAAGAGAAACTAGTGCAATCTGGTGCAAAATAAATACAATAAAAATTTAAATTCAATGAATATTTATTTTTTTAAAGAAAATCAAATTTTCAAATAGAGTACGATATCATCTGGTTTGTTATCTCAGTTGAAATCTTAAAGACTGACTCACAACGATGATTTGTTACAGTGGATTTCAAATACCTAAGTCCCTTTAGCAAACTCATTTATCAGAATACTGCTGTTCCCCAGCATTTTAGAAAGGAAAAAAAAAGAATATGACTAGATACATAACTCAATGAAATTACCATCTTTAAAATGTTTTAAAATAATTGTTGACATGATATTAATAATATTCAAAAGAATTGATAATGATGCTCTGACATTGACTTTGTGTTGAGGTAATCATAAACCTTTTAGAAAAACTTAAAATTCAAACTTACAGTTGGGCGATCGTTGATATATTATTCAAATACACACATATCTGTAAGTATTACATCTACCGAAAAACCCTGGAGTATAAAAGGTTTATTCCTAAGCAACTTAAGTCTATATTGCTGGAAAAATTACACCGTATTCCCTGAAGGTACTTCTAGCAGAAATCCACAGATGCAATCCAATTGAAGCAATCTTTATCCCCAAATGGAACTAATGAGATAACATTTGAAAGAATTCTTCGGAACTTTTTCTACAGATGAAATACAATTATAAAAGCATTACCTTCGTTTTATTTGTCTCTTATAGAGGCTTAAAATGGAGGAATGCTCCTCAAAAAATGTTAAGTCACCTGGTATCAAGTTACTGCTTATAAAATGTTATTCCTAATGTTTTAATCCACTTACCTATTACTGTTTGAAGTCCATAGTAATTGAAAATTGTTTAACACATTTTTATACAATTTAAAAAATACAGAATTGTTTAATTTGAGGCATCATTTCTAATACAATTACAAGTTAAAATCTAAATTTGTCTTTATTCTATACTAAAGGATCGTGAATAATTTCTTTAAGTCAATAAATGCTACTGAAAATACCGGCTAAGATAAATATTAAGTATCTTACTATTAATAAATAATATCCTATTACAATACAGATGCTTGGTAGTGATTTGTTAATGACTGAAGTAAAATACTTCTATCCAATTTGATTGTATTCATTTTAATTGCAACCCAACTACTAATTAGGAATTATAGTTATTAGGAATTAAGCATATATTTTTATTTAGACTCGAAAATATTTTTATTACAAATGAGTGAAAAAATTTGTTCTTTACTATTTGAATAAATAGCTGAACACTCAAAAAATATTTCTTTACTATTTGAGTCAATAGCAGAAATTCAGAAAAAATTTTGAGAATCAAATTTTATGCTTTCCCTGTGTTGCATAAGAAATATTAATACACTGATGGAAAAATAAATCCCATCACTAGGAAGGAGCTGTGTTAGATAAACGAAATTTGGTAGGCGTGTTTATACATCTGAAAGATGACGTCGATTCAAATTTTGAGCTACGTGCGTAAGTGTGACGCTAGTAGTGACATTATGAGCATGCAAATGAGGTTTGCTTTAAATAAGCGCTGTAAGGTTCGTGATCGTTATTAACAGTTGAGATTTGACGTAGTGGGTTAATGTTAGTCAAGGATGCCTCTGAGAAGACGAAGAAGCCATTATCAACAGATCACTGAGTTTGAAAGAGGTCGTGTTGTAGGGCTACGAGAAGGTGGGTTTTCTTTCCGCGATATTGCTGAAAGACTTGGCAGGAATGTATCCACTGTGCATGAGTATTGGCGGCAATGGTCAAGGGAAGGTACTGCCCCAAGAAAACTAGGTTCCGGGCGGCCACGTGGTACTACTGAGAGGGAAGACCGTCGTATTCGGCGTATGGCTGTGGCTAATCGCACCCTGACTGCAAATTTGTACGTCAGTCTAGTGATACACCCTGTTGTGCTGCCATTCATGAACAGCATTCAAGGGGGTGTTTTCCAACAGGATAACGCTCGCCCTCATACCGCTGTTGTAAGCCCAACATGCTCTACAGAGTATCGACATGTTGCCTTGGCCTGCTAGATCACCAGATCTTTCTCCAATCAAGCACGTATGGGACATCATTGGACGACAACTCCAGCGTCATCCACAACCAGCATTAACCGTCTCTGCATTTACCTCCCAAGTGCAACAGGCATGGAACTCCATCCCACAAACTGATATCGGACACCTGCACGACACAATGCATGCACGTTTGCATGCTTGCATTCAAAATTCTGGTGGTTACACCGGTTAATAATGTATCAACATTTCACATTTGAAATGGCTTTTCTCTTCAATGGCTCTAAATGTGATCTTGAAACTTTAATGAATTAAATATGTTACCTAGACAAATGTATTCCTATAATTTCATTTCTGTACAATAATTTTTTCTTGGTGTTGGGATTTTTTTCCATCAGTGTATTTTCCATATCTCAAGTAAAGGAATCTACGCGCATTTTTTATTAAAAAGGACGGAAATTTTAATACCCTTTTGCCATCAGAGGAGTTCTTGCATGATATAGAAAGTTGGCTGGTTAAACATAATGATGTTCGAAATTTTTGAATTCATTCTATTTTTGTCGCAAAAAGCGTTTTTTATGACATTAACAGATCGCCGAAATATATTATTAATGTTTCTTTAAAGCACAGAACACTTAATACAAATTAAGTTTTAGTATTTCTTAACAATACATTTATTGACTTAATGAATATAAAATGCAACTGTTTAAGATTTTAAAGCATTTTTGTGAACGCTGATCTATAGAGACTCAAATATATGTTATTTTACTACACCTAAATTAGGTGTAAATGGTCATGGGAGGACAAAAAGAACTAAATTTATATGTAAATGAAAAAAAAAATTATTTACCATTTAGTGAGAAAAATTGTTACAAAAGTTTTGTATGGGTTTAATTACGTGATTTGCGTCTAATTGCTTTGAATTTCGACACAATTTTTTTTATCAAAATTTTAAGTCATTCTAATTCTACAATATTTTTGTAATCAAACATTAAGCATTAAATTTCATTATTAAATATTTCACTGTATTTTCATATGAAAAAATCTTTCTTTTAGTGAAAGTTTGAATCTTCTTACAATTATGTGAAGTAAGTTTTACAAAATTTTCATGTATTTTCATTTATAACGAAAACCGTGGTTAATAATCCCTTTTTATTGATAATCACTGATTTTCGCTGAGTTAATATTAAAATAATATAAGTAAGCATTCAATAACATTACATTTTAAATATATTATTCTACATTTTTTTAAGGTTGCTTAAAATATTTGCTTAAATTCTAGAGGTAGCATAGTGATATATTTTCTTGACTTATTTTATTACACTTTATTTTATAGCTGAAAATTTTGTTTTAAGATTTTTAAATACCTAAATACCTCTTTTAATGTTAAATATTGCCTCGTTTCAATATTTTAACTAGCTTTTACTTTCAAAACATTTTAATGGACTTCATATGAACATATCTATAATTATGAAAAATCTCAATGCTACTTTAATTAAAATTGTACTACTTATAATCAAATCTTAATTAATTAATTTGCAATAATTTAAAAATTATATACATTATTGAACTATTCATTTTAAAAATACTGATTTACAGAACAGAAATACAAAATTAAATATCTTTACATAAAGCATGTCTAAGAAAGGATTGTATAGAGAATATTGTAACATAAGTGAAAAGTTTTAACATAAGAAAATGTATTTATCTATCATGTAAATATTCAACAAGCACATAATAAATGCATTTATAAAATTAAGTTGAAAAATTTATAATTATTTTGAAGAAGCAAATTACCTTATTATATAAGTATATACGTGTTTTCTTAGTCCATTTATCTAAAACAAACATCAGGAAATTTGTTTTATTTTTTCATTAAAAATATTTTATTTAAGAAGACATTAGTTTGTTGATCTGTGAATAGAAATAAAACATCTTTTATATCTCACCAGAGCTCAGTGAAATCCATGTATAATTAATTATAAAGCTTTCTTTCTCCGTAAAGTAAAGATATTTCATGCGAATAATACATTTCCAATAATTATTAACCTAAACAAATTGTTGCTTTTATGAAATTTTGATGCATTTCCCGAATTTTCTATCAGTCGTAGAAGCAATTTTACTGCAATTATTTATCAAAAACTATTTTTGATGATATTATTTAAATAATAACAACAGTTTATCTGAGCTTCAAGAATTTTATTTATTAATTTTCATATTTCTTTACAGATGCATTACAGCTAATTTAAAAACAAATATCAAATATAAATTAGTTTTAAATATTCAAAGAATTCATAACTGAAATAGTAATTTTTTATTTATCAGATAAATACTTTTATCAGCAAAAACTAAGATTTTTTTGAAATGCTGAAAAATGTCAATTAAGAGTTGATAATTATTCCTCAAGAAAGAAATTTTTTGACTTATTAAAATAAAAAAATCTTAAGTGGTAACTGAGCTAGTTAAAAAACAAACTTTGTTAAAGAATATAAATTTAGCATATCTTTTATGTTTACTGCGTACATAAATTTCACAAATTCTTGTATTTAAAAAGACTATCTTATACTTTTTGCATCTGATTATTGTAAGTTCAGAACCTATTGCATTATTTCAACATTTACTTTTACATATATACATGGGGTATTTCTGTGCGAAAATAGAATTTTAAATTAAAAAATTCTCATTTCAAAAAAAAAAGTTTTAAATCGTAAAATTTAATATATTACTGAAATGAAAAGATGGATATAACTTTTTGAATGTAGTGTTTTAATACAAGGGAGTATAAGAAATTAAAGGGATATTTGAGAAAAGATGTATATATTCAGATCATAAAAAAAACTTAAACATACATTATTTTTCGACATAACTACCCAGGACTTCAACGTAGTTTATCCAACATTTAACAAATTTGTTTGATTCCGGATGGAAAAAAAGGTGTTTTTGGTTGTATTGGCAGCCAATTTTGCACCGTATCAATGCCTCCTTCATTGGTTGCAAATTTTCTTCATCTTAGCGCTTTTCTTAATTATCTAAACATATGTAAATCTCTTGGAGCCAGGTATGAACCGTATGGAGGGTATTCCTGCTCATCAAATCCTATATGCTTTATTGTTTCGGTCTTACGTTGAGCAGAATGTGAACTTACATTATCTTGCAGTAGGATAATACTTTTTTCGCAATTTTTACAGATGTTTAAATCTGATTGCAGCTTTCAATATTTTTAGGCTTTCAAATTGTCCTCGGTGATTGACGTCGATGACCTGACTGATCTTTCGTCGTCGCATAAAGAAGCTCTTCCATGTTTGAAACACTCTATTCTTTCATAGATATTGGATTCAGATAAACAGCTGTCCCTGAGGTTCTATCTTACGAATTATTTCAGCAGAATCAACACCTTCTGTAAACAAAAAGCGAAGCACTGTCCTCATTTCCTTCTTGGTGCAGATCCACAATGAAGTTGTGTTATTTAAAGGTCGGCTACAATCCAACGACTAACGCGGAACAAAGTGTGTCGCTGACTACACTAATTCAGCGCTGTGTGAGCAACAGAACTATGAAACTGTTAAAAGAGAAATCGCAAAAGTCTCTTTACTTTTTGACTTACCCTCGTATTTTAGTTTTAAACACTAGAACGTCTAGGGTTTTGATTATCCGTAAACCTCTGCCGATGTCTTTTCGACACCGCAATATGAAATATATAAAATAATTGTATAGTTTTAAGGTTTTTTTTAAATATTATTTCTTGTAATTACCATAATTCATATTTATGACCATAATTATCATTTATTGTTATATCATAAAAAATCAATAAAACCATACTTCTTCAGGATCTGCTCTACCTTCTCGTGATCTTATACCTTCATCGAAATCAAAATTAAAAAAAAGACAGGTCACCATCATCTGATTCATTTTCAGAAAGCTCTTGTACAAATTAGCTATTTTATCAGCTTAGGCCTTTTTATGCGAACATCGTTTCAGAGTGCTTTGCACAAGTTAGAAAATGTAATTTTGTTTATGAGTAGATAAAAAAAGTGATGTGTAAAGACACATTTAGGTACAACAATTGTGGAATAATTGATTCATTTCCGCTGTGAACGGACTAAAAGACTAAACAAATGTAAGACAGTACTTTGGGAAGATTGTTTAATTGTTGAACTGCCGTTTGCTGAACAAGTATTTATAAGGATAAATTGCTTTGGTATCGAAATGACACTAATGGACGTCGTTCTTCATATATTTGATTGCAAAATCTCACCTAGTTTACCTAGAAACACAAAACATTTTCTGTGTTATCACCACAGAAAAAGATTAAAAACGGCATACAATTTTAAAATTCCCTGTTAAAATGCTAAAAGGAGAACAAACTAAACTTGTTCCCTTGTCCAATGGACACCGAAAAAAGTTCTAGTATTAAACTGCATTTATTAGAAGCTGTATGTTTGAAAGGAATTTTATGTTTTGGACATTCAGTAAGAATATCATATTTGGAATTAACTGCATGATAATATTCTAAGCAAATGAGGTAACTATGTATGTATATATATATATATATATATATATATATAT
>JAPMOQ010041261.1:905550-944014 GCA_026543055.1 Argiope trifasciata
GTGTGTGTGTGTGTGTGTGTGTGTGTGTGTGTGTGTGTGTGTGTTTATCATATGCGGTTTTAACTTAATTAATAAATTAAACAATAAATCACACTTCATGAATTGTAAATGTTAATAATTTTTTTGCAAGATAACTTCTCTCGTGATTTTTTTAGTGAGTACACCAAGTTATTAAAACTTTATCGATTCAACAAGAAAAGTAATCGCATTTTTAGTAGATTTCTCTTGCTGAACCTGGATAGATGCTTTTAAAGACATGGCCCTCATTTTTTTATGCTCCTTTAAAGTCGCCGGTGATAACATTTCGCTAAGAGTACTTCTCTCTTTCCCTCTCCATTTCTCTAAAAGAGAGTTTTACAGCACCTTTCAAATAAACTGATAAACCAAATTTTCTTTGATTCCAACTGGGGAAGATCCTAGCTGAAGTTTACCAGAGGATTTTCTTGAAAGGGGAAATAAAAAAAATGAAGGAATGAGTTTTTGGGGTAGACACTAAAAAAGAGTACATTAAAAAGGAAATAAACTGGTCGTTTTGGTATTTAGGCTTATCCTAGGATATTTCTTGTGGATGGTTATAAATACTACCAGTGTTTGGGTAGGATGCTGTTTTTAGGTATCCACCAGAAGATATATAATTTTTTGTTCAGTTTGCTTTTTGTCAACGTGTCATAAATAGAATTGAAATAAATACTGTCCTATAAAATTGAAATGGAAACCCCAGAGCAATAAGGATAGAAGTCCACAGAAATAGAATGAAGCCTGTGCTTGTTGAAGAATGTAATTCTTACAAATCTGAAATTGAATAAAAAATTTAATGAAATTAAAACTTACTTTATATAAAGCACATTTTTAAATTATAAAACAAACTTTATTAAACCAAATATTTAATTTGAAAGATTCATATTGTTTTGAATATATTCATGAATAAAGATGCGTCAGATATGAAAAAAACTCTCAACTTGCTTCTTGGTAGCGCATCTTTTACTATTTCATTGTTGTTGTTTTTTACCTGAAACCACGTTTAAACTGGAATCATTTGATTTATCATTTGTTAGTCTTTATTTTAATTTTCTATTTACTTTCGATGATCTACATTTTTTCTTAATAATCTTGTTTAAAAAAACATACCTGCATACTGCAATATACTTTCAGGGAGCAAATTTTATCTGTCAAGTCTTTTTATTTTATTGGGATATTTATAAATATAACTAAGTATTTAAAATCGAGGTTGCTTTTACGAATATTCTATTAAAGCATTCACTTACTTCTACACTGATTTTCCTTTTCAAGATTGATATATTTCTTATCAAACTGACATTTTGATTTGAAATCAACCTCAAAAAGTCTGTTTTGATGAAAAAATTGTCATTCTAGTATATAAAATGTCATTCTTTAATCTGTGGGTTAATTTTTATGCTTTCTCGAAATGCCTATCGAATGTATATAGCATAGCTCTCTCTTCTCACCTCTCTCTCTCTCTCTCTTCTCTCTTTCTCTCTCTCTCTCTCTCTCTCTTTATATATATATATATATATATATATATATATATATATATATATATATATATATATATATATACACATAAGGTGAAACAAAGAACTTTTTATATGATTAGTATCATAAAACAGAAATGTAAAAATTTGTAAAAGAAAAAGTTATTTAAAAATAAAAAGTAATGAATTGTCGACAATAGTAATTGAATAAAAACAAGATAAATGATTGAATAATTTAGTACTGAACATTTATATACAAGATCAATATATACATAAAAATAACATACTATTTCATAAAAATAAAAAAATTAAAATTAAACATCTACTAGATATAGAAAGCAAAAAGTTAAAATAAGGTACAATAATTGTTACTTATAATAACAACTTAATAACAAACATTCAATCATTACAAAAGGAACACTTCTAAAATGTTAGGAATAAGTACAAAATTGAATTAGTAAAGAAATTCATGCAAAAAGAAAAACAAAAGGGAAACAAAATTTTAAATATTAAAAAAGGATATAAATTTAGGTCAAAGCAACAAGATTTCTTTCTTGAAAATTGCTTTAAAATTCAAAAAATAAATATTTTTAAACATTAAAAGAGAAAACTTTAAGATGAAACATTTGAAAGTCAAAAATATTCACCTACAGTATCAAAATTCTGGAGATCTCTGTAGTAAATACTTTCCATATGAAATGGAACAGATTATGATCATAATATGCTGGTTCATGGTAAAATATATTCTAAATATAATTGGTCAATACTTGAATTTAATTGCAAGTATTAATTACATAAGCAAGTACATTTATCACATTCATGTGTTATGCAAATTCCTCTGTTAAATAAGCCTGAAAATGAATATCAATTAAATTGTGGTGATAACTTAACCTAATAAAAAAGGATAATTAATTAAAATAATAATAAGAAAGAGAGAATAATAAATATATTACTGTAAGAAAGAACCAGATAACTATAATTAAATTGAATATTAAAGTATTTATTTTCTGTTACAATATATATATATATATATATATATATATATATATATATATATATATATATATTCACTATTTAAGTAATTCTTTTATAATAATTGCCTATTAACTGGTAGAAATATATTATAGATAAGAAAACTTTTATAATCTTTATAGCGACTCTAAATCCTTCTTTTCGTGTCTATTTTTAGGAATATACTTTTGTAGTTTTCGTTCAGTTTTTTTAGTTCAACATCTTGTTTTCAATGTATCCTTGAAGTATGCTTAAAATACTGGTTTGGCATTTTTTTTTTCTCTATTGAATTTTCAGTTTCCTTCTGTAGTTTTTGGAAGTCACATCGTTATTTAGATTTCCATTATTGACTTTTCAATGTTCACCACTGAACAATAATCAGCTTCAAATATAGCCAGAGATTGATATCAGTTTTCTTCTTTTGATCATTAATATCCCTGCTAAATTCACAATAAAAAATATTACACTAAATTACATTTAATATTATCAGACCGAACTTCCACACTGATTCTCTAGAAAACACGGATGTGTGCTTACATGTCCGTGTGTTCATTATGTTTTTAAACCTTGTATGTGCCATAAAATATGTGTCCACTATAATCTAGAGTCGATAAGTAATTCCTTAGGCACTAGGAAAACCTATAAGCTTCCAAACAGAGCAAGAGAACAGTCTTTGAACTAAAGTAATTTTTTTATTTTTTTATTTTTGGCCAATTCGATAGACGCGTCTATAAAGGTATGCAAATCAATATAAATAATCTGGTCAAAGAAACTATTAATTATAATTAAATAATTAGAATTCAAAGCTCCAAAATTTATAAAATTTTCATTGCAAAAAGCAGAATATTTTAATTTAAAATAATAGTATCATAAAATATTTTACTAAATATGATTAATTGAATAGGAAGACTCTATAAAAATATAGTAGTTGTTACTTTGTTTTCATTTATTGCTTTATTTTATGTTCCATTATCAAAGAATATAAAATATTTTTATTTGCATCAAATAATAGTAAACATAATCAAATAAAAGTACTTTTAAAATGGGATTATATACCTCTCTATAACGGTTTACAAATTTACTAAAATGATGCGATTAAAATAGATCAAGGTATACATATTTTCTTGTTACAAAATTCTGTTGTTATGTCGTTGACAGTAATTAATATAACATTGAATTATCGAAGTTTCACAATTTGGGATGTTCAGTGATTTTTAATTCTAAATTTTCATTCTGTCAAATACACACTTTAATGCTATAATTACTTTAATTAAATAATTCTTTCTGTATTCTTATTATAATTCTGTTACTTAAAAACCAACCTCTATTCCTTAGGATTGCCAGAAATGTTATTCAATTTCGAAGCTAAGTCTCTTGGTATCGTTAAATAAAATTATCCTCTCATTGCAAAATTCTTGGCAATTTCTGTGGCGAACTGTCTCTCATATTTATTCTGTTTGTTTTCCTTGTGAAGTCCTAGGCCTATTCTAAGCATCTAAATTTCACGAGTATGCAACGAAGCGGAAAGTCTTCTTAAAAACAAGCTGCTGTCACGATTCGAAAATTATGTGGCATATGGGAGTAGAAAACAGGAACGTAAATGAGAGTCAAAGAATTTTTCATTTACTTTTTACCATTGAATAGTTGGAATAGAATTTCGTTTTCCCTTCTCTTGCAGAAATACAAACAGTCCTGTCTCACGTTCAAATAGCGATCGTAAAAGAATAGAGGAACCGAGTTTGCGAATGCCAGTTTCTTTGCCTCACGAACCAATCATCCGGAATTACGATTTGGGGCAGAACACCAGAGAAGAAATTTATGACAGTTTTAATTGCGATTCAGTCTCCTGTGAGCAATGAGATTCTAAAGTCGTATTTTCTGCTTTAAGTGGAATTTGGCTTTCTATGGGCCCCATAAAAATTAAATGTTTACATGCATTGTATTCTTATTCTTAGAATTAATTAACTACAGGAAACGCTGTTTAGAACATGCATGGGGAGAGAGAAATATTAGAAATTTTTTATATTACAATTCCAAAATTAAATTGTTTCATTTTTGTTTACTTTTCTATTATGCTGTACGTTAAAGGGAAAGAGAAAAAAGCCTATTACAGTGAAATATACTGTTTCTGGTTTATAATGGAATTGAAGAAATAATTATAATATTCATTGGTTACAAATTCAAAAATTTTAAAATCTAAGTCTTTTCAAACAATTTAGAAGTGACGCAAGGTAAATATTTACATGCTTTATTTTATTATTTTTAGAATCACTGTCGATCAAAAAACTGTTTTCTACTTTTTTAGAATATAAAATAACGATTGCTAATAGTATTTTTTATATAAATAAAGAACGTAAAACTTGCTATAATCAAAAATAATCAATAATCAACCTTTAGTCAATAATAATAACTTTTTAGACCAGTGGTGCCCAAACCATGAGTCTCGATAAAAGTTTTGAGGATCGCTTAGTTCAAAGAAATTTGAATTTATGGAAAATTTACAATTATTCATTTCAAAAAACTGAAATAATGTAAGGCGACCAAGTTTTACACAAAATAAGGGGTTGCAAAGGAAAATAGTTTGCGCATCACTGTTCTAGACAATTAACAATTACCAGAATAATTTGCATTAATACTTTAATGTAATTAATAATTTTAAGCATAATTATATAGTATTTAGCATTACTTATACAACTTGTACATAATTATTCATTAAATGAATATGAAGCTCAAATTTAACACTTTAACTATTTTATGGACATCAAAAGTAAAAAATGTATGATATTAAAATAATAAAAAAATTGAAGATAACATTAATATTTTATATATAGCTGTGTATTTAAAAAAATACTACCCTTGAAAGTCATTTAATTATATTAAAAAAATTATATCGTTTTAACAATTTTGATTGTCTTAGAGTAATTGCAATAATGTAGTAAATATTAATGCCTTTATCTTCAAGAAACAGACGAATTGTTACTTCTTGCTAAAGAAGGTTTGAAATATGACATACTGTTAAAAAAATATAAGTCCATACACTTCTGTCTGCTTAATCGCGTTATCAATTTTATACATGATAAAGCATTTACTCTATTCTTTCATATTTTTTCTATAGCTATGTGTTTTTAAAAGTAATAGTCTTGAAAACCTTTTTTAATACCATTTTAACTTGATTTTCAAAAAAAAAAAAAAAAAAAAAAAAACCAAAGTAGATGTAATTATGCTGAAAGTGTAAAAAACTTTACACTCAAGAACCAGATGAATGTGTCATTGAAGAAGGCTTAAAATATACAATAGTGTTAAAATAATCTATGTCAAATGTCTCGAGTGCATCTATCTCCATAACGCTTATAAACATCATGATCAATTTACGCATGATAAACCATTTATTCTACCCAGTCATATTTTTTTATATAAATATGTGTTTTTATATGTAATATTATAGAAAATGTTTTTTTACCACCATTTTAACTTAAATTAAAAATACTAAAATAGTTGTAATCATATTGAGAAAGTAAATGTCATAGCTTTCAATAACCAAATGAACATGGTAATTCTTACTGATGAAGCTTTAAAATATGACATACTGTTAAATAATATGCGTCGTAAACACTCAACAACATCTGTCTGCATATCGCTTATGAGCACCATTATCATGGTGCTGATTTTATATCATTATTATCATTGTCTTTGACATGATTAGGCACTTATTCTATCCGCTCATACTTTTTATATTACTATGCGTTTTTAAAAATTATTTTTTGAATGTCTTTTTCAAATAACACTTTAAATTAATTAAAATGATTATAATAAATATGAATGTATTTATATTCAAGAACCAGATGAACGTGTTACTTCTTACTGAAGAAGGCTTAAATTATGACATGCTGTTAAAATAATACAAGCTGTAAAGTCTCTAATACTTCGATCGGCATAAGACTTATGAACATCATTATCAATTTATACATGATTAAGCATTTGCTCTATTCGTTTACTTTCAAAAATAGATAAATCTCTTCACCGAAGTTACATCGACAAGTAAACCGCAACGATTATTTATACATTCGCTTGAAGAAGATCTTTAATTAAAATGAATCGAGCGATTAAACTTCCCACGGACGAAATAATTACTTTGCTTCGAGCTCATTCCCTCGTGAATCCAAACAAAACAAACTTTCTGAATTAAAAAAAAAAACCTAAAGTATGATACTCGACGTTTATTTCAAGATTTTATACTTGACTTCAGTTTGAAAGCTCAGGCGCAATTTATATGAATCCCAGGCTTTCTATTCGGTTTAAAATTCCCTTATAATTGTTCCGACCAAGCATCTGATAAGAAGTGAAAGAAAAAAGAAAGAAAATACAAACTGGAGCCTTCCACTGTTTTATCCCTTTTTCACATAAATAATAAAGTCCAATGAATGGCAAGTTCTCATAAGGATGGTACAAAGAGATTTGAACAGATTTATAAAAGAGATTTAAAATTCTAACTCGCTCTTATTATTTTTCGCTTTACATTCAGTTTTAAATCACGTGGACCATTTAAATTTCTCGCGTATTACTTTTATATTATTTTTTTATTTCTTTAGCTCATAAAATGTGCTTTGCCAGGGAAGAATTTTAATAACTCGTGCGTTATCAAATGCGTTGCACTTTTCGGTCTGCAATATCTTTCGAAGAAGAAAATGAGATTGAGGGTGATACCGGCAATTCATTTTCAGAAGAAAGTGGTGCATTGTGAAATTGTTGGAATATTCTTTATTCAAGTGTGAATATGTGTTTGGAAATGATTACACAGTTTAAACATTATAATTAAATACTTGTTTGGGTAAATTTAAAAGAAAATGTAAATGGGGATATTATAAATCGTTTATTTTCAAATGTTACGAATCAGTTTATATTACAAAATCTTAATTTAACGAAATAAAATGTTTGGTTTTATTGCAAAAGTTAAGGACTGGACACTACAAAACTTCACAGATGTAAAGCTTGAAAACTAGACACTATATGAAGCTTTCTGCCTTGTTATATCGATTTTGATTTTTGCTAAACTTTAGCCTTTTTTCTAGTTTCTCAACAAGAACACCTTATATCAATTTTTTCAATCAAATTTTGAAATAAGAAACATAATGGTATTTAATTTTCGTATAAAATAAAATTTAAACGATTCTTTCGCGGCAACCTCAAAATGTTTTATATCTTCATTAGAAATTTTATTAATCACTGTTCTAACATCAACAATATTAGAAAAATTACAAAGTTTAACATTTATCTGAAAAAAAGCACCTAATAAATTGATATATTTAAGAGAAAAACTCAATGGTGTAATAACAAAAAATTATTAAATAAAAAGTTCGTCCATAGTTGCTCTCAATCCTATGTTCTATCTTTGAGTTGTGTGAAAGAGAATGCTGCTCCTTAAAAAGGGGTTATGCAAGCGAATGTGTATGTCATTTTCATATGAGATAAAATAAGACTATTGTCCTCTGGTACTCAGTCCTTAGAAGCTACTACACACTCGGCTTAAATTGATGACAGTTGATCAATGGGTTGAGAAGTGCCATAAGTAACAAAAAAAACCTTAGTTCAGTCAAATAAAAACTTTGGCTTTGTTAAAAATCTTGAAAGATCTGAAATTAGACGTTTCAAATCTTGAATGGACAGAGACTGGACTTGTTTGTTTGAGCACAGTTTGAAACTGAACACTTGTTTATTCTTTCTCTCTTTGTATCGCCATATTGATTGAGGCATTCAAGCCATTCAAATATTATCAAAATAGAGTTTTTGCTAATTTTCTTCATACTTTTTTTCTAGTTTCTCAACAATTCTTGAAAGCAAGTGTTTTTCCTTCAAATGCTGCATTAAGTGACAAAATGATATTTAAATTCCATATAATAAATATTTTAAAAATCCTTTCCTAGCGACTCCTTCTTTCCTAGTTCACATTTTTTCTACAATATTTTAACTTGAATCTGTATTTATAACTATTCTAACATAACCGATGGTAGGCAATTTATAATGTCCACCATTTATCTGCAGAAACTGATATATTTAAGAGAACAGTTCGTTGGTGAAATGAAAGAAAAGCTATATACTATTATAAAAAATTTATCTATGATGAGAAAGTCCATATTCTATATATTTTATAAATCAAATAAAATTCTTGGCTTTGTTAGAAGGCGTGGAAGAATTGAGATTTGTCACTGCAAATATTGATAGGACAGAGATAGAACTTGCTTGTTTTAACAAAGCATGAATCTTGATATTGGTGGATGCTTTCTCTCTTGCTATAGCCGTTATGATTGAAGCCCTTCGGACTTTAAATTATAATCACAAATATCTGTTGGCTAAATGTTAACTTTTTTTCCAGTTTCTGAACATTAAGTTTTTAAATCAAACATTTATTATTCAAATGTTTAACTACATGGTAAATTGTTATTTAATTTTTACGTAATAAATATTTGAAATGTACCTTCCTAAGTAACCTCAAGTGTTATATCTTCATTAGAAACTATATTAAGCACGATTCCAACACAATTAATAGTAAGTAATTTACGAAGAAAAAAATTTATCACCAAAAATAATAATTCGATATACTTATTTTAATATTTTAAGAAAAATTCAATGGTGTAATGCAAGAAAAGATTATAAATCCTGATTCTGGAAATAGAACATCTTCAGTTGTTCCCTTACTTCGCTACCCATTCTTCATCTTTAATAGTAATTGTTGTAATAGCAATTGGTCATCAAAGTATTTTATTTCGATGATGAGAGCTTTCTCTCAATTTGCTATTTCATTTTTATTCTTTCTTTTTTGATTTTATTGCTTTTTATAGGAATCACTGAAACGTTTTTAAATGAGTGGCCATTTGAGATGTCGAAGTAAAATCTTGTCTCATTATTCGCTTACCTTTTTGCATTGTTTATACTTAATATTTTATTTAAATCAAAAGATAAAGAATTTAAAATGTGTTTCATAATGAAAAAATGTATGATAGGTGCTTCTTCTATACTATTTTGAAATTGGATGCTTCGTTTTGTTGTAAATTCTTTGATCCCAAGTATTTTTTCCCCTTGTGTTAAGGTCAATATTTCCATTGATCATTCCTCCATCATTAAAACTTCTTTAAATTGTACATACTTTAGTTTTTGAAGTAAAACTGTTTACATAATGAGACATCAGATAGATTATTTTTCATTTACTATCTAAATTTTAAACTTTTTAAAAACTATTCGCCAAAATGCCATGCTTTGGGTTTTATCTTAAATTAACTATTTATTTTTAATTTTTCTTACCTTACAAATAAAATAGGCTTAACAATAAAAATTGTTACGGCATTTGTGTGTGCAACTCTTATTAATGACGCAAGATTTTCGTCATGATTTGCTTTTATTTTGGCATTGTTTATATTCAATAGCTTCATATGGATCATAACCTTAAGAATGCAAAATGTGCCTCGTTATTGTAGAAGAATATATAATAACTGTTCCCTTTTTGCGCTTTTGAAATTGGACATTTTAATATAATTCTTTTGCCTGTTCTTTGTTTTAATATTGTGTCAATATTTTTCTTACGCTAACATTAATATTTTCAATTATTATCCTACGAAAAGTCTTTTGATCATTAAATGAACTCTTTCTGCTGCATTTTTTTTAATTTTTTGAAATACAGATTAAAAAGTCCTTGCAGTCACATAATGAGACATGGAAGAGATTATTTTCCTTTCTTTCTCTAAGAGTATATTTTTTGAGTAACTTAGTGTGTGCTGTTTGTCTATATTTCAAGAACGTCTGAAGGTTGTGAGAAGGTTGAAGGTATTATGCAATATTTACCAGTCTGCATGATAGAATAAATGCGTTAAGCATTTGCCTATAAATATTTGTATTTCTATATTAGCTACACCTTTTAAAAACGTACTAATTTAATAAAAAATGGCAAGCTTTTATTTGGTAAATTTTGTAAGTTCGAAATTTTTCATATGTTTGAATTTCTCTCCTCATAAATACCTTTTCTAAGCAGTCATTTATAAGTTTTATACAATATGCAGATTTCAAACTTCATAATGGTTTCAAGTCTAATGTCAAAATTTCCATAACAGTTAACTCTCCCTTATAAGTTCTTTAAACCAAATTATAAGGGAATTTCTTTCTTTTTTTTTTTTTTTTTTTGCTGTACTTTCAGTACATAAAGTAAATGGGATGATGGAAAGCCTTTTTTCTTCGATAACATTTTTTTCCCACCAATTAGAGAATCTTATATATTGTGCTAGCAGAAATCAAAAAATGATACCTTCAAACAATCAATTCAAAGTGGCACTGATAATCAGAAAATAAAGAAGAAACAAATTTTAATTCAAAATACTTAGTTGCTAAGCTGTGCGGCATAATATTTAAATATTTCTAATTTCTGTAAGTACAGATGATAGAGAAAAACTGTTTTCCTCTTTGTTACCAACCTAATAAACTTAAAATAAAAAAATAAATTAACTTAATAATAAAAATAATATAAAATAATAAACAAAATAATAGTAAATAATAAACCTAAAACTCGGATAAAAAATTAGTGTTTCAAAATATATATAATTTTTTGTACAAGTATTAAGAATTTCTGATTTTATTTACAAGAAGGCTGTGGTACATTTGAAAAATAATATTTCAAAGTACAATCAATGATATTCTTTTATAAGACAACTTAAAATTCATCTAAGGAAAAAAATGGAACAGCGAGGTTCTAAAAACAATAATTGCTTGTATATTTTTTCGTCTTTTAAATTTATTCTTTAAAAAAAAGTTTGTATTTGAATAAAATTATTAAAAAAGCACTAATTTGAGAACCACTGATATATTAGAGTACTGTTGCAATATTAAAAAGCCTGAAATTTGAAATTAAAATTTTACTTTAAAACGCAAAAGGATATTTTTGATCATATTGAACCTACTGATATGTTAAATGAAATGAATAAAAATGGTCGACTGATTTTCCAATTGTATTTTTTTAACTCTTAAGTGGCCTTAAGTCTCCTATTACACATTAAAATTGAAATATAGACTATACGGATAAAATAGATAAAATAAATGACATTTCATTTTCTATCTCACATGGAATGGTTAAAAGGGAAAAGATTCAAATTCTCAAACACATATTTCTAATAAATGGTTGGAAATAAGAAGAAAGAAATCAAAATCCATATTCCAAAGTACGAAATATAAATTTTCTGTATGTGTGAAAGAAAAGAAAATTAAGACAATTTTTTTTTCATCAGATGAATTTGTAGATCCACAAATGTTTGAATATGAGAGAATATTTCTTCAAAAATCTGTAAATATATAACAAGATGGAAAGTGAAATATTTTTATTGGAAAAAAAATCACCGAAGAATATTATCTAATCAAAACCAACATTATCGCACTCAATCTATCCAAGAAATTAATATTTTCATGCACAGAAATTGAAATAAGATTAATATATATCAAGGATAGAAAGGTCATTAGTAGAAAGGCTAATTATACAAAACAGATTTCGATGACTAGGATAGAAGATTTTAATATTTTGTTTTAATCTAAGTATAGATGTGAAAATATCCTAATAAATTATTTTGGAATGTATGAACAATTTTCATATTTATAATTTCCCACTTCAATAAAGTGGCTATATAAAAAGCTCGTATCTGATGTAAATTAACTTTTTTCATGAAATTATACATTTTTATTATTTATAAAATTATGTTACGTAATTACCAATGTATCATTAACTTCTATTCCAATAATGCTTAAATAAAAAATTATTCTATAGAAAAATATGAAAAGGATTTTAGCAATATTACTATTTATAAATATTAATACATTCACCTTTTTCTGAAAATACATTTAATATTTGACAAATTAAATTTCAGCCCCCCCAAAAAATGTATTCCCTACAAAATTGATACAATTGTACAAGGATACAATTTTGATTATATATTTGCCATGGCAGCTCCTATATTTCAACTTCAAAATTCTAACTTTCAAATTAAGAACATCTTTCTTTAAATTATTAAAATGGTAATATGAAATTCTAAAAGAACAAAATTGTTTCTACAGCTTTATAATATTATTTCAAAATCATCATTTGGTTGTTGTTATTGATGTCGTGCCCGTGTTAATATGTAAAGACGATGCAATGGCTTCTGAGTAGCCCTTGAGTAAAAGTCTGAGTCTGAGTGTAAAGACCCCTGAACACACGAATGCAAAAGTCTGACTTCTAACTCAAATGAAAATGAAATACACATTCGCTTGCACAACCTCTTTTTTAAGGGAAGGGGGAGAGGCTCATTCACAAATATCACAGAAAAAAGACAAGGGAAGAACAACCATGGCTAGGCCAGAACCGAACTGGACGTCCAGACCACTGGGAAGATGCATTACCTCTAAGCCAGGATGCCTGCATCAGTTGGTTGTATCTTTGAAATAAATATTAAAAATAGTTGCAAACATATTGACAGCTAAACAAGTATAATATAAATATAATAATAATCTGTGTCTGATTTAAAAATTTAAAAATGAAATTTTATTAAAATAAAAAAAAACAATAAAGAATAATGTTTTTCTTGTTTTATTTTATAAGTACACTTTTGAACAAAGATTTACTGATTTTTTTCTGAAATGAATTTTGAAGGATGGGAATGTATAGCAGTCATTATTTTAATGCTTTATTAATTAAAAATTATATGAGAAAAATTATGTGATTGAACACACGATAAATCAAATTTTCAGTACAAACGTGGAACTTTACTCAATTAAGAAGTCTCATTAGCACTGCAAGATATATAGATGTTAAGTTATTTAGAAGGTATGTTTTTGTTTTAATAACTTTTTTCAATACTTAAAAGTAATTTGTTCAAGGGATGATGCTGAGCCATTATTCTGATGAACAATTTGATTGCCAAAGTTGGTTAGAAATTAATATAATCAGTTTAAATCTTCAATAAGATATACATGCCCTCGCCAAAAATGTTAATCATGTATTATATTCGTAAATATTGTCCTATGTTTTCTTTTACATGTTTTCAGTAGACATATTAGACAATTCTACGTGCTTGTGGAAGTTGAAAAAACATTGCTTATACTGACTTTTATGGGTAAAAATTTCATTACTAAAATGTTTTTTTAGCATTTCTATATGCATAGATAAAGTTTTACTCTCCTAATTACAAAATTTGCTAACATTGCTTTATGTTAATATTAAAGGATAATATCACAAATTTAAATATAAATATTTATTTAAATATTTATTTCGCTACATTTCGGTAAAAGCATCCATTATACCTAAAGTTGGGAATTTGAATATTTATGGTAACTAAGTGAAGTAATATAATAACAGAAAAGGAAATGAAAAATGTGCATGATATGATTTCTTTATCAAAATTAACTCTGAATTTAGTTATTCTGATATTATTATCGACTAATAATCCTTTATATGACTCCAATATTAAGCTTACTAGAATTTTCCTGTGAATATGACTTAAACCATTTTCACCCTAAATATTTTTTAAAGATTCTTGCTTCATTTGTGCGCAGGCTTAAAAACCGTTCCAAAATTCCAAATCAAGAAATGCCTGCCTTCTCTTTTATCTTTCTTTTCCCCCCTTTCTCCTGTTTTTTTCCTCTGGATTTAAATCTTGATTTAAGTTTTTCGATTCTAAATCGCTTCCACTTTTTATATGCTTGAAAAAAGAATTTATATTTTTTATTTATTTATTTTTTGAAGCTTAAGATTTTATTCCTAGATCTCCTCATAATTTAATGCATATTGAAATTGCTTTGAAATCTCATGCAAGTTTCAGATGAGAAAAATATTCTCATGCCATTTCTACTTGCTTGATCAGAAATAGGTATCCAAATTGAAATACCGAAAAATCTTTAGTAAAATTGTATCTCACTTCATTAAGTATTTTATGTTCAAGTCAATAAAAAGTTTTGAAACTGAAAAAGAAACATCCTAAAAATATATCATTAAATTATTTTTACATTTTTCCTTTTTTTTCTGTTTTTTAATTTAATTTTCTTTGTATAAGAATTCATTGTTATTCTAATGTTTACTAATATAATTGTGATATGGGTACGTAAAAAGTTATAGGAAATCTAAATGATATTTTTTACTATATTGAGTCTCATCGATATATATTTAATTTTCCAATAAAGATAGCATTCATTTATACCTTTCCAAAAGTCTATTCCATTCCTGTTTATTTAATAATATTAGCTCGCCATTAGATTAGAAATGGAATTTTGTTAACATATAATAATGAGTTTAGAAAATTATTGAACTATATTTCGTTATGCTGTTTTTTAAAACTATTCCTTCTGTGACATACTTGGCTATGTTCTTAACTTTTTTTAAAAATTTTAGTTAGATATAATAAAAACATAGAATTAATCAGTTCTTGACTTTCTTCTACTGGTTTATTCTGACTCTTTTATTAAGTTTATTAAATTTATAATTCTTGCTTTCGAAATATTCTAAATCTAGTTTCATGATTAAAATGATTTATTTTCTTGTTTTAAATTTTAAAGAATACATATTTTTTCCTCTAATGTAAAATCAAAGTATCGATACAGGTAGATCTATATACAATTGGCATAGGTTCGCATATGTGTAACAAATGCTTCTAATTGTTTGTATACAATAAAATATGGAAATCAAAGTGTTCACGCATGCAAATTGATATATAGTTAATGAAGTCTAGATTAAGAATTAAATTGTTCCTAATTTACTTACTACCAATTTTCCTGGAAAGAAATTTATCATAATGTGTCAAACTTTGATCCAAGACAGAACTGCATAAAATGCTTCAATAATTGCATATTCAAATGAAAATCAACAACGTTTTCATAAAATGGACTTTATAAATAACGTGGATATTGAAATTTTTAAACTAACACTACCTAGATAAAATATCACCCTTTAATTTTTTCATAAATGAAACTTTTATGAACATTAAAAAGAGGAAAGATAGCTTATATCTACTGTTCATAGGAATTTTTTATTATTAGGAATCATTTTATTGATTCAAAGCTTATATATATTTCAAATATATACATGGTGACAAAGACGTTTTTACAAATTTAAACAAAAACAAGCAATTATATATTTTGAGACATTTGTTCAAAATAATCTGCTTTGGTGTTGTTGCAAAGGTTTAATGGTAACATGGAATCTTGTTCGAATTTATTTTAAAGATTTGCGCTCAAAGTTCAAGTCGAAACTATTTATATAGTCAAAATAATAACCTTTAAAACTTATTTTAGATTTTATATAAAAAATAAAATAAAAAGTAGTCACTAAACACTAAATCAGGTGAATACAGTTGACATGTCAACATTGTTTTAGCTAAAAATTGTCATACCTTTAATGAGCTGTGTGTGCTACATTATCATGCAAAAAGCGTTCCTCTCGCTATCTAAAACTCTATTCCAAACGTAACCAATATTCCAATTATATGTGAAAAATTCTAACCGTAAAAGACTTTAAAGCATTTAAATAACTCTCAACAATGACTGTTAGTTGGAATACACTCTTTATTGATAATGCCATTTCTAATGAAAAATTCTATGAACAACCTTTTAACTATTGGTAAAACTTTTTTTTTGCTTGTGGCAAAGTTCGTGCACTTCGTACTTTGATTTGGGATCATGCTCAAAACTCCATATTTCCTCATCTGTAACAATCGATTTCAGAAAGTCACCGTTACTTTCATTTACGAATTAATGCCTCTACTATGTGCACGTTATTTGGTATTGCTCATTAGTTAAATTATGTGTTACAAATTTTGCTCGGTATATCGTTTTTCCTAAATATTTATGCGCGAGTTTCGAGTTATTCTATGTTGATGTCTAAAGACTTTTCCCATCATTTCCAATGACGCATAGCAATGATTTGCAACGAAATCATGTATCTTTTCAATTATACTATGTGCTTCTTGATGAATTGGTTTAATTGCATGCTCATCTGCTTCTAGAGTATCTCTTTCATCCAAAACACGTTATTAACATAAGAAAGCATCAGATTTACTAAATTACAACTAGTTAAAATTGTTTAGTTCAATAATATGGTTCACTGACACTTATTCGATCTTTTGCATGAAATTTTGCAGTTGTTTGTCCCATCTTAAAAATCAACATAAAAAATAAAATTATCTAAAAATATCTGTAAATGAACGAATGCATCTAAATGTTGTTGGCAGTGTGTCATCTGTTAGTTACGATGCATCAAACATAATAACATAGATAGCACTATAATAGACAGTGCATGGTTAAATTTAAAGTTCCCTTGCTATACTCTTTATGTATAACGGCATATTTTTAGAACAGTTTATAGGCCATATTTTACAAAAAAAATTCAGTAAACCAAAACATATATCTATAAAACTCTAGGCCATGTTTGGTTTAATTAGAGGAAACGTTGAAAAAACATATTTAAATTGATTTTACACCATTCATTGGTAAATGTCCTAAACATATCTCAACTTCAATACTCTGGAATAACAAAAATTAATTAGAATATTATACATTTTTGACGTTTAACCATTGCCAGCTAAGTTTGCGCAATTAAATCAATCCATCTAAACTTCTTTAAAATAAAGATATGAGGAGGAAGGAAAATAAGCTTACCAAAATATATTTTGGGAAAAAATTTATAAAAAACACATTATCAGCTTAAAAAATATGTCTTCTAAGCATTTAATACATACCTGACTATTTTGTAAAACAATAATTCATCTAAGATAGCCGTCATCAACTTTTATCATGCCATAAGTTATTCTACTAATCACTATGTGATTAGCAATCATATTCCAATCAAGTGGGAGCCTTGTTCCATTAAAGGTCAACGCAAAGGGAATTTTGGGGAATTTCGTTGTCATTATGCTTGCTTTTTGGTTAGTTATTAATAGCAAATTAGTAAGGAAGAAGGAGCTTTAGAAAATGCAATTTAATTAAAGTATGTGAATGAAGGATGATTCTGCAAAAATGAATATTATTCGAGCATTGGGAATTTAATCGCACAATAGAAATTGGCACTGAAAAAAATCTAAGCTTTTGTGTTTGTCTTTTGTTAATTCAGTTGGCAAATCTCCTTCAACGAATTTCATTCAAAATTTTTCAATCAGCTTTAAAAAAAGCACTATGCTGGGAAAGTTTTAGGATTATTATTAGTATTTTATTGATAGGACAAAATTCATTCTTCAACGAGTGAATAAAATTTTAGAACGATGAAAAAATTTGTATTAAATAACCTTATTGAATAATAGGTGTCTAATTGAGAGATTTAATAAATTGCCAGTTTAATCACAGCTCAACGAATAATTTTTGAATTTTTAAATATAAACGTATCTTTCATAAGAAATAATTCTCGAAATAGTATAAAAATGTAACTATGATGTTTGAAACGTCTAATAGTGCCTTTGAAAATATTAGAGTATTTTCAAAGAGATATTAGTAAGTATTTTAGAGTATTTTGTATGGTATAAAAAAGTCTTATCGGTCACATATTCTAAAATATTCTAAGCACAATAAATATATATGTCTTCCGTGACAAATACTAACCAAATTGTTAAGATTTGAGAATCATTATTTTTGGGCAATCAATAGTATCCATGAAGGAACGCCATAAATAACGCCGCTATAACGATCTGCATATCATCTTCAAGGCAACAATTGAATAAAGGTCTAAAATAGTGATATTCAAATTGCCATTATTTGATCAATATTAATTCCAAATGAGTGAAATAAAGAGCCTAAAAGAATTGTAGATTGTAAGAAAAATTAATTTCCCTAATTTTTAGCAGAATGTATTTACTTCTCAGAATAGATAAAGTATAATTTTTAATATTTTTAAAGGGTTTTTCCGCTTGGAAGCGTATGTACATAACTAACAGTTTATAAATTAATTACTGAGCCATGATTAGATTGGATATAAAATGAATATAAACCAATGTTTTTTCATCACAAAATTTTAAATAATAAAATTTGTCTTCATGTTATTCAAACTTTTGCCTACCAAAACAGAAATAATTACAAAAATATCATTGAGTTTGAAACTTTTTCCTCCACAATCTGACGGTGACATATGAAAATTTAAAAAGCCTGTGTTATTATTCTTGTAAAAAATGCCAGCTTGAGTTTTTTGCAGCTTCATTTAATGCATATTCTTTTTATTATTTATTACTCTTTACAAAATCATTTCATAAATTACCAGGTGTAGTTCCTATAAGCCCCTTCGCCATAAATAAAAGAAATTAATATTCAGAAACTTCTTTGTAATAAGAAAAGTTAATATAGTTTTATAAGTACTATGGCAATTTCAGCAGAAATTATTATACTAACATGTATACATAATCCAAAGTGCTATGATTATATTCTTAATACAATTTTTTCTCCTATCACTGTTCTAAAAGATCACGAAATTGAAATTTTGTCTTACATTTAGTTGATCTAAACAAATTATGAAGAAAATATTATCTAATGCCATACTTTCCAAATTTGTTGATCTTCGCAAAAGCGAATTTAACACAGAAACAGGAAATACCCGATGGAATATCAGTTATTATTGAAGTGATTTTGAAGTTGGTATCAAAAATTAGGACTTGTATCTATTTAAAATAAAATATCTAGAAGAAGAAAAAGAAATATCTAGAGTAACTTTGACAAAAGAATTAAAATTAATTATTTTCTTAGTTAAAATTGCTTTCTTTTTGAAATAAAATTTATTCGACAGTGAAAACAAAACTTTACTTTTACGTTCAATGTTTAAGGTGTTCAAAATTACATGGTACTGCAGTTTGATTGTGAATTGAAAGCATTGAGTTGCAAAAATATAACTGTAATTTTAATTGTCATTGAAATGCAAGATACATTTTCGGATTAAATCTTCAAAATAAATAGATTTATAAGAATTGAGTGAAATTAAATTTCAATTGTGGTATTGAATTACATATTTTTGAGAAAATAGCATTGGTTAATATGCTTTAATAAACGAATTTATATTATGTACCTTCAAACTTCTTAATATATTAATTAACTAGTCTTTAAGATATAAAATTTTATCATGCTTTGGAAATACATAATATAATTATATTGTTCGTTATAATTTAAAACTGAATCATAAATACTGGATTGAAAAAAAAACCCTTCAGATTCTTACACATCTTTAAAGGAAACATAAAAATATGTGAACTGCCCTGCTGATCTATATTGAAACTGAACATTAATTCTATAAGATTTACAATGATAATAAATGAACGCTAATTATATATATGTATTATAATTGAAATAAAAAAAAGTTGAGTTGTTGCATTCTTTATATAGAAAAACTATACGTCTGGAAAATACTATAAGTATAATAAGTTTCATAGGTAAAGCATTTTCAACCTAGCACAGTGATTTTTATAGTTTTGGCGTTGAATAACCTCATTAAATGACAGTTTTGTTTACCACTAGGGCAGCTAACGCCCTCTGTTAGTTTCTTTTTGAACTAGTTAAAGGGATATCATTAAAATCCCTTTCCTTTTTCTTATAGAAAAGAAAAGTTTCTGGTAGTAATATTTCTTATACATGTATAATATCTTATACATTTTACTATCTTATATATATGTAATATACATATTTTTTACGCACTTTATTAGTTATTTGTTTCTTATAACTGTTTAGATTTAGACATTACAATCCAATTTTATAGCTTGTGGAGGGTTAAAATATCAATTTAATTTTCAGTTCTTTGCTATATTGTTTGCGAAAAACTTCTAATGCTTTTATTTAATTATACCTTTCATTTGGTAAATCAAAAGGTTAAATTTTTATTCTCTAATACTTCTCAAAAAGCTATAGTAATAATTAATAGATAGAAGTATAAATAATGAATGGATATTATGAAATACTCTACAAAATATTTTCTATTTAATCATACATTCTAATGGAAAGAAATATGCTTATTTTTAATGTCTTACATCATTTTAAAACCGTTTCTTTTAGCTTAATCGTGGAGATGTGGGCAGGTTTATGATTATATTATTCACCCTTTATCATTTTATGGATACTAGTAGCATACTTTTTACAAAGCGCATTAAACAAGGAAATTCGGTCCATGAAGTCCTTACCTTCCTTATATTGATTGTTAGATGGTGTCCATGTCGTGTGCATTAAAGTGTTATGAGCTTCATTTAAGAATGCAAAATTTCGTCGATGTTCTTATATTTGTCTTATATATTGTATTCATTTGTTTATTCTTTGTCATTCATGAAAGTCTTAGAAATACATCTATAATTTATAAAAATACAAACCTTGGTATTTTTATACATACTATACATTTTTTTGTTAATTCTATAACAATTTCTTTAACACTTTTAATCGGGTTAAGATGATAAAGTTAACGATTTCACATTCTGGTCTCAAGTACATAAAAGATTTGCACAGTTTCAAACTACATTACAATTCAATATAAACGGTACTGAATATTTTAATAACCTCACACTTGGAAGATATGCTTTATCCAAAGCAAATATATAATAATAATAAATATAAAGTTAAGTTAATTTAATAAAATTATAATAAATAAAAGTAAAGTTATTGTTAGAAAAATGAAACCTGTTTATGATACTCATCCATTAGATAGAACTTCCTAAGAAAGTACAGTATACACAATACAATCTATCTGGCGCTAAGACTAGGAAACTAGGATAAAATGTTGAAAACCCGATACATAATGGCACAAAGGATGAACAAACTTACCATGGAAAACATGTATTCATTTTTGATAGTAAAAAATCTTTCAAGTTTTATGTTTATGTTATAAAGTTCAGCACAATTATCCTTTCACTATGACTCTTCCAGAAAACGTACTTAAGACCACTTAATCAATTAATTTACAGTCTGATTTCTTCCAAGAATAACAATACAGGTTAACCAAGTAATGTTTTTCTTGTTATGAAAACAATCAAAATTCGTTATCTGTCTGTTTTGATAAACTGCTAAATCGTTCATTATGTTCTTAATAATATCACATAAGACAGTCAATTTCAATGTGAACGCTCTTAGTACCTCGAAGAATTCTCTAAAATATTCTCGAAGATATTCTGGCCAAGAATTTTTTTTAATATCTCGGTTATCATACTACACACTATATCTACTATCATAATCATGAGAGTATAAATAGTTTCAACCAGAAAATACCCATAAACTGACATTGAGCAAAATATATCCGATTGGAATTCATGGAACCAAACACATAACGGACGCTTTATTTTATTAATGCCATTTTGATGGCAATCGAATGGAAAATAAATATTTCCCAGTTAGTTATTCTTTATATTGGTTTTAAAAAAGTTAGGAATATGACTATGTCATAGTAAAAGTTTACAACATTATATTTAGTTATTCTTTTTTAATAAATATTTTTGAAATCAGAAAAGAATATATTATCACAAAATATATTTCACCTATATCGTCTTCACATGAGATTATGATATTTCTGCATTCTCTCAATATCAAAATTATATTAAAATAAAATTAAAAAATATTCTTCGAAGGACAATACAAGAAAAGTCATTCTTATAAACTCTACAAACAAACCGATTTATCTCATAAGCAGAATTTGTTATAAATGGACGGCTTTGAACTTGGACCATTTTTTCCCGTGCTTATCTGTACATTTTTATGTTCGTTAGAAGCAAAAATCCAGACGAATGCAAAATACTTTTGTTATTTAAATTATTAAATTATTGTTATTTAATTATTCTAAATATGTAAGCCAAAAACAATGGATTCTTAATTTAGAATTTAAATTACCTCTTAAGTTGTTTACTTTCTTCACTTATTAACTTTCAATATTTAATTAACTCATATTTCAAAATTATAAATATCATTTAAATATAAATTCACTATTTTAGTTTGGTAAATAGCTTGGTTATTGTGATTTAAATTGCAATATTTTCTTTATTTATTTGCATTTAGGATAATTTATTTCCTTCTAGTAAGTAAAATGAAAATTTTGTAAACATATTTCTTAAATTTTAAATGCTGATAAACAATTTTTAATCAAAATCCACAATTCTTTTAATTTTATAATTTAAATGTAAGAGGTACTATTTTCAAAACACTTTTGAACTGTCTATAATTAACACATCATTGAAAATAAATATTGTTCTTAATTTGATGTTTGCTCATAAACGAATTTGCCAACAAAGAATCAAATAATACACAAGAAATTGCAGAATAGTTATATTAACATAATGAACATTGTGATTTGAGGAACATTAACATTTTGCTCATCAAATCAAAAACTGTCATAGAAAATCCAAGGTTTAAGTAAAATATTATTAATTTTATTTATGAAATGAAAGAATAGGGATTTTGTTTAATGCTGACAATATAAATATCTATTTTTGTTTATTTTATCTGTTCTGAAAAACTGAAAATCACGGTAATATATGAATATTTTTTTTAAAAATTAATTTGCTCCTGGAATTTCAAAATAATACTAAAATTCAAAAGATTTTTTATTATAATAGAAAAAATTTAATATAGATTTGTAACTAAAGATATATTTTCAGATACAATGATGATCATATTATTAATAACCGGCAATGAGAAAGAATTTCAGCAGAAAATTCCAATAATGGATACAACAAAAAACATATTTATGGTAATGTTTTTTGAAAGAAATTTCAAGAAATTCAATATTCTTGAGACAAAGTAATGAAATTTCCTGCGATAGTTAATAAAATATTAGCATTTGAGAAAACGACTTAAATTTGTAATAAATTTTAGATTCCAGATATTGTGTTTTAAAGACTTAAAATCTGCATCTCTAATTATATTTTATGAATACTTTTATATAAATGGTATTTTTATCATTATATTATTATATTTGATATAAAATAACACAAATGCTCAAAATAAAAATTAATTGATTTTTCTTACGATTTAAAGATTATAAGATTTAAAGATTATATGTATTGTTATATATTTGTAGAGAAAATTGGTATTTCATTTTCAATAATTTTATTGTTATATACTTTCTTTAATGTATGTTTAAATAAAATTATATTACATGAATTGATTGTTCGTTATTGATATTCAAACGCTGAACGGTTATTTTTTATTAATTAAAACTTATTATTTATGCATAGAATATATATATATATATATATATATTATTTTTTATAATCTTATTGATTATTTTTCATCATTTTCTGCCCCCTTATTTCAAATATTGATGATATTTGAACTTATTTATTTATTTTCTTAAAAGCTGCCACTTTTGATGCTTTTTTAAAAATTTTGATATATTTTTAAAATAATTTAAAAATTTCAGAAAAAATTCCCTTTCAAAATTGCATTTCTAAAAATTGCAAGATGCACTTATTAATTTTTAACCAGAGGATGAGATGCTTACAACCATTAGCCCTATTGATAATTCTTATGTGCTTAAAATATATTTGCTGATGGTGAATACATTTATTCATTAAAATGATTCATGAAATATTTGTAATCTTCTAAAAATGTGGTCTTGTTTACGTGTCATCAAAACAAACTGTCGAAAGCAAATACTAGACATGATGTTATTTTTCGTATTAGATAACCATGTTGCTTTCTGATGTATTTGAGTTTAATTAACTTAATTATCATAATGCATTTCATACAAAATATAATTTTGTAATAATTGGGGCAAAAAAAGTGGAAAATATTTTAAAACTTCTTTTTTGAAAGTTTTAATTTAAGAGGAGAACTAGAGAGATAAAGAATGGCAACGAGAGAATCTATTGAGCCTGCGTTCCTATTTCAAAATAGTGGTTTTATCAAAATTATTTATTTTAGCTAATTAATCATATTAATTGTTAATATAATCAAATGAAGAATTAATTTAGCTCATTACTTTATTTGTACTGAGGCTAATTATTACTACAAAATTCGAATTTTCCCAGGGAATTTAGAAAAAAAGGCCTATATAATTTAATATAGGACATGTTAACTGAGTTTTTTGTAAATAATTATCTATATTTTTTGATTTACTAAAGTTTATTTTATGTTTTATAAAGGACATATCAAAAGCTAATAAAATTTTAACTAATTAATAACATAAACATCTTTATGTCTTATGTGATATTTATTGACGTTTTTTTAAGACTTATTGACATTCATTTTTAATACTGTAGGTTTTGGTGAAATTATTTCACTCGTTGTAAGTATTTAGACTAGCAGTATTCTAAAAAGGTTACTCTTTAAATTAACTACAACTTATTTTAATAATGTAATGTTCCATTTATATGTTTTAATTTTATACCAATGTGAGTGGTCTCCAAGAAATTTTGTCACATGTCGTCTTATAAATTACTTGTGGTTTATTAACCATTGATGATTAACAGTTACAGGAATGTTTATTGGATGTTAGATTTATTTTCTTTTTAGTGATTGATCAATGATAGCTTCAACTACACCAGAAAATTAAAAATATATATTTGGTGCCTTTATTTAGTAAGATTTAAATCAAAATTTTGCTCTTTACATTACATTAAAAATTATATTTTCAGTTACAAATTCGTATGCCATGTTTCATAGGTTTAAACCAATGTTTCATTTTTCACATTTACTTGCTTCTTAAACTGTAGATCTGTAGATGACAAGCTCTTGATAATTTGAATTCGAAATTTGATTCTGATGTGCACTTTATATGCAAAATCGCGGTATTAAAATGTTATCTATCCAACTCTTTTTGATTAATACCTATTATATGAACTTTTAGTTGAACTGTAGACAGACATATATATATATATATATATATATATGCATACGACGAATAGACGAAATTACGAAGTATTTCTAAAAGACGAACTTGCATGTTAAGAGACGAACTTGATGATTCCATCCTGTAAATTAATCATCATCAGCCTTTCACCATTCACCTTTCATTGCCATCCATTAAATTCTAAAATATCATTTGGACTTATTATTGCTTGGTCATCACGACCCCCTACAATTTTCAGAAGTGTGATTGATGAAACGAAAGTAGATTAAACGATCATGGACCGAAAGTATATAAAACGATCATATAAAGAAAATAGATGAATCGATAAGGAAAGAATGTAGATGAAACGATCAAACGAAATTAGGTTTTAGAAGTCGGATTATGAAACGAAAATGAATTTACGAATAAAAATTGACGTGGATATGTCATGACCACATAGTAGTAAACATTTTAAGATGATGACCTTAAACGATATTCAAGATATAAGCATTGCATTGAGGAATTGTGAAACAGAAAAAATAAAGATACTGCACATATTTATTTCCAACTCGGTAGGAGATCTTTCAAATCGGAAGTGGATACGAGAATTTATTGGTTTTGATTTTGCAACCAATAGTAATGAGTTAGAAAAGAAGTTAGAAAGCGTAAATGATTCATTTTCGCTGAATGAAATCATTACGATATGTAATAATATTCCATTCGATAGATTGAAGCCAGAAGTATTCAAAAGATTTCTTTGCTTTCTTTGCGACCTTGAATCGTCAGCGGAGAACTCTCGCAAAAACTTGCAGTCTGATGACGCAGACATTGATGAACATGGAAAAGAAAAAAATAGCAAAAGCGATTCTTCCGTGCAATACGAATGTTAAGATGAAAAAGATTCATCCACGCAGTGTGATACAAATAAGATTTATGATATGCAGTCTCATGATGTTTATAGAAGCAATAGAAGCTCTGCCACTCAAACTCAAAATATTGGTATAAATTATTCTGATATCAAAACACTATTTCTAAGGTTAATAGAGAACCGTATGATAATATAGCTAATTAGATAGATCATTCTGAAAACATTTCCCAATTTTTTAGTCTGTCAGACCTACAAAAATTTATTTTCGCTAAAAGATTTTTCGGAGGGACAGCCGAGCCTTTTGTAAAAACAGAACCAGAAATTAATTCATGACAAACATTGAAACAAGCATTGATTGATGAATTTTCTTTTGAGATAAATTCAGCTAACTTACATGAACTCTTGAGGGGTCCTAAATCCTCTTCAGAATACTTTTTAAAAAAGAAAAAAATGAAAGACTTATGCAGTTCTGTGAAAATTGAAAATGCCGCTTTAATGCATTATGTAATTCTCCAGCAGTTTTTCAAAGGTATATTAACACCACTTTAATTAATGATGGCATTGTTCTCCCGTACATGGAAGATATTATAATTTATCTCCCTTATTTGAAGAGGGAATCGAACGAGTCGAACGTGTTCTGAGCCTTGCTAATGAATATGGACTCGAGATCAACTTTAACAAATCTCACTTTTTGGAAAAGTTCATTGAATTTTTGGGCCATGTCATTGAAGACTGTAAAATCTTCCCAGCTACTTTAAAAACTAAAGCTGTGCTTGATTTTTCGACACTAACTAATCTAAAACAAGTTCAATGTTTTTTAGGACTGACCAGATATTTTCAAAAAATTTTCAGCAAATACTCCATTATTGCAAGATCAATAAGAGACCTCGTAAAAAAGACCGAAAGTTTAAATTTGGTGAAAACGAAAGAAACTCATTTAATCGGTTAAAATTACTGTTAACTGTAAAACCTGTCTTAAAAATCTATAACTCAAATTTCGAAACTGAATTGCGTACCGACGCCAGACTAGAGGGATGCGTAGCTATTTTATTGCAGAAATTCCCTAAAGATAAAAATTTTCATCCAACCTATTACATGAGTAGGAAGACAATAGATGTTGAAAAGAAATATTCTAGCTATGAACTTGAGGCTCTTGTCATTATAGAGGCAATAAAGAAATTTCGAGTTATCCTATTGGGAATTGCATTCAAAATAGTAACAGTCTGCTCTGCACTCGAAAAAACTATGCAAAAAAAAAAAAAAGAAAAAAAGATTTGTCAACTCACGTTGCATGTTGAGCCTTGTATCTGGAAAAATTCCATTATGTCATTGACCATCGGTCCCGTACACAAATGGCTCATGCTGATGCTCTAAGTAGATCTCAACTAAATGTATTTTGTATTTCATTAGATAACATCTTACCAATATTAAAATCAGTCCAAGGTAATTACAATCAAATAAAAGAAATAAAAAAAAATATTAAACATTTCTGCTAACGAAGATTATTACGACAGAAGTGGAATTTTGTATAAATTTGCTGAAGGTAAAGAATTGGTAGTTGTACCTGAGAGTATGCAAACCGCAATTATAAGAAATGCACATGAAAAAGGGCATACCGGAGTTAAGTACACTGTTTTGTTTAGTTTAGTTATATTAACATCCCGTTTTAAAGCAACACGAGAACTATTTTGGGTCGGACCTCGTAATTTTAAATCTCGTAATCAGATGACGAGGACGACACCTGAAGTGGCACCCCCCTCTCCACACCACGCCACACCAGCGGGAGGAAGTTTGGCCTGACAGATTTAACGTGCAAGAGACCCCCTCACACGACAGTTCTTCGGTGGAATCGAGTCTCGAACCTGAAACCCTCCGGTTCCGAAGCCGAGACCTTACCACCAGGCCACCGTGGCCCTTTAAGTACACTGAGAAGCATCTTCAAGACTATAATTATATTAATAAACTTAGACATAAAATAGAGAACATTATATCTAATTGTGTCCATTGTATCCTGATAAATCAGAAAAGAAAAAAGGAGGGTCTTCTACACCCGTCACATAAAGAAGACATGGCGTTACACACCTATCATATTGACCATCTCGACCCTTTGGAAAGTACTAATAAAAATTATAAACATGTTTTTGCTATCAGTGACGCATTTGCTAAGTTTCTATGGATTTATCCTACAAAAAGAACACCATCTGCTGAGGTAATAGCAAAGTTGGATACTCAAAAAGCTGTGTTTGGAAGCCCTTACCAAATAATCTCCGATAGAGGTACAGCTTTTACCTCTGATGAATTTCCCTATTATTGTGCGAAAGAAAAAATAAAACATCATTTAATAACAACTGGCCTGCCTAGATCAAACTTACAGATTGAACGGATACACCAGACCATATTCTTTCAAAATTATCCCTCGAAAATCCTAAAAAGTGGTATAAGTTCACTAATGGATTACAGTAAACGATAAATTCCACCTATCAATGACGTATCGACACTCCACCTTTCGAACTGTTTTTTGTACCGAGATGAATACTGGAGGCTTAGACAAGCTCAAAGAAATGGTAGAAGCATAATTTCAGGCCAATTTTGAAGATCAAAGAGAAGAACTGAGAAAGCATGAGAAGCAGAAAATCTTCTTCAAGAAAATAAACAGAATGATTTACAATCGAAAAAGACGAGAACCAAAACCTTCCAGAGTTTGAGATATTATTGCCATCAAAAGAACTCAGTTTGGACTACACCTGAAACTTGAGTCTAAATATTTAGAACCCTAATGTATCACTAGAGAAAAATAAGGAAACACGATGTGATCAAAGAAAGAAACCACAAAGGAGCCAACTTCAGGGACGTCAATCTGGGCGGTGCGGCCGGTGCTATGCACCCGGGCCTCTTGACTCAAGAAGGCCCCACTGTGATTAAAAATTAAAATGGTGTTCTGATCTATAATAATGTTACATGTACTAAAAATCTACAAGCTTCTTTCCATGTGACTGGCTGAGTATCGATTGATATCTTTATTTGGCAAAGATGGCAGCGATATCTATAAAAAGGCGGGAAAAGTTTATTTATGAATGAGGGAATCCACTTGAGACATGTTAGGACAGACGCCCAGAAGTCAAGGCTGAGACTAGTTTCAAATGGAATTGTTAATCATCAACTTTCTACTTTTGTCTATAACTAATGCTTTATTTTTTTTAATGTGATCTGTGTAGGTTTGTTTATATTAAGTTCTTCAAAAAATAAAATGACGATAAATAAAGTGATTAACTGCTAGCAATGCACACTTAGGAAAGTAATAGTATAAAGATTAAATTTATGTTCGAATGTTGATAAAACAAATAAAAATTAATATACGTAAGGAAACGGCATGATTTAAATTACTATATCAAAGAAATGTAGATGTGATTCTATTTTTAGCATGTAATAATCTTCCACCCATGAAATTATAGGGACACCTAATAATGGACATCTTTTAAGTGTAATCGAATTACTAAGTAAATACGACTCTGTGCTTACGGATTATACAAAGAGAATAAAAAAAAATCCACAAACTAAACTGTCAATGTTTAGTTCATAGATTACAAATTATTCCGACCTTAGGAAATGAATTTATTACCCAAGTTATAGATAATACAATTATGTATCCCATATCTAAATGGATTCCATATCTAATGGATTTTTGATATTACCCATTAAAAACTTTCAGTCTTTATTAGGCATATAAATTTTGAAGAGAAAAGATGAAATGTAAATGAGTTATTTATAGGGTTCTTTGAAGTAACTGATGTGACTGGAGAAGGACTAGCAAAAGATATATTCGGAAATATTAAGTGAGTTTTATTTAGATATTATGGATTGTTTACGGGCATACGACTACGGTAGAAACACGAAAGAGAAATATGAAAGTGTAAAATCAAGAATAATTTCTCTACTGCTTTCATGTAATCAATGTGTGTGCTGTCTTATCATACACTTTTAATATATTGATTTGTGATGTCGCTTCCAATAGTATAAATTACATTGATTATTATTTGATTTTGCAATGTTTGTATTGCTTATTTTCTACATCTATAAAAAGATAGGAAAATCTACAAAGGCATTTAAACATCATCATACTTCTACTTTTGCTGTTATTGCATTAAGTGTAAGATTTCTGGACTTGATATGTATTTTCACTCATAACACATTTGAAAGATATATTTTTGGTGAATTGGGATTATATACATATTTTATTTTGGTATATTCTCTAGTATTTCCAGTTATTTAGGATTTAATCATAATAGCTTTACTTAAATAAAATTCAATAAAAGTGAATGTTGTGGATTTTTTTATTTCTGTAATTTATATTTTGCTAAAATAATTTGAAAATAAGGAATGTAGCTTTACGAAAAATAAGTGATTGTTAATTACTTCAATATTTTTTACACAAATATATTTGCAACAAATATTACTTTTATTAACTGCATTTTTTGTTACTATACTTTGTACAAATATAATTGTTACATTTTTGTATTGTTTGATTAGATTGGGTAATATGAGCTATATATTCAAACTCATGTCCCAATGAAAAGTTATTCCTTTTATCCCCACCCATTAAAAATATTTTTTTGTCTTCATGTCTCTATACTTTTTGTAAAATATTGTTATTTACATATGTTTTCAATATTTTTCTGTCTCTTTGTAACGCGGATATAATACAGAAATTTATTCTTGCAATAATTAGTTTTCTTTTGCAGGGAACAAAGATTTAAGTGCGTAAATATTTAAAACTATGATTGTATAGAACCAAAAATATGAAGCTAAATTTTGAATACTGTGTCCATTTTTATTAATTCATTCCTTTTAACCCTTTATTTACTGACGGTACTTAAAAGTACCATTTAAATCTAGCTTACATCTTTACTATAACACTATTTTTGCCGATGGTATTCTAAAGAACACGGGGAATGTAATCCGAATAACATGAAGTTAACACAAGCTAAAAAAAGGAATTAAAAATATTTAATTAATAATTAAACTAATTAAGATATTTCTGTTAATTACATTTTTTTTTCTTGGGTTCCCTGGGATTATTTTGTAAGGAAACTAAATGACTGGTGCAAAAATGAAGTTGAAAAATTGATGGCGACATAATTCAGTAAATAAAAGGTTAAATACACTTCCATCACACAATTTATGATTTAGAATTTAAAATAAATTTTATGGGTTAAGAATTTTTTTTTTCATGCTTAAGAATTGATGTTTGCTTCAGATGTTTTCGTCATAAAAGGAACAATATTTTAGAAATATAGCATTGCAAATTTTCAGCTCTCTAGTCCTAATATCATTTTGCATTTATTTTTGAAATGATACTAATACATAATAAAAGGCCAAACTTTGTAATGTTATGGGTCACTGTAGTGGGAGTATGGTGAGAAAATACAATCAGCAGATCTCACTAGGAAACAACAGACACGTTTTTTCACACGAAGAAACCAATACAAAGACGACGAATACACAGATGACAAATACGTACAGCCAAGTTGAAGACAGGATGTTATACAGTAGCATACTACAGCAAACAGAAGCTTTCAAGTCGCAAGTGATAGTAGTAACAGCCACAGCACACAAAGCAGCCAGACAGAATTCAACAGGAGAGTGAATCTTCGTAGATTCAGTTTATGTTCACGTAGGTCTCTCTAAATGGCAGAACTTCTTGCTTTAGCTGCAAAACTGCTGTCGAGTCACTACTTCTGATACTATTAGATGCTTGTTTAGGGTTCATTCAGCTTCCTGATTCCATTTCAATTCTCCATTCAGCTTGAGATTGCCGGCCTTTTATAGTCAATGGAACTTCTAAGCTAATCAGGTGTATCACGGCTCCTAATGGACCGATCTCTAAGATTCTCAAATTTTCCAGCATTATCCAGTTAGTAGCCTAAGTAGCCAAATTTGTCATCAAGCTCGGAGATCACTGACGAGACAACAGATTAGCTCCCGCAGGGCTGATAGTAAAATGGTCTTTTTTTATGATGACACTATTCGTGCTATTAAACAAAATTAATAGTATATATGGCAAAGTATAAAAATGATAGATTTGAGATTTATTAAAACGCTCACATACTATTTTACCCAAAAGTAAATGAATTTTTAAAACCTTTACACATCATTTTTAACCAATAATAACAAAAAAAAATCAAATAGAAAAATAAGCGCGAAAGTATGAATAAAAGTTGTAATTATTAGACTGTTTTTTTGTGGAAATTTTACTAGTTAAATATTTTTTCTACTAATAGACTATTATATTACTTCAATGTCTTATGCTCTGTTAATGTTATAGTGTAAATATATTCCAATACCCGCGAGATCAGCTATTTTATTTTAAGAATATTTAGACATTATTATATCAAACAAAATTCAATACATATTTAAGCATATAATGTAAATTCCATTGCATCATATCTCTTTCAAAACTATATCTAGTCCCATGATTCTAACATTATTCAGCGAAATAGTATCTATTTAACTCAAATCAAAATTCACTTAACAGCACATTAAAGGCATTCCTATCACACATTCGTCAACAGTTCAATACCTTACCTTTAGTGACCACTGCCTTCGAAATGAAACTTGGTAGAAGGTCAATTTGAAAATGAATAGTATATGTAGATTAGAGAGTTAATTCAGAACCATCTGAATAATCTTTAGCTCTATGTTAATATCCTTGACTTATAAAGATAGAATATTCGTTTCAGTTTCAGATTAATAATACGTTTCGATTTAATGAGGGTTTCATAAATAGAGATGATTCTGGTTTCTGTGAGATACTGTAATCCTTTTATAACACTACATGTAAGTATGCACTACTATAAGCAGAATCATAATGATGGCTCCATGATTTATGCGAGCATTTCTAAAAACATAACAAATGGATATAATATCAACTTCTTGTTAGAGTATTTTAAAAATTTAATTGATGCGGATTAACAATGGTAGAAAAAATATTTTGCCAAAGTCAAGACGCTCTTTCTCTTCTTAAGAAAATGAATAATTTATGATGAAAATGAATAATTTAGACTTCATTAGTAATGAAAATATATTTTTTAAAAACTAAATTTGCATTAATTTAAAATCAAAACAGAAGCGAAGAATTATGAATTAATGATGGTAGACAAAACTAACAATATTAATTCTTATTTTTTATGCACGCGTTTTTCAAAATGTAATATTGAGAACAGACAATTTTAATTACAACTTAAAACAGAATTAAAAATCATACTCCCATAACTTTACTAAATAGCAGAAATTTTTTATTTCATATATTTTGTAATTTTTAGTTTTTATATATATTTTCTCTAAAATTTACTATCAGTAATTCTTACAATTAATGATATGTGTTTTCTTTCTTTCTTTCTATTTATATATTTCTTATATTCTTTCAGAACGGAAGAATATTTTATGCAAATAAGACATAAATACTTAAATTTTTGATTCTATTTATTTTATAACTTTAATTTTTATTTGATTAAATGTAACATACAAATATGATGCTTCTGTTATCAATAGGGTTTTAAAATTCCTATAAAAATATTTCTTTATTATTTTGGAATAACATTTTGACCATATAACCAAGCCTTAAATTAGGGAAATCATATATATTAATTTTATTCATATATATTAGGGAAATCATATATATTTATTATAATGATATATATTAGGGAAATCATATATTTGAATATCACTGCTCTATTTTCTCTTTAAGTGGGAATAAAATTGCAAGCTTATCGCAACAAAAAAAAATATTGTTCAAATTTAATAAAATCGTTCGAAAGAAATGGAGGTGATATAATAACAGGTAGGCCAACCAACTTGACACAATTTTTTTGAGGTGAAGTTTTAAATATTCCTGCACCATAATTTTTTAAAAAGAGAATTCTAACGATTTAGTAGAGTTGAATTAGTTGACGGCTATTTGCAGATTACTCATTTCTATTTAGTATAATCGAAAATTAAGATTTTTCTAGTCATGACAGATTTAAGGTACATTGGACCAGGATATTTGGCGAAAGTAATATTTGTTCTTGATGCAAAAGAATGAGTTCGATACAGATTATATATACCAATGATGTGAGCCTTATAATAATAGCCTTAAATAATGACCTCCTCTTCTCAGGAAAGAAATTAACTAAGAAACTAAAAAGTTAAAGGAAATCATAAATTGTTAGGGAATTCTGGCATCGTGATTGCTTAGAAACCCTTGTCCAAAGAATTGGATGATAAGAAAGTAACAATTATAGGCGTATTGTTTTTATAACTTTTTATCTTCTTTTATATGTATTTTTTTACATGCAATTTATGCTTTTTCTGTATTTAGTGTTAGAATCTGGTATTCAAAAGGACGACATTTTGAATGAACTGGTTGTTTTACGCTTGAATAATTTGTAGTATCTTGTATGTTTTGGGCAGCTTGTGGTATCTTATATTTAATCATTTATAAAATTATTAGAAATTTCTTAGGTTTTGAAACGACTTTATGTTCGATATTTCAGTGTTTTAGCAATGTTTTTCTGTTCGTAATAGAAAGGAGAGTTTATCACGTAAAATATAGCCTTATTACATGTTGTTCTGAATGCATTTACAAAGAAATTATTTTATATTTATCATAAATCTTAAAAACATTTTGTGCTAAATAATAAGAAGTTATGTAAATATTTTTGCAGAAACGAATAACTTTCTTCTCATGAAATTACCTTCTTAAGATTCAGTTTTTAAACATAGCAAATTAAAGGAAAGGATTGAGAACGTCAATCACACCCAGATCTTTTCGGTAGCTAAACAAGCATTTTAACCTTTAAACCAAATTGAATAGGAGAAGGCGGTTAGGAGAAGGGGCCAATTGAAAATATAAAAATGCTCGTGTTGCCATCTGTAGGGGATTCTTTTAAATTTAACTTAACTTCAAATAATTTTTACGTTGTTACTTATGGCACTTCAGAAGCAGACTGACAGGCACTGTCAGCGATTTAAGCTGAAATGAGAGTCTCTTATTATTTCAGTAACGCCAACTAGGGCCGAGAGTATAACTTAGCCACTTCCTGTTTCACATTTGCTTGCACAACCACTTTTTACATTGGGGGCGACATTCACACGTCTCACTGATAGAACCCAGAAGAACAACCATTCCCAAACTGGTACTGGAACCCGGGACACCCAGATAAGGGGTAAGACGACACACACACACACACACACACACACACACACACACACACACACACAAGATAAACTTCGAATTTCAATTTCAATTTCAATCAGGGTGGCACTTATTCAAATTTTTTCTAGTATTATTTAAGCAATTGATCTTAAATTAAAAAATGTACGTGAACATATCTTTTGAATGTTTTTACAGATTTCTTTTGCATATTTTGACATTCTAACTGTAATTAAGAATGTTATTGCCACTAATGTTAGTTTTATCGCAGGTAAATATAAGAATTAAAGAAATTAACTGATAAACTTGGTTTCATTTACAAGAGTTGAATTGACTTGTTGGGAAAAACACATAACATTGCATGGGGTAGGAAAATAATAATACTAAACACTTAATTTCCCTATGAACATAAAGTTAGAGTTTGTAAACAAAGTATGAGAGAAATTAGCAAATCTGGTGTAATGACCGTGTACCGAATTTCAACCCTCTACCTCTAACGGGTGTTTTTACCTGTCTTCGTCACAGACAGGCAGACAAACGGGCCTTTTCCAAAATACATTTTTCAAATACAGAGGAGCGTAAAACTTGCAGATTTGTCAAAATCTCATGTTCATTTTTTTCACGATTACTGTACATTCTCTGTACTACTTTTTTACTTTCTCATATACTACGTAAATAAGATAGTAAAAATTTTGAATATCAATTTGAAATCTCTATTTAAAGAATTAAACTAAAATGGTGCAGCCTTAATTGAGAAACCTTTTAACATTATCGGTTATTGCAAAGGAATGAAAGTATTATCTCTTCAATAAATAAGATTTTTATCTGATTAAAATATAACATGATTTACTCATGCATATTTATAAGACAAACAAAACTACAATGTTGTAAATATTCATCGAAATTTATATAACACTCTAAAATATTTAATATGAGAAAGCACACACACTAAATATTCAGGATCAAAAAGATACAAGTGCATGATTGTCAAATAACAAAAAATTTATATGCACCTAAATCTACTCCACATATAAAGACAACAAATCACTGTGTTACTCAAGAAAAAAATTGATAAGAGAGAAGGATTTTCGCATAAAACAAGTACAATGTTTTCTAACTTTTTATCGTGATCTCTATTCTTTTAATCTCTACCCTTATATAAAATATCCCTTATAAAAAAGTAATCAAATGAAGAGACATCTCCATAAAATGAAATCAGTAAATAAGATAAGAACATAACCGTCGAACAGATACAAAAAGAATGCTTCGAATACAGAATATAATTGAAACTTTACTAGGGTGTTTCCACTTTTCTTAAATGTACTAGAGTATCCGAGAGTGCTACAGAAACAGAAACTTCAGATTTTTCTTGTCGCATTCGTACAAATGATGGATTAGTTGTTATTTTATTAGTTTATTAAGCATAAGTGATTGCACATATATATAACAAATCATTTTTTGTGTGTGTATTGTATTTTTAATGAATACACCAAATGTGTCATTATTTAGAAATTATTTCAAAACTGGGCTTTCATTTTGCTTTTTTTTAAAGTAACTTCATTTATTGATGAAAAAACATGATATTTTATTAGAACTTAAGAGGAAACTACCAATCATTTGTTGGCATGAAGTCATCCCTTTTCTTGGGCTATACGCGTTTCGTACAAAGAAAAAAATATTTATTTCAAGTTTTCTTTAATTACTGGAACAAATATCAATTATGAATTTTCTTATAAAAAATAAATATTTAATGAAATTGACGCTATAAAATTTAAATAAAAAACTGGATTTATTTCATTAAAATGCCAGCTATACAAGATATTCAGATTGTTTTATATAATATTTGTCTGCAAAACACTAAATAGATGTTTCATGAATATAACGGAGCATTATTCAATTCAATTCCATTCAATTCCTTATATTAAATATTTAAAACTTTTGTTTTACAAAATTTTGAATATAACAAAATGACCCGATATTTCATAAGAATTTTTTTATTTGCTTATAGATTTAAATTTGCCAAGATTCATGCCTAAAATTTTGGAAAACCTATTAAAACATTTGGCAGATAATAGCTTAGGATTAGTTAAAAATAGGATATCACATTATAGAACTACGCGTTAATACAGGGTTTGAATTAAATGAAAAAAACACTGTAATTTTCTTTAAATTGTTATATTTTTATTGAATCGTACACAGAATAAGATTATGTATAGAATAACGCAAAGGAGAAATGTCCTACATGGTTTTCCTTGCACTTGCGATTTCATCTGTCCAAATTTTCCAGGACCATTTTACGTAAATGTGAATGAACTTCGTTGATGAACGTTTCGTTTCCTTCAATGCACGCGTTTTTGTGGGTTAGTATGCATAGACTTGAGATGTTGAGACATAGATTGAATATAGTTGAATACAGGCATAATTGTTAACATTGTTAGCATAGACGTATCACCTGAGGTGACACATATGTTGAATCCCACGATCTAGGATACCAGTCCCCAAATTTTTAAATTGTATCAGCCAAATATTCTTAATTTTTGAAATATTGCTCAACAATGAATGTTACTCAATGTTTGCAACATCCAAACTATCAGTTATTAAATGATTTTTTTGATAGATTTGCCGACACTTAACTGGAAGAATGGTGACCGATTCGTTGATTTATTCGCTGAGATATTGCCCTGATTTTGGACACTTTTCATTTATATCAAATGACACATGAAATGTGTTCTCAAAAGCAAATAACAAAATAATTGAAAAATAATATATTTTTTTTAATTTAGTGATAAGGAACCATTTCATAATCCTCAGTTCATTGAATCGTATATAATTAAATAATTTTTGAGAAGATTACAAATGAAATATACTCAAATAATTTTCCATTGAAATTGAATGAATTAGGAAAATTTGAATATAATATTTTTATAAGATGGAACCATTTTAGAACATTTCATTGGCTGTCGTGAAGAAAACATGACATGGAGTACTTTTCCCCCAAATCTGACTCGTCTAAAACAGAGATTCTTGATATCATCTCTTTCCCAGTATTAATAGAATTGTTTTCTTTATTAGAATTACTCTATAATCTTCGAGGATTATTTGGACTATTTAATATGCAGTTTTACAATATTAATTAAAATTTTACA
>JAPMOQ010041261.1:944414-958613 GCA_026543055.1 Argiope trifasciata
TATTAATCGTGAATTTACAATACTATAAAGAAAATATTAATTTCTCTGAAGGAGCCTAAAAAATACTTTTAAATAATAGTCATTTTCAATTTTTAGAATTCTACGAAAAATAAAATAATTATAATTAAAATTAAAGATATTATTAACATACAATTTAAATAAAATATGAATGTGCACACGATACATTTCTTAATTTAAGATTTCATCAGAATGGAAGCTACTGATTCATTTTATTGATTTTATCAAATCTGCAAATAAAAATAGTTTTACTTCAATTTATATTGTTTAAAACATTAAAAATAGATAGTTTTAAATGTCATTAATATGCAAAAGGAAATATGATTTCATAAGCTGAAAAAATATAATTTATTTTTAAAAGTTACATTTTGATTATGACTTGGTGCGGTAAACTAATCATAGGTTAAAATTAAATTACAGAAATTTAAAAAAGGAAATGAGAAATTTAATGGAGGATTCTTTCTTTTTATTATTGCTATTTTGTTACTGAAATCCTTTTTGATTTCATACAACAGATTTGCCCAAATACAGGAATAAGACATATTGTGAATGGTTAGAAATTGTTTTTATTTTAAAAGAGATTTCAATAAAGCAATTAGATGTTGTTGCTACTTTATTTATTTACTTCATTAAATGAAGTCTGGAAATATTTCTTAAAATTTAATTAAATGGGTCTTAAAATCATTATCGGATGTAAATTTCGTTTTTTTTTAAATATAAAGTCAAAAAGGGTTTAAATTATGATTTAATCTTTTCCACTGATTTGAAGTTTTATTTGAAATCGTAATTTAACTTAACTTATCATTTGTTTATTAATGCAGCTATGTTTACTCTTCCTATTCAAAAAATATTTAATGCAATTCATTTTCAATTTATGTAAAAAAATGTAAAAAATATTAAATTTAATTAATATTATATTTGATGCTTTTTTTTATTTTCTATTGTAAAAAAAAATCAAAATGCATAATTCTCAAATAGTGATGCTTCCAAAAAAAAAGATAATATAAATTTAGTAAATATATTTGGACAAAAATATACCGATTTCCGATTTTAAGTATTCTGAATGAAATGTTTAATGCTAAAATTAAAACAAGCTCATTAAAGTTCATCTGATAAAAGTGACAGTAAGAGGAATTTCTACAAAAATACGATTTCATTTACTTTCCACAGAATTCCAGTCGGTAATTTATGCGTAATATCTGATGATATTATTAGCCTCTTGAATTGTTGTCAAAAGAGACAATGTGTATAATTTACTTATTATTATTTAGAGTGTCCTAAAAAGTTTTTCAAGACCACAAGGATTAAAATTTCGAGTGACTAAAACAAAAACATACCTACAAATATTTCCTCTAACAAATATTTAGCAACATTATTGACTTTTCATGACCTTCAATAAACTAGTCCTAAATTGGCAAATTTAATCAATGGATTTTTTATCAATGCAATTGGATAAATGTCATGGGAGTAGAGTTTAATTATTAAGAATATATTTCATTTGAAACGAAGCGGATTTGTTCACATTTCATTTTTAACATTTTATATTATTTTCATTATTATTATTATTATTATTTTTGCTTTTAGTTTCGGTTCTTTAATATTTTGAAGAGATGAAGACCTCCTTCTTTAATATTAAATTTTTACTTTGAATAGATCAATACAAGATTTTCCTACGCCTCATGAAAAAATAATTTTGTATTAATATTAGAAAACAAGAAATGAAGCACAAACATAGAAACATAAATTCTTACACAAAATGTGCATTTAATAATTGAATTTTTAAAATTCTGACATATAATATAAGAAATTATTGGTTTTAATAATTTTTATTTGATTTTGATTCAATGAGAACTATTATGAATGTTATTCATATCCTTTTATAGAAGGTATAGCCTAGAGTCGCTCTTGATTTTTTAACAAATATTTATGTAATAAAGGGAATTAAAATAAATAATTAGCAATATTCAGTGTTATATTCTATAATATTTACTTTATCATATTTAAAAACAATAATTTACTGATATTTATTCAGTGCTAAGCATTAAATTCATGCTTTAACAATCGCCCTCATTCAAAGTGTGAAAGCAATATAGATAATAGAAATTAAAGTCAAAAACAATTAACAGAGCTCTAAAATAGGTTTAATTGTCATGTTATAGTAAATTGTTATATGAAAATAAGGAAATATACATAATAAAATGCGTAAAACATATAAAAAGTGATTGTGTGAGTTTTATTCAATAAAATTTAATTTGCTTAATCAGTTTTTAGAAGAAAAAATAATTTATCAATGCTTATTTACATTACATATCAATGCTTATTTACATATTATTTACATATTACATTATATTACATATTAGCATGAAACCTATGGTATAGCAACTATGTACAGGGTGTAAAAAAATCTTGGTTATAGAAACAAACGTCAAACAAAAAAGTTTAATTGGACATGAAAACAGATTATCGACATTTAATAGTCACCAGATAGATAATTTCTAATGGAAGTCGATGCTCGTATTTTCTCAATTATTATAATAAATTTTGTAAAACTTATAGAAAACTGAATTGCAAATTAAATTACAAAAAAGAAATAAATATTTGTTTACAAAAAGAAATTAAAAAAATAATTAGTATGTTCCTATGTTTTTCTACAACAGTTAATTTACTGTATCAGATTTTAGAAAAATAATTTAGAAATGGGTATTTAGAGCTTAGCATTAAAATTAAGTTTTATAAAAACTTCATACAATCTTGATTAGAGAAACTAGCAAAAAAGTTAATTCGAACTCAACATAAGGTTCAACTGTCACCAGATGGAAAATTGCGAGTTTGTGTGCGGACTTAATTATAAAAAATTTTACAAACAATTTTATAATAAAGTTTGTAAAGCCTCAAGAAAAATCGAACCACAAATTAAAATAAATGGGAAAAAGACCCAGAAACATATAAATTATAGTTTGAAAAAGCACTTATAAAAAATTTACACTAATCAAATTTACTTAAGAATTTATATTGAAAATAGGTAGCAATAAATAATTCAAATCACTACAACAAAAAATATTTGCTTTTATTATTTATTTATTTTATTATTTATTTTTGTTGAGTATTGTCACTTACGAGAAGGGAATAAACAAATTTTACCCCAATTTCTTACCTAAGTATAGAAGAACTAGCCAATAGCTATGATAGACTCTGGAATTTACGATTGTTTTGAACTGCAAAGCCTGGTCTATCCATTGCGAAACTCAATAAATTTATGAACCTCGAGACGGTAAATCATTTTAGATTGCAAATATAAAATTGTGAATGCGCGCCTTGAACAAGATAATATACTTGCGGAGCATTTTATTTCGAAAGATTGAAATAACGATTGAGATATTCTTTCAAAGTGCTGGCTTTCTCCCATGAGAACAGCACAACATTGTCCATGACAAATTGTCCACATTTGACCATTTCTCTAGTACCTTTTCTTCTTCCTAGGTGACTTTATGTTGAAAACTTTATATGAATTCTGACTAGTCGATATGTTTTCATTTGCTTGAATTCACCCAAGATATTCAGAATAAAATATTGTGGGATACATTCCATTTTATTTTCAGTAGTTGAAGGTTTTGTGAAATGCGAGCAATGCGAAATCGTATAATAATGTCATAATTAAATTCAATAAAGTTTACACAAATAGTGTAATATATGATTTTTAAAGTTGTTTTAATTTTATTTGATAACATTTTAAAAATGGGATGCCTGAACTTGCAATAATTAATGCCATACAAATAATTATTTTAGCGAATTGTTTTCCCCGTACGTATCTACATTTATTACGTACAGTGTTTAATGTTAAATACAAATTTCAATTTTTCTTAATACATTTTGCGAAATGTTACTCTAAAATATATTTCCCACGATTATTAAAATTTTATTATTATTAATTTCTATTTTATAGTACTAATTATTGTTATTAAAATAGTTATTATTTATTTTGAAGAAAATACGGCACATATGAGTAATTTTCTCTGCGTCTTCATGAAAATAATCAGAAAACTTCTTCGATAATAAAAGTTTTTTGGAATTTAATAAGCCGAATGCTGAAATATAAAAAAATTCTCTAAATTAAATAAGCTCAAATTTAGAAACCGATCTAAAAAAATGAATTGCTTATCTTTTAGGTAAACATTATAAATGTTAGTAAATAAATCCTATGGCTGAATAAAATATTTTCGTCTGTCCGAAATATAAGTTTATAACATTTTATATACCACATGTCAAAAAAGTGTTTATAGAACCTTTTTTACATAAAAATGTGTTAAAATCTTTTTATTTGCTCTTTGTATAAATTCTCTATGTGAGATATTGAATTAAGAACATAAATTAGATTACACTATTTTTAGGCATTCCTTCACTCGTAACATAGCCTTAAGTGGACTTTAACCTTTGTCCAGATAGCTTTCTTTCTTTACTCCTGTTGTCCATTTTCTCTGTAAAATTTTTCAATTTACAATACTTAATACTATACTATAGGCACTGCATCTATTAAGTTGTTTTTTTAATGATGTTTTCAAGGACTGTTTCAACAATTAAGATGCTTTTTGCAAATACGGTTATTGCTGTTTTTGTTGAGTTTTTCTAAAATTTCGAAAATTTAATTGTATTTTAATATTATTCCTTTTTATAGGTGTTTCAAAGTCTACTGTTACACTTTGAAATTTTGCAGCATTTTTCTGAGAGGAAATGACGTTCTCAGCTTCTCATAAAAAGTGATGGCTTTTCATAAATTTATACACATGAAGGTGATATATGAACTGGAAGTATACAATGATGCAATTTTTTAAATATCTAATCTAAATTAGCATTAATAATAATCATATTTCTATAGATTGAATTGCGCTTAAACATTTTTCCTCAAGTTTCAAAGATTTAGAATGAGTAATTTGAAAATTTAAATTCTTTTAAGATAATTGGAAAAATGCAAATATTCATTGAGAAAAATTTAAAACTGCCCTCCATTGAAAGTTTTAGCAATTCGTGAAGTTAATGAACTTAAAAAGCCTATTGCCATTTCAAATTATCATTCTTAGTGAAAAAAAGGCAATTATTCTAATAGATATTGCAGATATTTCTAGTTCTATAAAATCGTTTATCGCCCTCCAATGTAGATTCAATAAAGGATTTGAATTTCGAATGTCCGTCTTAAGTATTTTTGTCTGTTAAATTATATATCTTAATTAACTGTTTCTTTTCAAGTTTAATTTTGCTGTCAGACAATTATGAAATATTATTAAATTTCTCATTCATCATAAAGTGTCGTAAATCAAATACAAATATAGGTTTTTAAATAAATACAAACATATGTGAGTGTGCTCAATTTGAAAAGTATCTTTCATTATAATGGTTTTCTAATTTTGAACATTTAATACATTATTTTTATTATTCACTATTTCAAGTGTAAATAAATCTTGCAGTCAGTTTTGCTTTCAGTAACTCCAAAAAGAGCCAACGGATGGAATAAATTAATTAAATCCATTACCTAGTAATTCATTTCTGAATATGTCAAAATAAGGGATAAGGATGATTCAAAATAAATGGAAATTACTGTAAATAATATATCATCTGATTCTATAGTATCTCTAAATGCCATTTCATATAGTTTTGAAAATAGTGTTATATTTACAAAAACAAAATTTGCAAATAACACTTTGTTTAAATTAATGATGATACCATTTAAAAGAATGAAAACTTAGTGATATAATTAATTTTAATTTTATATCTTAAAAGTTTATAACCATAGTTATAATTTTCTGAAATAAATATCCTTAATATTTTAAATTACAGAGTAGTTGAAGCCAAAGACTCATTTTCGTAATATAAAAGGATGTGTCATGTAATTATTATAACTATTCCCTTACAAGTAGGAAATATAAAGAAATAGATCACTAAGATAGACAGTCGATGATCTTCTTAAAGGCAGAGAAATAAATGATTTTATCTTACAACATTTTTGTTCAATCATCCATGATTAAAATATGGAAACAAAATAATAAATTTAAATTATTCTTCACCTTAAAATGTGACATTTGATTGATAGTGTCAGAAAAATCCAAACCTTGATATTGAAATTTCGTTAAACGAAAACCATTCACTTGACCATTCATAACAAGTATAGGAACGCCTGCGTCCTAGCTTAGGGGTAACGCGTCTTCCCCGTGAATTAGGCGTCCCGAGTTCCAGTCCTGGTTCTGGGATGGTTGTTCTCAACCCTGTGTTCTATCAGTGAGTAGCTTGAATTTGCCCCCTTGCATAAAGTGCTTGTGCAAGTGAGTATATGCGTGCTATATTCATATGAGGTAGAAGTCAGACTTCTGTTCTCGGACCAATAAAAGTCAAACTTATGTCGGGTAGTCAGGGTCTTTAAATTCAAAAAATTCAGAGCAAAAACTTGGTTTAAAATCGTCTCACGACAGCAACGAAAAGTGTATGAACAGAAAAAATATAAGACTATGACCATTTTATTCTTTTCAAAATATCTCAGGCTTAAATGTTACAGATTTAAGTGATTATATTTTTATGTTGGATGCATGGGCTCATTAGAAGTTCAGTAGACGATAATCTTCTTATAACTATCTAATGCAATAAATACCTGCCATTTTCGAAATCCAAGTGTCATAAATATAGCTATAATATTGAAAGGAAGTCGAGCTCTAGCAGTATTGTGTTTCACAGACCTTGTTACGTTCTAAACAGAATTTTACAGCATTTTTGTTAAATCAAAAAGAAGAAATATTATTGTAAATGTATGAATGCTCATATCATCAAAAATTTCTTAAAAATCTTACACGTTCCTTCTAATTGTAAAATTAGATAAAGAAACCTTCTTAGAGTCATTAGAAACATAATATATGATGTGCTTTCCTTACTATAATTCGAATATAAATTGCCTTGCTAATAATCTCTCAACTTAACTAATTTAGAGATATTGCTGTTCCTCATTCATTTCATTCATCAGTGTTTCAGAGAATAATTACTTTCTAAACATAGATTTACAGCATATTCCAGCTTAAAAATGATATCAGACTTAAATGTTTTCAGACTTAAATATGAAAGTAAAATTACATTGGCATATTTGACTACTGGCTGTTGAATGATCATCAATTTTCAACTAAGAGTGGAAACTAAATGGTGGTATATGCTTAAAACATTCCAATATAAATTGTTACTTATCTAAGTGCTCATTATAATACATAGCAATTAAAATTTTCTTAAAATGTTTGTTTTAGTGCATCTTAACTGAATTAATTTGGTGAATTGAGAGAAATCGATTGAAAAGAAATGCGTAAAATGTAAACCATATGAATAATTACACTATCTCATTCGAAAATTCTCTCAAGGTTTTTTTTTCTAACAACATGGATTCTAAAAATGAGGCAGATACATGCATGTGGTTTCAGCAGTTCTGCAGATTTTCAGTCTTTTATAGATTATAAAAGCATCTAGATAATAACACCATTCTTTTAATACATGCACTTACCATATATATATAATTATAATTATATATAAATTTCAATACAGTGCCTGAATTTATATGATGTTAGCTTGGAAAATTAACGACTGCAATTAAAAAATTTAGAAATTTCAATAAATTTGAAGGATTTCTTTTATATACAAATATCGATCATATGAATCTGTGAAAGTAGGTATGATGGCAGCATATAATTTCAAATTTTTTATTTATTTATTTGTTTCCATTGATACTTTACGGTGCTCTTCTTTTCAAATGTTTCATGAGATCCTTTTCTATCATATATGTATCGTTCTAACCATATTTAGGCTTTCTTCATTACCCTTATAAATCTGGGCTTGAATGAATTGGGTGTAACCATTAGAGAATGTCGAAATTTACCACTGTAAATCTAAAAAAAGCTCTATAGTTTTAAATAATTGTAATCTTGAGTATATACCTTCAAATATTAATATTTGAAGTTTCAGTTTCATTGGTGGAACATATAAAGCTCTTGGAATTTCTGTGTTTGGGATGACCACAATGCATAAGACTGAAGATGAATAATACTGAAATATAACAAAGCAAACTGAAAGCAAATATAAAATCATATCCATTGCTTTTAGGAGTATGATAGCTAAAATTAATAAAAGGAATACAATAAAATTTTGCTTTAAGATATGGAAGGCTTGTGAAGATCTATTCTCGAAGAAGTTATCAATAAAAGTGATTTTCTTTAAATTGGTCAATAACGTTCAAGTGGTAAAAATTAATTGATGAATTATATACTGCATAAAATTCTTTTCCATGTGTGACATTTCTATTATACTAAACTTCTTTGTGTTCAGAATATGGCGTCTGCAAGATTACGAGTAACTGTTTGCATATTCTTTTCTCGTGCATTTTATAGTCTGAGTATAAAATTTAGTTTAATTTCCTCAACTAAACTTAATTACAAGTACATCTCAGTAAGGGAGCATATTTTACAAAAACTGCATTTTCAGTTGCTTTATGGATCTCCAGAAATGTTTTAATATGATAGTAATTACTTTCTGTTCAATTACTTTATAAACTATTAAGACATCTAGTTGTCTTCGTGTCAACTGAACTGATAATTTATTTATTTGACTATAAACATAGCTACTTGTTTCTAAACATATTAATGAAACATTATTTTAAAGCTTATTTAAAGGCTATATCCAGAAATTTATTAAAATTTGCAAAATTCTTATATTTTTTAAAACTTAATTCTGTTGCCATGATGTTAATAGATTCTATAAAAGACATTTATATATTGCAAACCAAAATTCTTTTAATTATATGTTAGAATGACAACATTTTATAACCATCATAACTACACATCTGCCAAAATTATATTTTCTGTGTTTAATGATTAATATTCAAGATTGAAAAAATGCTTCGAGATGCGTGATGGTTATTAGGGAATCAGTTTTCAGAATAAAATCAGGTTGGAAATGAGGATATTAAATGATTATCATCTGCATGATTTTTAATTCTATACATATTTTACAAAGTAATAAAGAAGAGTGTGTTTTATATTAAAAGATATCGATGCATAGCAATTTAATAAAGATTTTACAAACAAAGCAGGTGTTTCTGGTTTCGTGTTTTGGAGGCTGGGTTAATAATCAAGTTACTGATAAAATCTTTTTCCTCGGAGATATCATGACATCAATTTTGATGCCCCTTTGCGGCTAGAATCGTGATTTATTAAATCATTATTTTTAATTCTAAGAAAATAGAGTAAGTTTTCCTGCATTCATTATTCTTCGAACTTTGCTCAGCAGAAATCAATAAAGCTCTAAAAATTAATATCTGGTGCATCACTTTTTTTTAAATTAAATGAAATGCAAATGAAATCTTTGACTATTTTCTTTTTGATTTTAGTTTTAAATGTGCAGCAATATTTAGATAATAAGGATTATTATCTAAAAAATCATGAAATTATTTTTGATAATAAAATAAAAGGAATTAAAACTTGTTCAATTTCAAATGAATATTTTTAAAATTTAAATAAAGGTTTCTGTATACATATATCCATGCTGTCTAACAGGATAATACTTTAATACCTTGAGAAAGAAGCATAATAAAAAATAAATTGCCTTCTAGATAGATTTTCTTTAATAAATAACGAACAATTGCCTCACAAACAAATAAATTCATATTAAATTTATATTTATATAAATAGTTCTGAGATTTAAAAACTTTAAAAATTTAGAGGCATCTTAATGCAATGTATGCCGCAGTATTCTTGTATATTATCTAACAAATGTGTTATCTCTTAGGTGTATAAAATTATGAATCTTGGTTTGTATACGAATGATTTGAAAAACAATGAAGAGCAAGAGTTACGAAATGTTTATCTTTTGTTCGAATTTGCTAAATATATTGTATGATCCAAGGAGAATTTTGGATACTAATCCTTGAAATGCATTAATAGTACCCAAAGGCCGAATTTGTATTTTACTCATGCCTTTACTAACGCTTTTCTAAAAGTCGCGCTCTTTCTAAGAAAATGTGACACAGAACGGCAACTGTGGTCAAAAAATCACATCAAATTTTATATATTTTTGTCATTACATGTTGAGCTATCTAGTTTAGATATTTATGGAACATTAAACCGACAGATTTTAATTATTTAATTTATTCGGTTCCAACTTCTAAAGTTTCTAAGAGTTTTAAAATTTTGAATGTTAAATCTGTGTATGAAAGTTTAAAATCAATCTAGCCTTCTAGAATTTATTGCGTTAAATTACATTTTAATGCCCTTACTCGAGTTCGGATAAATTTATAGATTATCAAATGAAAACTATATATTGGGTTTGAAAACCATATAGCATATTTCATCCAGGTGGCTCAAAATGCCTTCAAACTATCATATTCATTACAAAAAACAGTAAACTATGTATCCAAATAAACATTTATTCGAATTCGTGAAAGTCATTGAAGTTCTTAAAATATCGAATTCAGTTTTCTTGTTGATCAAAATATTTTCTTTGTATTTCATACATGAAAAATGTAAAAAAAAAAAATAATAATAAAGTCTAAACTAATGATTTTCATAACAGAAAAAAGCCGAATATGTCTTATTTCTAATAATTAATGTAAGTTATATGCGTTCAATGGCATGCAAAAAGAAAAACAATAACTCAGAAGTTCATCAAAGCTTGAAGTACAAAGTATTCAAAAAAAGGAACTTAAAATTCAACATCAGACTTTTAAACAAACAAAAGAAAAAGAAAAGATTAACTCTGACCTCGAGAATTGAAAAAAAAGAAAGAAAGAAAGCTAGACAAGAAACTCAGAGAAGGAAAAAGAAAAGAAAGAGGGGGGGAAAAGGAAATTCTAAGTTTAAGCGAGTCTACTCCAAGCGATAGAAATAACAAATTGCTGCGTAACTCGGGGATTAAAGTTGACGTAGCATCGTGATAAGAGAGGAAAAATTTCGCATAAAACTAGTGTTATGTTTCCCAACAACTTTTTGTCGTGATCTGTAATCACTTAATCTCTTCTTGTCTCCGCCCCTACCTGAAGGGAGTAATCAGATGAAGAGACATTTCCAAAGAAAAGGGAAAAAAATTACCTTGAATGAGATAAGGAGATAATCGATGGGCTCCAGTTATACGAAGGAAAAAAAGAAAATTATCAGGGTAAAGAATATAGTCGAATTGTTGCTATGCTATTTCTCCCTTTCGTTACAGCACTAGAGAACCTTAGGATGCTACGCAAGACATTCCGGACACGTGTGTAAAGATGATGGATTGATTGTTTTTATAAAACTTATCAAGAAGTCGTTAAATGACTCGAGATATATAAGACAAGTCTATATTTTAGCTTTATTTTCTTCCCTAAATTGAACACGCAACCTTATTTTGTGCATTTTTCAGTGATGCAAAATGTTTGTTATTTTTATTTTATGAAGAAAATATTTTTCTGAGGAGAAGCATAGGGTATTTCTATTAACGGAAATGGTAATTGATGTCAGTTTTTCAATAAATTAACGGCTGACTGGTTTAAATAGATTACTTAGGGGCAGCATGGTTTCCTCGTGATCTGGGAGTCCCGGATTTGAGTCCTGGTTAGGGTATGGTTGTTCTTTACGCTTTGTTTTATTCGTGAGGTGTTCCAGACATTCCCCTGTGAAAATTGATTGTTCAAGTGTGTGCCATTTTCATGTGAGCTAGAATTCAGATTTCTGGCTTTGGGTACAAAGGGACCTTTACCCTCAGAAGCTACTGCATCCCATTTTACTTTGTAATGCGTACACGATATCATCATCAATAGCTATAGAATATCCAAAATTATTTATTCAGTTGTTTATCTAATGAGTAGATTATAAATGTTATGCATATGCCTCTAAAGTTATGATCAGACGCTAGGATAATAGGTATAGTATTATGTATTTCTACCACATCTAATATAGATGCATCATCTTCGAGAAAGAATGTACCTCGAAGCATTTAAAAAATTGATTTTCAGTAATTAAGAATTATGAAATTCGTTTTATTATAGTAAAAAATAAGATTTTTACATCATTTTAAAATTAAAACAATGCAGTTAAAATGCAACAGATTTAATTGTTTACAAAATTTCCTGAACTTCTTTACTTTTTCTTTAAAAAATTATTTAGATGACATACAGCAGCATATTTTGCTTTTGAAATGAAATTGGAATCCTTGTCAATATGTCATCAAATTCATTCAAATAAATTTCTATCATTATTGAAAATTATAGAAGAACATTTCTGCTTATTATAAGGTAGTTTACATATAAAATCAGAAAATGAAATTGGGTTAATGTGAAAGACACCCTGCTATTTGCAATGAGTTCCCCAGATATCTAATTTTTTTGTTACCAAAAATATTATCTTTACCTCATTTAAGAACCAGTTCAATTTATCAATCTGATTGCGCCTTGAGAATCAGGAATTGAAAATAATAAATGTTCTGCAAACGGCTTAAATGGGCAATAATTAATAACAAATCAACTTAAACGACTATAAAATTATTTCCATATTGTAGTCATTTGTAGGATAGAATAGGAGATCACATCCAAAATGTCCTTAAAATTCTATATGATTTATATCCAATTTTTTACATTTAGTTATTAAGAATAGCTGAGACCATTTTGCATTTCTTACCTTCTAACATCAATTGAAAAAACAACAGCTAATGCGAAATTGTTATATCCCACCCTATTTCTATTTTGCGACTATTTGTTGTTAATTATTATAAATTTTATATCAACTAAATTTGCTTAAGAATATTTAAATCACATTGATTAGAAATATTTTCATTTAATATTTCATATTAATTAGTTTTAAATGATGAAACGAACTTAACAATCATTCGATTGATCTATGCCGAAAGCTAAACCGACATGTTAAGTTGATATAAAGTTTAGTTTGGATGAACAGTAAATAATTAAAAAAAGCTAGTTAACACAATTGAAATTAATTCCATAATGTTTTCATTGTAGAATAGAAGTGATGGGAAATCACATCAAGTGTCCTTACAATTCTATACGATTTAGTATCCACTTTTTCATGTATCCATTTGGCTTATAAGAATAGTTGAGACCATTTTGTATTAATTACTGTTTAACAACAGTTTAGGACTCAACAGATAATTTAAAATTATTAATCTCCCCATTTTTATTTTGCGACTAATTTTTTACTTATCGATTATTATATATTTGCTTAAAAGCATTTGCATTTCATTGATGGAAAATATCTATTTAATACTTCATATTAAATAATGAAACAAAACTTAACAACCCTTCTATCACTTTATACCGAAAATTAAACCTATAAATTAAGTTTATGTTTGCACAAAATATATTAAATTTTATTTTCTAAAATTAAAGTTATTTATTTTACAATCTAAATTTAGTATTTTTAATTTTGTACCATAGGCTTGTATAATAGCTAATTTCTTTAATTTATTTCCGATATGAAAGTCTTTAAATTGATTTATGACGAAACATTCAATTTATATTCAAGTCCATTGTTTCTTATTTCAAAGTAGTGTTGTCTGAAAATGGAAACCGTATTTGAGAACATTTTTAAATTTGCTATTTCTTTAGAGATAACTATCCATTCTTCGGTGACATCATCAATAGAAGACGAAACATTACACTTAAACACCGTATGTAGCATTATGTTCAAAATCACAACAGTGTGATGCATCAGCTATATTAAAGTTATGACCTTAATTACTATCCACAGGACTGTTCCAGACATTTGTGACGATTTTCAACCATACAATTACCCCTTGAAATGTCACCCAAACTAAGATAGTTTATGATTTACAGGTTATTATTTAGCCTGTTCTAGAAAGCTTGTCAAGCATATCGTTATTAAAATTGCCCTAAACCCAAACATATTCATGCCTACAAACTAATACAAGAGCAGATGTTTAACTACCTGATGAACTTTTCATTACCTTTATTGTATTAAGGGATCATAAACAAATTTAATTGACGGGTTATTTTTTGATCGGCATTGTAGGCGTACATAAATGACACAGTTGAAGCAGCAATTTTTTAAAAATCTCTTTATCATTTGCAACCAGTTGATATTGTTCGAATTAATTTTTTAATTAATTCATTACTATTATTTGCTAAATTATTTCTATAATACTTATATTTTTATTTGACACCTTTATTTT
>JAPMOQ010041261.1:963613-991038 GCA_026543055.1 Argiope trifasciata
GATTTACGAACTTTTGGATAGAAAGTTATTTCACAGCTTATGGATTTATGTATAAAATTGTGAACGCACGGGTATTGAACAAGATGATGCTCTCTGGAACCCTTTTTTAAAAGATTTCAATAGCGATTAAGATACAATTCTTCGCCAATACTAACTTTCCAAAATTTTCAGTAGCACTTTACACATGACAAAGCGTTTTATTTGACCATTGCTGAACTACACTTTCCTCATCAAAAACGATTTTATATGACAAAAGCTATATGACTAATCCGTATGCTTTAATAAGCTTAAGCATTTCAACTAATTAAAAAAATGAAATCAATTTTATAAGGATAGTTTTGTTATGCTTTTAAAAGAAATATTTCAAAAAATAAAAAAAAAGATATATTTTCTAAAATCTCTATCTGTGCTGCTAATAAAAAAATGTTTATGTGATTTGAGTTTGTTTGAATATACATTTTTAAAAGACGTCCTAAAGGGCATACTAATTAGCCAGAGTTATCTAAACTATCACAGATATAATCCGAAGGATGGGAATGCACACCCCGATTCAGATTCAGATATTTCAGATTTTTCAATTAAAAATTATAGATAAAAAAGGGCCATTTTAAAGGTGCTCGAAAATTTTATCGTAAAAGTTGATTTTCAATTATTTTTAAATTTCAAACCATGTATCTTTAGTTAAATTAATGATTGTTATAATCTTCTTTCAGTATTTTCAGAATTAAAAATAATCCATCATCATTAACAATAAATTTCAAACTGCTAAGAAAGTTTCAATAAATATTTAAAAGATGGAATAAAATGTTTCAAATTTTCTGTTCAGGCTATATAATGTATCCGAGAGTGAAAAGAAAGCAAGCAATTTAAAGCAGACTAACCAAACACTGACTCTCATAGATGTAGTTTAACCAATTTTGTATTTCAATTTGAATCTTCTACTCTGTCTCAGACATTCTACTTTATATGTGCCTGAGATCTTTTAGTTTGAAGTAAGTTCTTCAATTTGTATCCGTTATCGACCGACAGAATAAAATTATGAAATCAGTTCTAATGTTTCATCCTTCTAGTTAAAAAAAATCATGAAAAAAAGTATTTTAAATTGGATATTTAAAGACCTTTTTACTTTTGCATTCGCATTTTATGAAATTATATAATTGTGCTGATTCTAGAATAATATAGTTTTAGATACTTTTCTTGCATAACTAGAAATATTTTCTTGCAATTTAGTTTATCCTTTTATAAAAATTTTATCTTAAAATCTAATTTGATGATAAAAATTTCAATTATTTATATTGTCTATATTTTTTTTTGTAATTGTCTTAATTCTGATAAATTTTCAATATCAAACAGACATTGTATAGCTGTATATTAAACAAAAAATCTTTGCGAGTTAAGATTTCTTAAGAAATTATCATTGTTTATTTGTATTAAACCGATTTCTTAAGAAATATCTTAATTTATCATAATTTCATATTCATCTATAATTTAAAATTTCTTTTGAATTTATTCCATTTTAATTTTTTTCATGAACAATAAAAATTAGAAAAATTTAAAAATATAAAGTACTCTATTATTTCGAGTCTGTATTCTTTAAAATTTATTTAGGAATTATATAAAATTGTATAGGGAACATTTCGTCCAAATTAGAGTTTCTGATATACTGAGGGAACCCTAACTGCTGAACTTTACCTTTAAGCATGACATACTTAATAAAGTTACTCATTTTATTGAAATAGAAAAGAAAATATTTTTCGATATTTTAATGATATATAAGCAATTAATTTTTGTTTTGTTTCTATAAAAATCCAGAATCCAATCACTAGTAAAGATGTGCTATTTTAAATTTATCGAAAAAAAAATTTACTGTCCGATGCTAGTTTTCAAAAAATATCAATCTATCGAAGTCATGATCATGAATAATAGGTTATGATGATTAGCAATATAATAAATTGATATCCACTATTCCTTAGCATTTTCGATTTCATTTTTGTTATCAGTTAATGTTTATTTTTGTTGCAAATCATTTTCACCTTCATACAGATTTTTTAAAAATATTTCTATAAATACTTTCATGTTCTAATATATAAAAATATTTACTTTAAACGCAATGTTATAAGTTGTAACATGCAGCCATTGCTTTGACTTTGGCACATTTTATTAAAGGGGTTTTATACTGATGTTTTCTAACTATTCTTATTCAAATGTAAGCAAATAATTCTGCTTTATAAATTGAAACTTAAATTGTTTTGAGCTATTCTGGTCAGTAAATATATTGAGATGCTATTTATAACTCATAATTGCTATAAATAGATAATGATGTCATTATATACCGAAACAAAGGTATTAGGCGATTATCGCAGCGTTGAAACTCTCTCATCCCCCAGCCCTATCCAAGCAGCAAGAGTAGTCGCCAAATAATTGGGCAATCGTCGAAACCGTCGAAAATATCTCGTCAGTATTTCGCCAAATCCCCTCGGCCATGGCGCGACTTTCTCTATTATCCAAAACATTATTTTAAAATTTTCCTTCACAGTCTATTATCATATCAAAAACATTTTCATACTTATGAAGTTCCATAAGACTTTTGCACGTTAATTATACATATCCAATTGTAGACAAATATTTTATTGGGCTTTTTAAAAAGAAATGATCTATGAAATGTTTAATGAGGAAAGTTAATATGAAACAGTTAATATTTGATACATTTTCTAAGCATTCTACGGAATGCAAATTGATAATTCAGCAGAGTATGAAATACATCTACATTTTTATGAATGGAAAATTTGTGGATCTTTTGGGAATAGCTGAAAAGGCTACAATCAATCTACAATCTACAAGAATTCTACAATCAATCAAATACAGTAAATAAAAATTTCTCACCGTTTCTTTGAAAACAATTGTGCGAGTTCTTATTCATGAAATCTATAAGGGGCAAAATGATTTGCATAATATATTGACAGTTATAATGTATGTGATAGAGTATGGTTTCTACAGACTTGGAACTTCAGAAGGAAATATTTCTCTTTTGTCATTTGCAGTTGCTCAGCCTAATAGAAACAGTCAAGGATTTATCAAATGTATTTCTTGAATAAAGTACCAAGATATGAAATATCTTTGCATGAGAAATGTAATGAAATGCATTTCCATATGTCAATCAAACCTACCACATTGCAACAAGTAGGTTAATTTTTATTTTTATTAATTTGAAGCATTTTTCCTTTATAAGAATTCATAAATATTGTTTTGTACAACTTTCATTTTTCTTTATATGTTTTGAATAATTTTTTGTAGCACACTTATTATTTTTATAATAATAATTCAAATGATTTTAATTCTAACTAGGCTTAGCTAATTTTCCTTTTCGTTTTATTATTATTATTAACAATTTCAAATGTTCATATGAAATAATTTTAAAAAGCCTTAAATAGCATTCTTATATTTCGGTATTGCAATAACATTTGTGTCATTATTTTTATTTTGGTATGAGGCTAAACCAACTTTAACAGAATAGATTTATGGCAAACCTCGAAACAAGAATTTCTTAAGAACTTGAGATTATTTAGACATTTTTTAATACTCATATGAATTGTTTCGAATTATTTCTCATTTTATAAAATAGTAGCTTAAATTTTACTTTCATTAATTTGTTATCCTGAACATTATTACAAAATTTGCCTATCGAATCCAATGTCAGAATAAAAACATTCTTATGCTTCTGAAGTTCTGTAAGAGTTTTGCTGGTAAATTACAAAATCTCCAATAGTCAACAGATTTTTATTTGTACTTTTAAAAGAAGTGAAAACTCAATCATTATTATTATGGTGCCTGAATCCTGATCGCATTAATTCATTGAAGTATTATTTTTGCATTACGTATATCAGCTGAAATGTAAGATTTATTTGTTGTGATTTTAAAAAGATTATCATCGTTGATCCACTGTGTTTCCGTACTTTTTCTTATGATGCATCTAAATAATTTTACGTATGTGTTTTTCCGAATTGGCAACCGGAAATTTCTTTTTAAAATAACGTTTACCTTTTTTCTGTTAGTAAGTTGCTATGTTTCTTATTGTCGATGTTATACAGAATGATTTAACTTGATTAATTCTTTCATCCGCATTGCATCAAATATCTCTATATTATGATGGTTTTCTAGGTTCATAAAATCTGATCAAAAAGGAAAGATCAATCTAAAAACATTATGTATAATGCACTGAATGTAGCTGATGATTTAGTTATGCATGTATAATATTCATATAAATGTGTGTGATTTGTATACATTTCAAATTCTTCAATCACTTTAAATTTTGTAAATAAAATTTAAATAAATTTTATATATAAATGACTTTGTGACAATGTTATTTATTCTTAGAAATCACGAGCCAATTTCAGGATGCTGCTTAAGCTTAGGTGTACAAGTATGTACTGAAAATTCACTCAAAAATTTCCTGTGCATTATTATTTTACTCTGAATTTGTAAAATATTATTAAATGAAGGTCTTTATAAATAATTTGTTTTGTGTAGTTGTTTTTCCTATCTTAGAAGGAGAAAATAGAGGGATAGGTGGTAATTTTTTAAAATAGTTTTCTATAGAAATTTTGTATAATTTAAAGTAGTGTTACATTTTTGGCATAGAATTCTAGTGAAATATTCAATTAATCATAGATCAAATTTGGTTCTTGTGTCATTAAACGAAACCAAAATAATTACAAATATTAGAAATTTGAAGAAAATTATTAACTTGTGCTTGTTAGATGTCGATAATAATGATATACAAAATTTCTACAAGAGGTTACTTTATAAGGTAATAGTAAATAAAGACAATTTGTACTAGTGAAAGAAGTGTTGCATTTTTGTGTATGGAATTCTTGTGAAGCATATTTGTGAAATATTAAGAGATAATCATAGAACAAATTTGGATCTTCTACCCCAAAAGCAAAACTAAGAATCAAGAAAATATTAGAAATTGAAGTAAATTATTAATTCTTGCTTTTAAATGGTTATCCATCAAATATTAGCTAACACTAGCATTCATAATGAGGTATAAAAGCCTCACAACATGAAGCAACTTTATAAATTAAATGTAAACATAAGGAATCTCATAAAATTGAAAGACGTATTGCGTTTTTCTGTATAGAAAATTTGTTAAACAGTCAGAGTTAATCATAGATCATATTTTGTTCTTGTGTGATAAAACCAAACCAAACTAACCATAAATCAAGAAAATATTAGAAGATATTAAAAATATTAGAATAAATTATATATTTGTGCTTGTAAAATATTGTCTATTAGACACCAGCTAATATTTATAATAATAAAGTTACTTTATATATATAATATATAAAGTTACTTCAGCGTGAAGTAACTTTGTAAGTTAAGAGTAAATATAAGGACTTTAATACAATTGAAAGAAGTGTTGCATTTTTGTGTAATATTCAGAGTTTATCACAGATCAAATTTGGTTCTTTTGCTTCAAAACAGAACCTTATTAAAAAGAGATCATGAAGATATTATAAATTTAAATAAACGTATTAATTTGTTCTTATAAAATGTTATCTTTTGAAGAAACACATACTAAGAATTATATAATTATGTGTTTTACATAATTTTTAACCAATTATGTGTTTTACATAATTTTTAACCAATTATGTGTTTTAAACAATATTTTAATTAATTTTTAATTCATTAAAAAAGGGGAGTGTTCAAAATTTGTTAAAATAGGAATTTGTGTTGCATTCATTATTTTTTTTGTTGTAATTCCTTATTCACATTAAGCAATATAAAAGTCTTTATAATAAAGAAAATATTTCTTAATAAGAATTGTGGATTTTCTGTTTTTAATTTAACTTTTAAAAACAGATCATAAAGGCAATATTAGAAATTTAAAAACAGATATATATATTTAAATATGTCCCTAAAATTATATTGAATTAATTATACAATTGAAACTACAGCAATAACATTTCTTCCCATGCAGTAAACAATGAAAATAAATAGCAAACAAATCTTGTGAAGATAGATGTGTAGGTGATCAAATTTAAAATAATTTTAACATGTATTTATTTTTCTTAAAAAGCAGTAGACACATTTATTAAAAATTTTATAATGTAAGATCTTGGTAAAATATATACTATAATAGTAATTAGAGAAGTTGAAGAAAAGTTGAAATGATGGAAAATGCAAAATCTATAAAAAAATTGCATAATGGAATTTTAAATTTATTAAAACAAATAACAAAATTATTCATTGGTAAAAAAGAAAAAAATAATAAGCTAGTCAAAACGTTTTGTATTTTCAGTATGACAAAATTTTGAAAGTATAATAGTTTAAAATTTTATGACACTAATTTGTAAATTAAAAATAATTAATAAAAAATAAACTAATATTTAAATTTGACTCCTGAAAGTGTTCAGAAATAAATCTACTAGTGATTGGCACTTGATTGCCTATTGATAAAACACATGGGGAAATTATTGGTATTTGGTTGCCCATTGATAAAACACATCACGAAAGGCTTTGTATAAAGTCGCCCGTATCGCTTACACTTCAGAAAACAATCCTCAAATTCGTTGGAAACAGCCCGGGATGATTATCGCCCGGCGTTCTGCCGGGAGACAGAATCAATGTCGGGGTGAGTTCAGAGGCAATTTCGTCTCAACCTCGCGCGTTCTGTGGGTCGATGCTTGTCCAATGATTAGCCGATGATTATTCAACTATTATTCAAACAACAGATGAAGCATGCAGCGATTTGAACTAAAAAAGATGAATTCTTCAAAAAGGAGGAAGAATATAATTAGATGGTTCATAAAACAAATTAGTTAAGTAGTTATTTTTGTAAGTACACAAGAGTCTTTGATGGTGTTAAAGTATATTCCGTGATACAATCTCACTTTATTTCATTATAAGTCATCAATCACGTCCCTTATTTCCTTATTACTTTACCTTTGATCATTCAAATATCTGGAGGGTTAATAAGATTATCTTTGATACTTTTAGCTTGCGTGCTTAAAAGTATAATGAGAATCGTGTATCATGGCGTAGAATAGGAATCTGATTGTTTATTTAAATCAAGGAACTTCGGGAAAATCTAAGGAAGAAGCAATAATGCGTATTTTAATTATCTTAGTACAAAATCAATTACTTAATTAATCAATTTTGTAGCAGAAGCCTGAATATTTGTATATGTGATTTAATTATTTTCAATAATTATTTTTAGTTAATTATTTTGTTTGTATCCTTTTATTCTTTTTATACTTATTCATATGTATAAATGAATGGTGAACATATATGGCGCAGTATGCCCCAATCTAGAAGTATGCTTGGAATGTGAGGGGAGCACTCTTGAGATATTTTTGGAAACAACATATCCGGTGTTGTTGAAACTGGTGCATGCAGGCACCCGCTCGGTCTCTGTTAGTGGCAAAAAGTATTATTTTCGTTCGCTCGTTGTTAGCGGCATTTTTTATATTTCGATATACATATTATGTGTTTCCTTGTATATCTGTGATCGTTGTCCATGTTTTATATATATATATATGAAAATTTGGATTTCTTTAAATAAAAATGATGGATTTCCTAAAACAAACACATTAATGTCAATCTTACTGAGGAATTTGGCAATCAAATAACAAAGCCACTTTTGTAAAATGTGTCATTTGAGATATGTAATTTATTTGACTCTGTTCATCTTACGATCCGTAATAAAAAAAAATAATAATTTCTATTTATTCCTAGCACTTCCAAATACATCAAAATCAAAGTAAGAAATAAATCGTTATGTAATTTTGAAAAAAAAAATGATTTTCTTTTAACCCAGTTGTTTCGTAGGAAATTAGCAAAAGTGGTCTCTGAGAAACTTCCTCTCTCGGTCTCAAATAAAAGTGCTATCCTCCCCTCATAAAATGTGTGGGATGTTGTAAACGTTACGGTCGTTCTTTTCAGAACACTAACAGGTCAGCATTTTATATTTCATTGTATATTTAAAAAAAGAATACATATTTTGATCACTCTTTTTACAACTGACTGAAAATTAAATTTGCCATATTCAATTTTACTGACAAGAGCACTTATGAAACTTAATTAATTTATTTCATTGAAAACTTGAGTATTGAAGTATGATGGAGTATGAGATTGATGGAATATGAGATTATTTTATATGTGTACGAAAGGCCAATTTAATTTAAGGATTTGTTTAAAAAGTGATACAATTTACATTTTTATGCTAAAACATTAAAACTTTTATGAGCCTATTTCTTCGTAATTTGAAGTTATCACTACCACATCTACTCAAGATAGCTCGACATATTTTGTATGATTGCATTTAATTTAAAATTTTGATTGAATTCTACAGCTTTTTTGTAAAGGCCACATATCAAATTTCTTAAATCTCAACCATCGTATTCACAAATAGGCATTTAGACATAATTTTAAAAATATGTTTTTCGGATTGACTGTGGTTTGAAATTTAAATTTTACTAAAATTTCGAGGTCCGTCTGTTTAGCGATTAGAAGATTTTCTGAATGTGCAGTTAATGCATAGGAAGATATAAAAAATTTATTGTTTTGAGCCGCATATAACTAAAAAAATAATAACTCAAATACACGGTGAGCAAACACTAGTAATTCATCTGATTTTCATAATCAATTTGAGTATAAGTATTAGTACATTAAAATAATTATAAAAAGTTCTACAGAATTTTACTTGAGAAAAAGACGCGTATAATGATTTGAATTGAGAATGATATATTTCTATCGCAAGCATCTTTATACAATTTGACGAATGTGAAAAAAAGGAAATAAAAATTTGTGAGCCCATATTATAAGGTTGCACAATAAAAGTACGTTCTCAACAATTTCAAGCTATCATCGGCATTGAATGTTTTTTTTTTTATGCTTTCTTCACCAAGTTCTCTTCGCAAATTTTTCATCTCTATTTGAATCTCATGAATAATTATTTCCGATTGCTTACATCCACTATTCATAATTACATATCTAGTAATTATAATATTGAGTATTATATGATATAAATTCAAAAGCAAATTTAAAAACAAGGAAATAAGGATTGATTAATTGTATCTAAATCTTTACCATGATTCAATGATTCACTCCTTAACTTGAATTCAAATTTATTGCACGTATTTCCAATGTACAACATGAATCGAAAAAAATATTTAATCTCAATTATTTGCATATTAAAAAATTGAACAATTATTATACTTAGATCACCTAACCCTTCTTTCTTTATTCTTTACAAAGTATTTCTCTGAAGTTCCAAGCATTGGTGTAAATTATCTAAATAAGTGTATTAGTCCAAAATATTGAATATATTTTTTCGTTAAATCCTTAAATCTCTTAAACTCTAATCTTAAACGAAATCCCTCTAATTTTGGCCTATAAATTACTATTTCATTAAAAACAATATTATTACGAGCTTCGTCAATCTTTGTAATCTGTATCAATCAAGTGATGAGCCTCTTTCCCTTGCATTTTCGACATCCGACTAATAATATATCAGGCATACAATACTAGAATAAGATCAATGATAGACCTTCAAATGATATTTAATTAATGATTAAAGGGTTTTTAAAACGAATTTATCTTTCTAACGTATGTTTTTAAGCATGTGTTGAGCCCCGATAATATTCCCACAAGCTTATTTTTGTTCAAATTAATGTAGCTTATAAAATGCTTGATACATTGAATGTTTTTAATATTTATTTAAATTTCGGTATATTGGTTTAAATAAAAATGATATATTTTTCTCTAATCTTATGAAAATACTATATTTAATATTATTTATTAGTTATTATTGTTAATTGGTTAGTAACCTTTATTACTGAATTTAGTTTTGTGCATGATATTTAAGTCTGCAAAAGGAATGTTCTGTCTCAGATTAATTTTAAAATAATATACGGATTGGCTAAATAAACGAAAATAAATCTCAATTTTCTAATGCAACAGCAACAAGACAGATTTAATCTGCAATTAGAGACTGATTACAATGAAAGATGAAATACCTTAAGCAAAATAAATGATAATTTGAACTAGTTTTTGTTGTTCCTTAAGGCACTTGTCTTAGACAAGCTCTCAAACAAAGTCAGCGTTTTTAAGCCGAGATAAGTTTCCTGATTGTTCAGTACTGCCGTCTAGGGTCAAAGACACATCATAGTTAATCATGTGTCACATTCACTTCCACTACACCAATTTCAAAGGTGGCGCATTCCTATGACTCACAGATAAAGAACAACTACGCCCGAATCGGAACATAAACCGGAACCTCCGGTACTTGATTTTTTCTCTGCTGAAATCTTAGATTTCATCAAATTCCTTATTTCTAATATTTTCAGGAAAAAGAAACTAAATAATATTTATGTCAATAGTCCCGCGTTAATTGGAATTTAAATGAATTGATGCTTTGTAATTATGTGCCGTATTCAAATGAATATATACAATGGTGAAAGAAATAAAGATAATTTTCATATTTGATCTACGATCTCCAGAACTACTGGACAAATTTTAATAAAATTTGATGTGAACATAGGTTGATATAATAATGCAAACAAAATAAACATTCAACAGTTATAATAGACACACATGTTTGAGCTTAACACTCATGGAGTCTGAAGGTCTGACAGCAGATGCAAAATACACAAAAGAAACTGGTTAATAGGGGGTATGGTACCCTCTTCAGCTATACATGCCTTACAACGTGATGCCATACGGGAAATAAGGCAGTAAATTTGTGCATGTGGTAATTTGTACCACTCACTCCCTAACGCTGTTTTCAGTTCCTGGATGGTTATCAGAGGTGGGTTGCGAGTTGCAATTGCTCTCCACGGAACATCCCAAACATGCTCGGTAGAGTTGAGGGCTGGAGACATGGCTGGTCAATCTATCCAGCGAATATCCTCACTCTCGAGAAATTCCTCGACCAGAGGAGCTCTATGTGACCTCGCGTTATTGTCCATTAAGATAAACTCGAGGTTCACTGCAACCCGGAAAAGGCAAACATAGGGCTTCAAGACCTTATCCTTATACTTGACATCAGTTACAGAGCCTCTATCAAAGACGTGGAGAGGTGTGTTGAAATCTAACATGAAGCCTTCCCAGACCATTAAACCGCAACCGCCATAACTGTCGATTTGGAGGGGGTCCCTAGTTCTCTCCGTATGAAATTACGCCGGGAATGTGTGTGTTTAGCTATATATATAACCTTGGAAATTCAGTTTTCATTTCTTAGAATTATTAAAAGAAAAACCTACGACTTAAAATTAGCAAAATAACTGATTACCAATTTCAAAGATAAGTGAGCAAAAATTACCAGCACTGTAAGCTGAATCAATGCATATTGATTTCTTGAATCAATCACAGGAAATGCTGAAATAGCAGTTCTCTAAGTGTTGACTTTTGCTGTGAAGCAGTTCTTCCAATAAAACAAATATTACTCATTCTCACAAATTCTTTCCCTCATTCACGCACTCTAATTGGATTGTAGCTGTTAAGGCTCCTTCAGATGCCCTGCTAATTTGCTATTAATAACCAACTAAAAAGCAAAAATGGTGGCAGCGAAATTCCCTATGTGCTAACATTTAATGGAAAGGGGTTTCCACTTGATTGGGATATAATTGCGAATCATAAAGTGATTAGTAGAATAATTTGCGAAGAGATAAAATTTAATGCTGGCATCTCAGATGCATTATGTTTCTACATAAAAATGGTAGTATCTCTTTAATACTTTAAAAAGAGATTTCCAGTTCATTCTCAATTTAGAAACTGCTTTGGAAAAATATTTTATTCGAACTGAATGATTATGGCATTTTCCCCGCCCTAGCAAATTGAGTTAAATTAAATTAAGGAAAGGCCTCTTACTCATCATTTACAATAAAAACGCATTAGAAATAAATTGCCCTTTTTATTTAGTTAAAAGAATGAAAGGACAAATTATTTTTTCATTATTTCATATATATTGAAATCCATTATGATTGTATTTCATTTTAAGACTGTTTCAAATTTTTGTCCCTAAACGAGAACGTGAACTGCGCTCAAAATTTTTTTTTACAATTTGAAACCTTATTTTATTCATCAGATTTTTCTCTTAATATGAATACAAAATTTGACTTCAAATTGTTTAACATCTTAATATATTATTAATTAATTATGAAAATTAAATAATAGCATTGTAAATGCAAATGGTAATCATGTTCCTAAGTGAAACATATGTCTTCAAATCCACATAACCACTTTTTATACCACTTTTATACTTGAAATGATTTTTTTATTAACAAATTATGTTTTCAGAATCATAATAAATTTATATAAAATTTATAAATTTTATATTTAATTTGAAAGTTTCTTAGAGAAAAATCATTCACTGTCAAAATAGCGATTGGTATTACGTCTTAGACAATTGCTAAATGCGATAAAAACTGAGACAATTATATTCAACTAAACATACTTTTATGTTAAATAGACATAATTCATGTTACATTAATGCTTTGTTTATAACAAAATAATAATAATATCACTATACACTGAAGTGACAAAAGTCATGGGATGAAAGTTAACATCGTGTCGGTCATCCTTTTGCCCGGCGAAGTGCAACAACTCGACGTGTCATGGAGTCCACAAGTCGTTGCAAGTCCTCTGCAGGAATATTGAGCCATGCTGTCTGTAGAGACGTCGATAATTATGAAAGTGTGGATGGTGCAGGATTTTCGGCACGAACGGACCTTTCGATGATCTCCCATAAATGCTCGATGGGATTCATATCGGGCGATCTAGGTGGCCAGATCATGCGCTGGAATTGTCCGGAATGTTCTTCAAACCAATCACGAACAGTTCTGGCCCGGTGACATGGCGCATTGTCATCCATAAAAATCCCATCGTTGTGTAGGTACGTGAAGTCCATGAATGGCTGCAAGTGATCTGCAAGCAGATGAACATAACCATTTCCAGTCAATGATCGGTTCAGTTGCACCAGAGGACCGAGTCCATGCCATGTAAAAACAGCCCACACCATTATGCAGCCAAAACCAGCTTGAACATTGCCTTGCTGACAGTTTGGGTCCATGGCTTCGTGGGGTCTGCGCCACACTCGAACTCTACCATCAGCTCGTAACAACTGAAATCATGACTCATCTGACCACGCCACGGCTTTCCACTGGTCTAGGGACCAGTCGATATGCTCACGAGCCCAGGAGAGTCGCTGCAGGCGATGTCGTGCTGTCAGTAAAGGCACTCGAGTCGGTCTTCTGCTGTCATAGCCCAAGGAAGAGAAATTTCGCCCCACAGTCCTATCGGACACGTCCCTCGTACGTCCCACATTGATTCCTGTAGTTATTTGACGAAGTGTTGCGTGTCTATTTACATTGACCATTCTACATAGACGTCGGCGGTCTCGGTCGTTAAGTGCAGGTGGTCGCCCACTTCGCTGTCCATGATGGGATGTGATGCCTGAAATTTCATACTCTCGGCACACTCTTGTTACTGTGGATCTCGGAATGTTGAATTCACAAACGATATCCGCAATGGAATGACCCATGCGTCTAGCTCGAACTAACATTCCACGTTCAAAGTCTGTTAATTCTCATCGTGCCGCCATAAATCACGAAAAACCTGTTCACATGAATAACTTGAACACAAATGAAAGCTCTGGAAAACGAACTGCGCATTTATACTTTTTCGCTGCGATACTACTGCCATCTGTATATTTTCATATTTCTATCCCATGACTTTTGTCACTTCAGTGTATATACTTTGCATAAAAGTATGAAATATATTCTAAAACAATGTATTTAAATCGTTACTTTAGTTAAACTTCTGTGAAAACTGGATTCGTATTTAAAAAGAATAGCTTCGAATATACTGCAAGAAAGCAGAAAAACAAAATTCAGCCAGACTAATTTTGTAATTAATATATATAGCTAAGTCGCAGGTTAAATTGTAGATGTTTTAAATACAATTCTTCAATTCTTAAACTGGCCAGTTTCAATTCATAACAAGATATAAACTTTCATCCTATAATAACTTCACTTACCGAAGTTGAGTAAACCATCCTATTCGACGATTTCACTTCTAAATCTATAACAAAGGTAAAGTTTTAAGAAACGTGCTATATGAACATAAATATAAAAACAAAATGTGCTTAATCTGAAAGTTTTCTAAAATTCAAAAGATGAAAATTTTGTTTTATCTCTATGTTAATAACAATCTAATGGATAAACCCTTAAAATCGTCAAATTATAATTTTTTGATGTAAGAAATTGCCTAATGTGTCAGTTCTCAAAATTCTAACTATACTTCTAAGAACAAAGTAATTTTATAGTTTTTAAAATCATTATTTTAAATTTTCTGTTTCCTTATTGGCTCCCGTTTGGCGAAAATTTGAATTCTTGGCTATCATTACTTAAATTTGGCAATGGAACCATACCATAAGCGAAATTCTAATAATGACTAGACTTAATTGAATGTATAATTAATCCAAAGCGCATCTATTCGCTTTAAAGAACAGAACAAAGAAAGAAGAAAAATTATGAAATATTTGCCCTTTAATGTCCATATTAAAATATAAACGTTGATAAGTGATATTTTTTTCCAGAATTAAATTATTCATTTATCATTTTCCATTAGATTATAAATTCCTTGGCTTGAATTTTTTTTCTTGGAATAAATTTTCAATTTTATGAAATTTACGGTTTTAACTTCCAATACTTCTGAAATTGAAGGCATGATAAGACATATCACCACTATCTAAATAAATTAAATAGAAAAATCTGGTGATAAAATCCCATTAAGTCTATTATTCGCAAGTATCTAAATGTTAAGGATTTCATAATAATTTTGAAATATTTATTGTTATTTGAATAATGATAATAATAATAATAAGGAACGGTATGAATTCGTGCCAGAATCTTCGCCTAGTGGTAAGACGCCTTCGCATTCTGGGCGTCCCGCGTCCGAGTTCTGGTTCGAGTACAGTTATACCTCAGTCTGTGAACTCTCCGTGAGGTGTGTGAAAGAGACCCCTGTAGAAAGGGATTGAGCAAGAGGATGCCCTCTTTATATGCGATAGAAGTCAGACTCCCTTCTCTCTGGACACCTTTCTGAAAGTGTCCAGAAGTATTTACCTTCAGACGCTATTGCATCTTCTTGAAATGGTAAAACGGGCACTCCATCATTTTCACATGAGTTTGCCTTTAATCCATAAAAAGTAGCGAACAGAAACAACGTTCATTCGTGTAGGTAAATGTTTTAATCTCATCTAGATATCATTCCATAATTAAACAAGATGATCTTTTACAAAGTACAAACAGAAAATATAGAAATTTTAATTTGAAACACTCTCAAAGATAGAAATATCCTTCGAATTTACAGAAAAATCAATCCTGAATCACTTTCAAATTATTTTTTCGCAAACTTTTACTAAAACAACCAATCCATTACTTTTACCGATGCTTAGAGAAAATTTCAAGATATTGCTTACGTTGCCCCTCTAGGATACAACAGTACTCATGTAGAAAACCCAAATTGTCCTTGTCAAATTTCCATAATATTCTATATAATATTTTTCTTTTTCTTTTTTTAAACACCCGTCGATTACCTTCTTGTTGTATCCATGACAGTCTTTTATTATTCATTTTCATTTTTATCAAAATATCTCTTAATCTGATTATTCCTATTGAGTAAAACAGAAGATTAAGAGATTAAAGACCAAGACAAAAAATTGTTAGGGAAACGTAATATTAGTTTTATGAAGGATTTTTCTCAATCGGGTTTTTTTGTCAACTTTAATCTCTCCGAATTAGGCTATAATTTATTTTCCGATGAGTATGTAGCTTTAAAAATTAGGATTTAATTTTTTCTACTTTTATTTTTCTAAAGTTGGATGTTTTTTGTAAATGATTCTAATTTGGAATTTTAAATTATTTTATTTTCAATATTCCTAGTTTTGAACTTCAATAATTTTTCTTTAACATTATTTAGGGTGGCATGGAGCTATGCTTTCATGAATTATATGAGTGATATTCATCCAGTTGTTTCTGGAAAGAAATTCATTAAATAAAACTTTCTGGATACTTAAAATAAGTAAAGAAACTATTATCTGTTTAATGAATATTTATACATAGTTCTGAAGTATATATATATATTTTTGTTTATTTTGCTATGGTTGGCAGTTCTTTGGGAATACTTATCTGAATATTCGTCTTCCTTATCACATTATTGGGTTATTAAGAATTAATGCTAAATTAATCATTTTTGGATTAAAATGTATTTTTCTTTAGACAAGAACTAGATCATATACATGAATAGTTTTGTCTTTTTCTATTTGTCAAATCGTCTTTAGTTACTTCTTGGGTATCGAGCACCGTGCCTCAAATGGGAGGATTTTGGCTAATTTTTCAACTATAAATTCAAATCTTGCCTGATAAGTCTATATTAAATTGTATCATGTCAGCAACTTTTAAAGAAAGATAAATTTTCAGCTTAATTATTCACACCCTAAACATAGTGTTATGGATTAAAAAGATAGTCCGGTCTTGTTCTTTATGCCGCAGAAATTCTGAAATTGAACTTTAACAAATCTCATTCTTTTCGAAATTCCTCCTCAAAATTCAAGAGTAGCCACCTATAAAAGAAAGTGAATTGTTGGCAGGTGTGCGATTAGAATGCGTTTAAAAATTTATTTGTGAATAAGATAATTTTGATTTACATCAACCATATATTGTTTAATTCTAAATCAACAAACAACCATAGTAACAACAATCATGATATTTTCTGCATGTTGATAAATAAGGTGGGATTTTGCGTATAATTAAAATGCATTATTGTAGTTTTAAATGTATAATGGAAAATTCACTTACATTTTAGTCTTCTGTAAGAATATCTGATTTGTAAAATATTTTAAGGCTACTATACAATATTTTGAAATAAAAAGGGGACTTTATATTTTGATAAGTTTGTTCTCATGTTAATTAATCCAATTAACTTCATTTAGCATGCGAAAAATTTGTTTTAATGGCTCTCTCGATCACGCATCATATCAAATACATTATTTATGTAATTAATCATACTGTACAGAATGCTAAGGAAAGATTTCAGTCAAAGGTCAAAGTAAAAAAAAAGGGGGAAAAAATCTTCATTATTGAAACGTTTATCTTCAAGAAGTCGCAGCATTCGAGTGATAGAATTTCATCATACAAGATTATTTGCATAGAATTGAGAATTACTCAGACATTACTGATTTAATACCCTGATCTCCATATTCTACACATCTCTGAAATTGACCTCTACCAAGTCTTATGCATTTCGGAAGGTCTCTTCAAAGGTGAACAGTGATCACCAACGGAAGAGGATTGGACTGTTGACAGGTATGTGATTACAGTGTCTTTAAAGTTCGATTGAGTGATTTCTGATTTGCATTAAGCAGGTGTTATTCCAATGGGATGTGTTAAAATCGATAGATAAGACCTTATTGTCATATGGATCCCGAATTTGACCATTTCTAAATGTTGTTCAATAATCATTGATTTTAAACAGTTAAATTATATGCCGACAGTTTAGAGACGTACAGTTAAAATTTGTTCAATATTTTAGTAAAAGAAACTAGAATTTGGAACTTTTTTTAAAGAAATTAACAGATGAATTTGGCTGAAAGAAAAAAAAAGGACATGAATTAATGCATTGTTTAATTCAATCAGTTAATTAAAATTACATGTTTCAATGATCCTATAAATGTTTGGAAGACTCTGAAATTGAACATTTTTGCTTAGTTAATTATCGAATCTTAGAAAAAGATTAAAAGAAATGCTACGCAATATCTTGCACTATAAGGAATAAAATTATTGTTAAAAAGTCATATACACTTTGATATGTTAACAATACGATCAAACATGAATTAACAAATTCATTTTGACGGTTTCTGAGAAGATTAATCTTAAATATACATATCAGATATAATTTTCTGTAGAATATCTTTTTTTCGAAAATACTTTTAAAAGTAATTGCTTCGATTCCAATTACTGATAGTAGTTAATTGTCCGATCTCTTCTTAAAATTATTTTGAAATGGTCAAGGTTTTAAAAAAAGAAATATGTTGAAAATAAAAGTTGAATCGTAAAATTTTCAACTTCTTTCATATGTATTGTCATGAGTAGTCTACTGTCAAAATAATAGACCCAGATCAGGTATATATAACTTTTCAGGGTGATCATTATTTACAAACCAAAACGGAACGTTTTACTCTAGTACCAAAAATGGATATTTTTACTTAAACACAATAAATAGATTGTATATGAGGATCTTCTTATATTTTTATCTGTAATATAGCTGTGAGATTTGTTTGGTGATATCTAGAATATCTAGAAGAAAGTTTCATTGATGGTGATGAAGGGGGGGGGATTAAGTTCTTATTATATAAATTCTCTAAACAGTAGGCTAAAATCCCCTTTTTTAAGACTTTTCTGATGAATAAAATATATGCTGGAAATTGAATAAATATCATGTATTGGAATTTTATAACTGACATTATTCATGTCACAAATAAATAATTCACATTTAGACTTAAACATAAAAAGTACTTGCACTTGATGGTATGCTATATTCATTAAATTGTAAAATTGATTCCACTAGCATCTTTTGATAGAAATTATATTATTATGACCTGAACTTGGTCAGAGATTTTCATAGACATTAATTATTTGCTTTATTATTTTTATTTCACTCAAAGATGTATTAATCACAGCTTTATAACCGAAATTTCCTGATACGTACAGTAGTTTGAAAAAGATGATTGAAAGTCATGCATGACAATGCAACTAGAACCACATGCACACTTTTATTTCAATTGAAATTATTCAAAAAAAAATATAATTTGAGTTATTTCAAGCGCATGAAATTTATTTACTTCTCTTAAGCATACTCAAAAAATTTATATATAAAACGGAGGTAAACTAAACCATGCAAACTTTTTGACAATTGCCAGTAAAAATTACCAACTAGCAAGTACCAGTAATTAAGTCATTTGGTAACAGAAAGCTAGAATTTTTTTGTTTTATCTTCATATATCTTATTCCTTAGCATAAAAATTAACATATTTTATCTTGTGTTATGCACCTATGTATAATGGTTTATCTATTAACCAGAGAAATAACTTTTATGAAACTCATTTCTAGATTGGAAATTTTTCCTGAATGAGAAATCATCTATGCATAATAAATATTAAACAAATGCGATCTCCTTTCATTTTTGGTTATATATTTTAATGAAATATTTTATGGCATATTTAATTAGCATTATTAAATGTTTCCAATTAAAAATTATCAGTTAAAGCAACTGAAATAATTGTTTGGTTGTCTGATACTTTTTGAAACTATGAGGCCTACCCAGAGCAATAATATAATCGAAACGTCAAAATCTCATTCATTTCGTCGAATCTTAGGTTAAACACAATTCACTTCTCCCTTCTCCTTCGTTTGTTTTAGAAGTATTAAGCAATATGCAATTGATGAACCGTATGTCAGTAAATCTAGATGGATTTGGCTTATAGAATGTGTTAGTGAATGCAGACAGCGATCAATCTTCATACTTTTTGATTATTTTTTGTCTTTTCTTATTTAAGGCAACTGATGGCCATATTTTGAAAATACAAATCACGTAGATTATGTTATAACTAAATAAATAATACCTAAAGGCATAATGTCTGTTTGGTAAAAAAAATTTTACTTTTGCATTTTGAAATTAAATTTTGAAAATTTGAAGTGCTTCTGTATAGCGAAGTTAGGTCTTAATATGTAAGAAATTCGTAATATAAAATAAAATCTAAATATTACTTAAAAATTTTTTCATCATGTGCAAATAAAGTCGTCATGTGCATTGCAGTTGTCTTCATGGTTATATCAGAATAGTATTTTATTGCATTCGCTAATAGGCAAGACCCAGGTTTCAAGAAATTAAAAAAAAAAATATGTATCAGCAATTAGAAACTTCTGCACACATCAGATTAATTATATCCTGTAAAAACAAATAAATGATTTGATGCGCATGTTTCACCCTGATTTTATTATCTAATTTCAAGTATTCCTTATTTATTCGTTGCAATTCCAATAGCATTTTCTGTTAGCTTTAGATCTTCTCAGATTCAACTTTTATGTTCAAAGTATGATTTTATGTGCATGTATAATTTGCCATTTTAAATTCTTAGATACTATGCCATATTCATGTTTAGATAAATTAATTTGTTGGTGAATAAGCCTGCAATATAATTTGGAAAAATACACAGATGTTACTGAATGACTTATATTCACAATTGTTTCTGTTGTGGGAAGTGAGTTGTGCTCGGAATAGAAGCTGGGACCTTTGGATTATAAGGCCGATAACATAACCACAGGACAAAAGCATGCTCATCTCCCGCAGATGTTATCTGTCTTATTAAGATATCACCACAGACTCACCCACCAGTAAGTTAGACGAACGGTATGCGTTGTTGTTGAGTGGTGATGAATTGGTTTGCTGAGTGAATGGTTGCTGTGTATCTAATGCGCCGTACCCATGTTTGTCTGGCGAGCGGAGAGCTTTTTAGTTACGCCAATGGCGAGCGTGAATTGTTGCGTCAAGTGAGTCTGACTACTTTGGTTGCGGGTAGATGGCGCCACACATCAGTTGCTTGAAGGTTTATCACGTCCAAGGTCACCATTGTGGGAATTGATGTTAGCTCAGGATAGAACCTGGGACCTTTGGATTAGAAGGCCGATAACATAACCACTGGGCAAAAGCATGGTCTTCTTCCATAGATGTTATCTGTCTTATTAAGATATTACCACACTATATTTAAATTGAATAATATTATGCATTCCGTAAAGAATTAAATCAATTCTTCATTTTTAAAGAGTAAAAAATATTTTGAAATTTAATTATTCTTCTTAATTTTTAAATAATCATTATTTGTATCTAGTATATACATCTTAAAATCTTGAAATCGTGTCACTGATGACTAATACTTCAGATTATTTATGATCTATCATAAAAAATGATTGGAAATAGTGATGCTACATAAACTCTTTTTCTTAACTAAGAATATTTTTCTGAAAAGAAAATGTAAGTTATTATTTCAAAGAACAGATAACATTGATTAACGTAATTAATATATTGTAAAGGCTCGATCTGGTCCGATCAAATAAAGGGTAGAGTTTTAATGAAATTACTTTGTTTACAGCTTTAATTTACAAAAAAAAAAAAAAAAAACACTCCAGAACGGAACGGAAGTATCCGTAACAATATTATTTGGGCAAAAACTAATCAGAAAATGTTCATTTTTGTTAGAAACAGTTGACGCTGAAAACTGAATAAAGCTACTTCTTATTGCATCTATATGAAATGGTGTTAAATTTTCTGCATATTATCCCATCTGTCTATCTGTGAATAATCAATATCTAAACGTCTATGGGTTGATTAAATTCCATGTGCTACCGAAAACTCCTATATTGACTGTATATAACTTTGACTCCTATATATAACTTCGATAAAATCAAAGCCCAACTTCAACAGATTTAAAAAATATAAATTAATAAAACACTTATAATTAAAAAATTTGTTGTTTCGAATGGCTATCTCGCTATATTTAACTTTGAACAAATTCTAAAGTGATATTAAGTCTGTAAAATTGTTATGACCTATTTTTATACTTCGTGGGCTTGAAATAAAAAAGGGGTCTTTTCAGCTGCACGTTTTTCTTATTCTTTCATGGAAGTATTATTTATTTCACATATAAAAAAAAACTTTTATAACATAATCTTGAATTTTTCCATTAGGTCTGCAAAATTTATTATAATTTATTTTATTCAGAGCAGATTTCTTAAATGACTTTGTGAAAATGAAAACATATGGACTAGTAAGAAATCTCATAAAGCAGTCTCATAAGAAGCTGAAAGTACTTGAGCGATATTGCCAAATGTGATCAATTTGTCACAAGTAAAGTGCTACTGAACACATAGGAAAGTTAATACTGTGGAAGAATATCTCAATAGCTATTCAGGTCTTTTGAAATAAAGTGCTCCACAAACGCATTATCTTGTTCAATGCACACAACTTACCATTTTAAGAAGATTTTCAGAAAGAGAATTTCTGTTTCGAGGCTTGCATATTTGCTGTTTGTCTCTATTTGCCGTCCTGGTTTTCAACTTCCTAAACAACCATAAATTTTGAGACTTATTGTGACTGTTTATTCGCAGCTCTGCTAGAAATCGTTTGTATTATTATCATGCGAGAACATCATTTGGTTTTCGTTTTGAAGTTTTTGAAGTATCAAAATGGGAAAGCAAAAAAATTTGAAGTCCCGCAATCCGTAGGCAACAAATTGGCAATTTTTTCAAGAGGCATAATTTTTCGCTTTTAGGGTTATTAGAAAATAATACAGAAGGCTGTTACATTTGGTGATTTATCAACAACAAAAGTTACAATTTCATTTCAAAATTTTTCATTCCCTGAATACTAATAGTCTTTCGATCTTCGAAAGAAATTGTTGCGATATGACCTGTAAGGCCGAAAATACAAACAATTATTTTCTTGGGAGTGCTTCGTGAAAGAATTACTTTCGTAGGATTCGGTTCATTTTGAAACACACAGACAGTAACGGTTGTTTAATTTTCGGCTCATATGAATATATTCAAATTTCGTCACCTGTAGCAATGTTGTATATGGATTTTTCTGTACCCACTTTGTATTTTTTTAGCATTTCCTTGCACCAATTCGCACTAGCCTCATTTTGAAATTCTGTCAAATTGAGCGGAATCCATTTAGAACGATTCTTTTTAACGGATAAATGTTCCCGACAAATCGAATGCATTGCAGTCAGTGATATACCAAGGGATGCCTTTATCTCACTCCGATATTCTTCAGTCATCGCATATCATGCCGCAGTCATCTTCAAATGCGCACAACATCGATGTTCTTTGGAGTCACTTTTAGAATTTATCACTCAGTCTCTGTTGGCTAATGGTATGTGAGACTCGTTAAATATGTCGTGACTTCAAAGTTCTCTTAGTTCCCTTAACAAATTAAATCTCTGGGGGTACTGAATCAGGGATGAGTCAGTTGCTGCATTGGATCAAAATTCTGATTTGATGATGGATGAATGAGTGTAGGAATGAGTTCGACCGCCCCCTAAAAAGGGTTGTGTCGTTTGTGCAAAGTCGTACTTTCACCTTAACAGTGCTCGTCAACAACGAAAGGTGCAGACCTGTGCCTTAATTCGAAATAACTCCGCTCATTCGGGCTTGGTATGACCAAGTGGCATTCGAACCACCACCACCGCAAAAATTAATTAAATAAAATATATAAGCAAATGCATAGATTTAAATTTCAATATATGATTGGTTTAAATACAAGGGGTTTTCAAGTGAAAGGGTACGACGCGTCGAAACAGCGAGACCTTTAATATAATTTCCTATGCCATTATGCGAGAGTGCCCTATCTACAGGAAGCATAGGCTCTTATAAAGAGTGCCATCCAATTGATGCTACTTGTTGAATTATTTGATCTTGCAATAATCATTACATCCGATGTGTACGGCGAGACACTCTGAAGACTAAGCAGGTCCATCGAGAAGAAAAGAAAGGAACTTCTCATGGCGGGTGGGGTTCCGATCCATGATAACACGCTTCTACATGTCTCCACTGTCCAAAGGCAGAGATGGCCATGTTTAAGTTGGAGTTACTTGAGCATCCTCCCTACAGCTCGGACTTGTCGTTCTGCGATTTTCATGTATCTGATCTACTAAAATAAACCTCTGAAAGGAAGGCACTTCAACTCGGACAGTGAACTCAAGGACACTATGAAGGACAGGGTCTGATAAAGGCCACGAGAATTCTTGGAACAAAGAATAGACTCGTTAATCAGTGAGATCGTTGTGCACAGACGTACGGTATATACTTTGAAAAGAGTCTTCATTTATCCCACAATGTCGTTTCGTACCTTTTTTATTTGAACACCGCTTTTTTATTTATATTTTACTGAATTCATATATATCTGATGCATTAATAACCGTTTTTGATTCTACAAATTTACTAATTCAAGTAGAGAAAGAAAAAAGCTAGGCAGCCTAAATATAAAAAATTATTAAAGATATTATATAAAATTAAACTTATTATTTAAATTTCCAGCTCAATAATTAATAAGTTCAATTAAAATTTTAAGTTTCTTGTGCAAATTAATTCAATTGTGTAAAATTTATTAACTTAGCATGGCATCCCTGAATCTATTTCTACATAAAACATATCTTATAAATCTCTTATATTTATACATTTTATGCTTTTGTCATGTCTACTCTCATTTTCATGAGTGCACATTGAATTTAAAATGTATTCTATTTTAATAATGTATAAAAAAATTTATTGATTTCAATTTGTCTACGATCCCTATATTTTGTGAATTTGCATCTAGTAATTAGTATAACTTCTCGTCGTTCTGGTTATGTGAAGCATTAGTGGAATTTTAATAACCATATATTTAACAAGTTTTGTAGTATAGTCAAAATTATAACTGATAAAATACAAACAATGCCAGTTTCTCTCAACTTTCAAGAGAGCAATAAAATGACATGATATTATTCATATATGTTCTGTAATACCACTGGATATATAAAGGAGCATCTAACAGTAACATAATTGCAATTTCATATTCATCTGATATAGAGTTGCTGAAGTTGAAAAATCTTTCTGTTTAACTTTGCATTGATGAAATTGTCTTAAATGATAAAGCTTCTTTAAAATTAAACTTTTATCCTTCGTAAATTTTGACAATTATTTTTGTGATACCATCAATGTCTCTTTAAAACCAAATTATATGGACCATAAATCTATTCATTTGTGATAAAATAAAACAAATTAAATCTAACACCTAAACACTAATTTAAAGTAGAATTTGACGATTTGTAGAAAAATGTACAGAAAATAAGTTACTAATACCTTTTCAATTATTTCTGAGTAATAATTCGTACTTTTATAACAGTTTATAAAAACTTTAAAAACCTACGTATGAGGGAGAAATTTATTTAAAAAAATGTTTTGTACATTCCTAAATTTTGCTTTGTGTTGATAATGTTTATATCATAATTAAATTTATTGTTATGAAAATTATGTAACTTTGCTTGGACAGTAAAGTTTGAAATCAACCAGATGTCGTGACGCTCACAAAATTATCAATGGATAAAATTGGAGAATTGAAAAATATATATGTATATTGACCTGGCATTTTAATGTCACATATTTTCAAATAGCACACCTAATAAAAAAAGTATTATTTTATTTCATTTTAAGTTTAAATAATTTGCTCGACTTAATTAATATACAATGGGTATTTAAATGAAAAATTACGAAACGACATTGTAAGTATAGATGAAGATTTTATTCAAAGTATACATCATAAGCTTAGCGAGCCGAATATTCCTAGTTCACAGAATTCCTGTGCTATGACGAGAATCAGTCCTTCACAGCGTCCTTTAGATCGCCGTTCAAGTTCGCTCAATTCCTCGAGCACTGCGCACTCTCCGAAAACTACGCAGGTCCATCGAGAACAAAAGATTGGGGCTACTTACAGAGGGTGTGGTTCTTTTGAATGATAACGCCCGCTCACCCCTCTCCAGAGTCACCACAGAACTAAGTGCAACTAAGTGGATCAACTTAACCATCCACCCTAGCACCCGGATATATCACCTTATTATTTTGTTTTTGGTTCATTAATTAAAAAATTTGGAAGGAAGATCTTCAACTCTGGCTGCGAACTCATGGACGCGGCGAAGAAATGAACTCAAGGACGCTCTCGTTCCAACCACATGATTTCTGGGAACAAGTATCGTTATGCTTAGGCCTATGTTGTATACTTAGAAGAAATTCTTCACTTATAGTGAAACATATAGTCGTTTCGTATCTTTTCAATTGAACTCTTTCTGTACAACTAAAAATGAAAAATATATATATCAATATAAACTGAAAGTAATAACTCTTATAATCTTCGAAATAAGATACAATAATTTATTTCAAACAGTTTAAGTCTATAAATGCATAGAAAAATTCTTGGTTTCTAACATTATATACAAATTATGTTTCAATATTGGTAATGTGTATAGTAATTTTGATGATAAATTTTATTATATCGGTGATCAATTAAAAAAAGACGCCAAAATAATTATTTGTGGCAAATAAAACGAGTCTTTGAGACAGAGAACAAGCTTCACCCTATCAAAACACTGTTACAAACTTTGACTCTAAAATAATTAAAAGATGGATGCCTTTTTAACATTTTTGAGGCCATAATAGATTCATTCATCTTAATCTGTTAATGGAGGAAAAATCATCAATATGTTTTTGAAACAACTGTCAAATGCTTTTCTGCATTTTATGGAAGAATATTGACATTTCGATGTTGAGTGATAGCAAAATTTTCTGCGTGTCTACAATTTTATTGGTATGCATATTTGATAACTCATCATGTTCATTTCTTTGAATTTTTTATATCCATTATCGCATACCACCAGTTAAATGTTATTTTTATAATATATTTTATACAAAAAATAATTTATTCATCGTCTATTTTAACAATTTTATACTTTCATGTTATTGTTTGGAATAGCTTAATTGCCGACGCTGGGTATTTCTCAATTTTGATTCTGTATCTGGAAACAAAAGTAAGAGAGAAATTGTCCATTTTATTAGCAAGTATGGGTGAAAATAAATGGTAAGACACCGAATTTAATTCTTTAACAACATTTAATTAACATTCACATAGTACGACTCATAACAGAAAGAACGATACAATATTGTTTACTACAAGAACATCATCATCGAATTCCGAACATCACCCCCATCTTTGTGCAAGGCCACTTTGAACTATCCTCTCCTCTTTTTTTTTCAGTTCGTTTGCTGTTTCTCTTATTTTGCAAATATCTCACAATAATCGAGTCCAGGACTCTTGCACCATACTAGCCAAATCAAACCAAACAAAATAAAATAATATTTACACATTATTGCTACTTTTAAAATTACTTCTTCATCAGCACACTGGACCAAATTACGATATTCTTTCATTTTCAAGCGATTCACACGTTCTTGGAGCCATAGCTGTACATTAAATTTTAACCTTTTAACTGACTATTAAAACCGGAAAGTTTGCATGAAAATCTTGAAACTTTTTCTTAGAAAAAACATTATCTATTAATGTAGAGCGTAATAAATTAAGCTGCATAGATTATCTTTTAAACTGAAAGAAAGTACTTCTTCCTAATAATTTAGTAATCTACAAATTATTTGAATTATTTTGCTTTCTCATATCTAATTGTAGCAATGTGTGTATATTTAATTCAATGGAAAATTCTTTACTCTTTCTTGTATATTTTCACACACACACACACACACACACACACACACACACACACA
>JAPMOQ010041285.1:0-22178 GCA_026543055.1 Argiope trifasciata
TTAAATCGAATTATTATAAATCAATAATCAAATTAAAACAAATGACAATAAATAATAATAATGAATCAAATCAAATAATTCATAAACAAATCAATAGTTTCTAATAATCTCTCAAGAAATATTTATAGTCGTTCTATTTTCAGAATTTAAATACATGTTGCCTTCTGTACAATTTTCTGGATTAAATAGAATTTCATGTTCCTCTGTCAAGTTTCCAATTGCAAAACTTTCGCATCATATTCTTCTATTCTCAAACGATAAGCTATTCTTGGAAAATAATCCATTCGATTTCTTTCCGCCCTGATTTCGCCGGAAAAAGGAGTAGAAATCCCTTCACCATCCCTGGTTCATCCCTCTCAAATCACATCGAGCCCCTGTGACGTTTTTGTGGGGCGCTTGGTTGAGCCCCGGTACGACGAGATGAGTTCCCCCCACCTTTCATCTGTATTCTTCACCGTCGTTGTCCGGGAAAAGGTCATAATCGATGAGATTAATCGATTAAGTCACGTTCCTCGCGATAATCATCATCGCTTTCGGCTGCAAATGGGATTGGGCGAGATTTTCTTTTCTCTCACCCCGCATCCGAGATTTTACTCGACTTGGAATTGTGGGAAGACATCTCCTTGTTGTATACGACGAGGAGTGGAATTTCCTTTTTTGGAAAAGAATCCTTAAGCGAATTTTTTCCCGATTTTTATTTTATTGTTTATTTATTTTAATCTTTTACTTGTAAAAATAAGTATATATTTCTTATATTATTATGGAATTTGTGAAATTATGCAGATTAGGCATTCTAGTCGTAGTCTGGTCAATTTCTAAATCAATAGAATTTGGCGTAACGGTATAGTTACAAAAACTAATAAATGGTATAAAAAATAATATTTTGTTTGTCTTTAGTTAATAAATAGTCTGCTAAAAATTTTCAAAATTAAATTTTTATCTAACATACCAATCTTTTTAGCATATTTTGTAAGATATTGTTGACACAACAAAAAATTGTAGGATTGTGTTCTGTCTTTATATATTAGTCACTTATAGCTACTAACTGATTCATCAGGATTATTATTTGTTGAAATTTTCATATAAATATTTATGTAACTTAATGGCTTCTACATGGTTACTAGAGAATATTTTTAACTTCAAATTTATCATTCATGCTTATTTTTAAATAAAACCTTACACCTTTTTATTGATTTTACTCGACATTAGTCTTATTTTCTAACAATTCCTTTAAAATCTGTGTAAAACGAATACATTCTGTTATTTCTTGTCTATGAACAGTGTAAACTAACTCTAAGCCGAAAACAATGTAAAACTTTTTTTTTTCATGCTTATAGTATGTTTTTAATATAAATTTATCTTTTACAAATTCTGCTCAGAATTCAGTAAACATATCTTTTGCTTTTCTGAAATCTGTTGCCATAATTTATTGGTGTTTATTTAAGACAAAATTTAATCTCAAAATTTCCACGTTTCCTTATTTTATTGTATTCATCTCTATAGTTGTTTGGATTGTAAATAAAAAAAAATCTGTATAACTAAAAGCTCCTCTAAAATTCTTAAAAAAATGGATTTACTCTGCTATTTCTAAACTTCGAACAATGTAAAAGGAATCCTAAAAAATATAAATTTTGGCATTTTTCTTCATTTTAATAATATATTTTGAATATAAATTTATCTTCTGCAAATTCTCAGCATTAAGTAAATATATCGTTTGCTTTTCTGAAATCTGTTTTGCCAATAGTTATTTGTATTAAGAAGAGAATTTTAATCTCGCGTTTCGTAATTTTTCGCATCCATATCGATAGTTATTCGGATTGTAAGCAAAAACGGAAAACCCGTTTATCGATAACCTTTGTGTTCTTGAATATCAGTTATCTTTTGTAATATGATTCGTAATACGTTTAATATTTGTTCAGAATTCTTTTTTTTTTAAGTCTTGTTGTTTGAATTATGTATCTTTTTATTGAAAAATATACTTAAAATATTTTTTAACTTATTAAATATTTAAAAGAACTTAATATAGCTAAGAAGTTAGTATCATTGAAAAAGATAATTTTTTTAAAAAATTTTAAGATGATATGAAATTAATTTTCGTACTGCTATATTGTCAGAAGTTATCACGGAAAACGCTAAAATTTTCTTAATTTAAAAAAAAAAAAAAAGATAATTGCTCTGATGTGCACATTCTCCAAAATATATATGTGCCAAATTCGGCAGTTTTGCGTCACATGAGTCTAACCTGTAAAGTGTCAACACATAAAACCCACTCGCAAGCAAATAAGCGATCATTTTTGTTATAATAAAATTAACTCTTAATTATATGGTTCTAGTAACGAGCTAAAATATATATTTGAAAATTTATCAAAGTTAAGGAACGAAATTATACAGAAATACAGCTAGAACCACTGAAAAGCTTGATTTTTAATTAAAAAGGTATTTAAACAAAATTAATGTAATAAAATGCTCTGAAGTTATTGAAAGAAAAAAAAAAAAAACGCCAAAATTTCCATTATTTTTTTTAGTTAAAATTTACTATGGATTTTTTTTATTAATGAGTATCAACCACTCACTAATAACTACGTACTAAATTTAATAATTTTAAAACCAGTGATCCATTTTGTAGAGCGTTTTGTACAAATTTTGTACATCATACATATCGCATGAAAGTATTCACAGATGATATACTAGCTAAGAAATATAAAATGATGTATTATCGTTATAATTTAATGTATTGTCGTAATAATTAAAATAATACATATTATTTTACTATTATTACTAATATAATATTTATTATTCTTAATAATAAATTGTAGTAAATTATTTATTATTGCAATTGTATTCAGAATTTATTTATCTGACCATGATACTTTAGATATTTTTTATTTTATCTTTGTTGATTATTTCTCCAAAAATTAACATCTCTAATTTGATACAACTACAAAAGGAAAAAAAATATTCAAATCTAATAAATGAAATGGATTAATAATATAATTATACGATTCCAATTATTTATACAATGTATAAAAGTAAAGTTATTATTTCACATTTCAAATTATATTTTATGAGTGCAATATTTTTTGGGATTTAATTTTTTTCCAAGGAATTAAATGAAACCAATTAAACATTTTTTTTTATCTTTATTTTTTTTTTGTTAATGATATTAACAATTTTATTTAGATAATTGATCCGAAATGGTTTCTTTAATAATAATAATAATAATCCCAAAACTGAAATTATATTATGAAAACTATCCATTTAATTTATTCCTGAAGTTTAATGCACAAGGTTCTCGCTCTAAACTACCTACTCCAAAAATTAATGTTCCTCTACTTTGCACAGGCATATTCTCTTGGGAACACAGCATATAGCCGAGTTATGTGTTGTGAGCTTGGAAATTCATTTAGTTGATTCCAAGTTGCAGCCCTGTGTACTTAGTGCTTTACAGTCTAAAGCTCGACTTGAATGCTTGATTTACAGTTTTGGGCCGGGAAAGACGGAAAGTTAAATCAAAGTAATATTAATTGAACATGTAAATCCTTTCTACTTTTATATGAAAGCTTTGTTCTTCATAGAGGAGAAATTTAATATTCTTTAGTAAATTTTAATAAAAGATTGATATTGTGTTTCATTGAATTAATTTTATTCAAAAATTTAATGTTTAAGTCAGTTATTTCTCTTAAACTTATAGCTTTAATTCTTTCTGTATGTAATATTTGTTATAAATATTAATTCAAGTCTTTAATGCGTATCAGAATCTTGATTTGCTTGATATGTTTATTATATACTAGACGCCTTTGGCGACCAGCTGGTTCGCCAAGAGTAATGGGGTCTAAGATTTTCAATTAAATACTTATGTGCCTTGCTCTCTTTATAATTTCTCTGCCAGATATATTTAAACTTCGAAAGTCACGTAACACTGATTCACTAAATTAATGATATAGATGTTGCAAACGATCATAGAAACCTTTGTCTTGTATTTCTTTTTGAGAAAACATAACATTTAATATTTATTTAATTTCATCCAATCACCTGGTGAATGTTACATTTTTTAAATTTAATTTGCAGTCATAGTTAATATATTTTTTAATTTGAACTTCTGTCAGTATGATTTCAACAGTTTAATAAAAGCTATTTTTTTCCCTTTGCTCGTTCATTATTTATTTTAGAAAATGTCACATATATTATTTCTCTTATTTTATCCAGTCACGTGCTAAAAGTTGCATTTCTTTAGATTTAATTTGTAATGATAGTTGTTGTTTTTTAATTTGAACTTCCGTCAATAGGATGGCAACATGCTGATAAAACCTAATTTTTCCCCCTTGACGTGCTCGTGCAGATTAAATTTTATTGTTTTGTCCGAAATATATTGTTGTAAAACATGGTTAAAATATTTCTTTAAAAATTCGTTAAAAATAGAAGCTTAAGTTATACATTAAAACACTGATACCATTAGAAAGCTAATTTTTTAATCTTTAAATTGATGTAAAAATCATGTTTGTGCGAAAATATTTTCGGAAGTTATAGCGGAAAATCGTAGAAATTTCGCTTAAATTTTAATTAATTCAAATTTAATTAAAAATTGGAAAAAAGGGCTCCGAGGTGCACATTCCCGACCTCTAAAGTATACATGCACCAAATTTGATAGTTGTAGGTCCAACGGTCTGGCCTGTAGAGCGCCAACACACACACACACATTGAGCTTTATTATAAGTATAGATGTAAAGATAGAAAACTTTTTCCTATTTTAGAAAATACCATTTTTAGTTTCATTTCATGGAGTCACATGCAGAAAATTTCATTTTAATAGATTTAATTTGCAGCAATAATTAACTTATTATTTTAATCTGAGCTTTTGTAAATGTGATTGCAAGACGTTCATAAAAGCTAATTTTTTACTGCTCGTGGAGGTTTAGCTCTATTTTTATTTTGTATGAAATAAATTGATGAGAAATATGGTTAAATTATTTTTTAAAAAATCTTTAAAAATAGAAATTTCATTCATAAGTTCAAACATTGGTATGGTTGGAAAGATTATTTATTGAAATACACTCTAATTTAAGAATCAATTTTGTGGTGTAATATTTACTGAAAATATGGCGGGAAAACACCAAAATTTCTCTTATTTTTTAATTAATTAAAATTCTATTTAAAAATTTTAAAAAGTAGCTATGAGGTGCACATTCTCAACCTCCAAGGTATACATGTGCCAAATCTAGTAGCTGTAGATCAAACGGTTTGGCCTATAGAGTGCCAAAACACATGAAGCTTTATTATAAGTACAGATAGATTATTATTATTATTATTATTCATTACATTATAAAAATCAATCATCTTTATAATAAATATCCATATTTTCAAGAAATGATTCTAAATGTTTTGGTGATAGAACTTATTTGTTAACAGAATTCTTTTCTAATTCTAGAATTCAAAACTAATTTTAAAAATTTATCCTATTTTTTGGCACAACTTCATTGCTGTTGATTATGATTCAGATTACTTTTGTTTCTAGAATTATTCTGGCAAGTACTTAGTTTTAACTTGCGTATTCTATTTATTTATTTTTTAATATTGTTCCTATCATTTTAATCTAATTCGTACTTTTTACTTTTGAGCTAATTTTTTTAATGAATAATGGTGGTTTATTTGTTAAACAACAACGTGCTAAAGTAACATTCTCGAGGAATTGCAAGTGATTATTATTTATGATAATTTTTAAAAACGAAAACAATATAAATCTTATTATTTTTTTCTTCGTGTTGGTAATATATTTTTAATTTAACTTTTTCTTTTACAAATTCTTCTCAGAATCAATTAAATATGTTGTTTGCTTTTCTGAAATCTGCTGTGCCAGTATTTGTTTTGAGGACATAGTTTTAATCTCGTTTTTTAATCGTTTCTCGTTGACACATATTTCATTATTTTTTTTATTAATATCGATTATTATTCGGATTGTTAAAAAAAAAAAAAAAAAAAAAAAATCTGCAACTTTAATATCTACGTTTATCAATAACTTTTTCGTTCTTCTTGAATTACAGTTATCTTTTATTATTCTTGATATATTTAAGATTCGTTCAGTATTCTTTAGTATCTTCTTATTAGAATTATTATGTACCTTTTTATTGGAAAATGCGTTTAAAAAATATTTTTTTAAACTGATTAAATAGAAAAACAAAACTTAATGCAACTGAAGAAGTTCATATCATTGGAAAGATACTGTCTTGAATATAAAAATCATTTGTTGTAGGAAGTTATCGCTGATAAATTGCAAACTTCTTATCTATTTCTATTACATTTGAGGTACTGTAATTTCATTTCCCAATTCCTCTTATAAATTCACGGAATCCTTCTTCCTTAATTTCCATTATACTTAATTACATGATTAAATATTTGAGGATACGATGAAAAAGTTTGAATTTGATAACAACAATGAAATTAATTGTTGGAAATCAAGCTAAATATATTTTTTAAATTATCAAAATTCAATTGCAATTAATCCATATCACTAAAAAGACAATTTTCTTAAAGTCATAAAATAGTTGAAGAAACAAATTATTGTTGTATTTTCAACAGCGTTAGTGGAAAAAATTTTAAATTTCCTTTAGGTTTTGGTTATTTAAAATTTCCAACAATTCGCACTGAAGTGCACGTTTGTATTTTCTAGAATAATGTATATCTATTCAGTATTGCATAACTTATAATGTAATGGTTTATTCTAAGAACGTCAGTACACATACAATACCTTTTTTATAGATTTCTGGTTTGTGTGATTTTTAAGCATTTTTATTTTCCTGTGATCTTTTTTTTTAGTAACAGTATTTATTTATATAACACATAATTTGTGCTCCATATCATATGTCTATGCATATTCTATGTTTTTTTTTAAATACAATTTGAACTTTTTCAAATAAAATAAAAATTATTTTAAAGGGTTTTTTCCGCCATTAAATCCTATTGAGACAATTTATGTTAAATTATAGTTCTTAATTAGCTTAGCGCAAAACCAAAATTGGTTCTTCATTTCTGCACTATCTTTTTTTTTTCCTTTCTTTTTTTAAAGGTAATTAAATATCTGATTTTGAAGCAGTAAAACTCATTGGCATTTATTATTCAGTAAGGTTAGAAGAAAAAACTTCTTACTTCTTGAAAGCAAAAGCTAGTTATAAATTTATAAAAAAGATTAAGCTGTTAGTGTTTTACATTCTCAAATATTCTGCAAATAGATTTTTTTTTCCTTCGTTAAAGTCGTTTTCAGAAAGCTTATTAGAGTCTGACTTTGCAAATATGAAGCTGCGAGTGTTCTTGTGGCAAAAGAATGGGTAATTCGTGTTAATTTTTTTTAAAAAAAAACGTTACTTTTATTTTTACTTGTGATGGATAACTACTTTCTTTTTTCAAACGATATTTTAAGAAATGATGCTGCTACCTTTTCGAGCTCCTTGTAACGCGAGAAAGAATGTTTCAAAAAAGGAATTTTTAAAAAAGGAAAGTTTCATTTTCTTTCGTTGCAGCAAGCAGTGTGGAACTTTTTCTTTTTGCGCAGGAAAAAATAAAAAAATTATTCGAAACTAGTGAAAGAGGTAAAACTAGTGGGGAAAAAATGTACGTTGAAACCTTGAAAATAAATTTTAATAATAGTTCGTCTGCTGCAGAGGATAACTGGAAAAAACAAAAATGGTTTCATAGCCAGGTGAAAATATTTTTTTTAATGTACCATTTCCTGCGTACATCTGCGCTACAGCAGACAAATGGTTAAAATCGTATGCCGCTTTTTAGTTATTATTATATTCTTGAAAGATGAAATATGGTGGAAAAGAGTTTTAGGATTATTGTCTGCTTGCTTTTCGGGTTTTATTTGCTTCTTTTTAAACAAAGCACGCAGATGCTAAGTATTATTTCAGAATAGTGAGGGTTTTTATTGTTTCCCAGTATTCGAATCTATATATTCATATATTCCAACGGCATTATATTGAATTCCAGGAAGTGTATGGATTTCCAAAATAGTCAAAACGAGTAATGGTATACATTCGTTTCGTAACTTTTTATTCATATATTTTATTCTGCGAAAGTTTGGAACACAGCTATTTCATTTGGATGTACTCCAGAGAATTGTTTCACATGACCTTTTGTTTTGCTTATCTTGTTGGTAGACAAATAAGCTGCGTAACAAAGTATCTTTCGTTTGGGTTATGTTTGGATTTTATATCGATGGCTGGAATTGCCATTGAGTAATACACGATTTCTGTGTGAGTGCATAAAATATTCTTTTATTTCCTGAAATCCTAAAGAGTATATAATAAATCATTTTTGGCAGATACTAATAAAATTTATGTTCTTGCTGTCTATTTCTCTCTGTGTGTTTTGAACAGAATATATTTACACACTCGTTTAGAATTTTCTCAGCCAAATATTGCTTGTTAATCAACATATTGAATAAAATAGAATATTCTTTGCATTTAAAAATATTTTTGCATTTTATTCTGACAATATTTGAAAAATTTTAGAAGTTTCCACTTATTACCTTTTAGTTATATTCGTAGAAAGGGGTTAAACAACTCTCAAATCCTATTATTGACTTGTTTATTTTTATTTATTAATTGTTTAATGAACTTTTTTACCTAGGGAACGGCAATATTTGTAATGAATAAAACATATGCAAATTTTGCGATCATTTAAGGATAAGAAGCAATTCATATTTTACGATTTTTTTAGAGAGTAATTGTAATCTTTCATTTTCTGTCTGTTGCAGTGAGTTAGAAGTGACTGATTATCTATAATATCTTTTTTCTTTTATTCTTTTTATTTATGTATTGAAAAAAACTATCAATATCGTGCGTTGATTTTAATTATGAGGTTGTTGTTTGTGGTTGAATCATAAAATATTTTAGTTGATAAATCAGTTTTCATGTTTCTTTTTGTCTTTATCTTGAATACATAATATTTCAATAGCGTTGTAAATATCTAATCAGACAGTTGTTTGATTAATAAACGTCCATTAAAAAATTAGTTGTTATAGTAAAGTAAAAGCCATTTTTATTGCATAAAATATGTGCGCAGTATGTGTCCATCGCATTTGCTTTGGATCAGGGACATTAGCATGACGTAGACGCCTTTGTATTAAATTCGAGGACAAAAATATAGTGATGTTATTTATAATTATGGTGTGATACTTAGATCCAAATTTAACATCAAGCTTTGACTTCTAATGGATTGTTAAGAATTTAAATTAATCTTTTTGTTTATTTAATTATTATTTTATTGTACTTATTTATTTGGAGAAGAAAAGAATTTATGCCATCAAAGTTTGACGTCCATTAAATTGATAATTTTAAAGTAATCTTTTTATTTATTGTACTTATTTATTTGAGGAAAGAAAAAAAAATAATACTTTCAAGATTTAACTTCTACTAAATTTATAATTTTTTTTATTGAAGCATTTATAAAATCCCAGTGCAACACAAAGTATCACACGGGCTTACAGAAGTAAGTATTCAACACATAACAAGAGAAAATAAGAAAATTTAACAGTTATTAAGGATTAATGTAAGAATAAAATAAAATAAGAAAATGTAAGTTAAGAATAAGAAAATTTAACAGTTATTAAGGATTAATGTAATAAAATAAAATAAGAAAATGTAAGTTAAGAATAAGAAAATTTAACAGTTATTAAGGATTAATGTAAGAATAAAATAAAATAAGAAAATGTAAGTTAAGAATAAGAAAATTTAACAGATGTCAATAATAAATTTACAAACATTTTCAAGAGCACTTCAGGTGGAAACAAGTTGATGAAAGTCTGGAGGCTACTTTATAAACCATTTTATTAATTTAATTATTTTATTTATTTATGTATTTGTATATTATGTATTTATTATTTTATTTATTTACTTGGAGAAAAAAAGAATTATTACCTCTGTAGTTTTAAGTATTCAACCCATATCAACAATTGTTCTTTGAAATGCTTTTTATTTATTTTCATGAAATAATTTTTTTTTTTTTCTTCTATGATCTTCTGTTATAAAACATAAAATCGTTTTTTCTGTTGTAACTTCATTTTTGGTTCTTACTCCCTTTTTATACGTTTCCAACTCCCCGAGATTCCCAGGGTGACCAAAATTGATATAAATGGTGATGCACCCCCATCACTTTCTGATGTCCAGAGCGCTGTTCTTCCCATATTTTAGCGGGGAAGTGAAGTGTGGGGGTGTGAGATTTTTATGAGCCTTGTTGGAGTGATAAAGAGTCGGTTTCTTTGATGACACTTAATGGGACATTACGGCCCTGCTCCTCCCCTCCTAGTACTGCAGTTATAGTTCCTTGACGGGGTGTTTCCAAAAAGAGAATCGCTGTAAACATGATGTGCAACATGTGGAATAAATGGAAAAATCGGATATTGTTTTATGAGTCTTGTCCAGTATAAATTTTGTCTCGTTCTGGCAATTATTTTGCAGTTTTTATGGAGACTGTCAGAAATTGTATATTCTGATGTCTGTTGTGGTTTACGGTTTCTAACAAATGATATTGTAGATTCAGTAAATTACCATTTATTTACACGTCTTTCTATGAATTGATATAATACGGTTCGTAAGTGGAAAGGTATATGATCGAAATTTTAGTAAATAACTTTGAATATTATAAATATAAAGCTTTTGATGTAAATTTATTTAAAAGTAGTAGTTTGATAGCTTTTTTGTGATAGTATATTGTTGCATGTATTGGAAATAAGAATTATACTTTAAAATTAAATACTGATCCAGAATGTTGAAGAAAACTGTTTATTATGATTAAGAACTGCGCTTTTTTTGTTGTTATCATTTGTTTACTGTGGCTTATGCACTTGCAGATTGATATTTAATCAAACTAAGATTTAATAGCCGTTCTTCACGTAGTTTCTTTTTTTTTTCAAGTATTTATTATTATTATTATTATTATTATATGTTTTTTCAACTCTGTTTTGGCAACCAAAATATGCTCAAAACTTTTTAACTGAATTTATAATGTCTTTAAAGGAAAAGATATTAAGTTCTTAACAATTCTTTTCTTCATCGTTTAAATTTCCGTCAGACAATTTTTTTTCTCTTGATTTCGAAATCATAAAATCAGTATCACAGGTCACAAAATCGATCGAAATCCAAATTTCATTATATTTTATTGTTTACTACAATCACTCATAAGAGCTGTAATATTGCATTATTTAAAAGTTAAAGGAAATACACAAATGCAGGAAATAGTTTTAACTTGCACCATATTTCAAATTCCTTTCACATACTTTTAGTAAAATACTACAACTTCAAAAGCAGTTTTACTATCATCGTAAATAACATCATAAATATTCTGAGCGTTGTCAGTATTATCGTTATTCTGTAAATGTTTGCTGGTTTCAAAACTCCACCAATACAAAGGGGAAGGAAAAGACTGGAATTCCCCCGATCCAACTGCCACTGCGAGAAACACTCATCCATTCAGCAGCACATCATCATGCTCTTTTCGCTGTCAGACGATTCATGAAACCATGTTATCGTCTGCTTTTACTGTTAGTTGTCGTTCACTATCCCTTTTCCCCATTAACAGGTCGTGACCCAGCCTCTACTAATGCCTTTCTGACTTTCATAGTCTTGATTCATCAAACATTGAACACCCCTGCTGTAGTAATTCAACCACTGCCGGGCTTTAATCTTAAGTGCTGGGGTTTATCCCGTATACTTATCCTGGATCACGTGAAAATCGTTTGGCTTTGATGGGAGAGTGGCGGCGGCTGAATTCTCTGCTACCTTGCTTTGGTTTTGTTTGCTTTGTGTTGTTCCAATGTTACTTCCTGATTGAATAATACAGATATACAATATGTATGTTTGCACTTAAATAATTTTGTAAGTGTATGCGATTCGCAAGATGTGTAGAAAGCTGTAAATTGCCTTATGAATCCGTAATATATTTGCTGCCATTCAAAAAAATTTTTTTTTAATACTTTTAGTATATGAAAGTGAATGCAATGCAAATAATCTGTAGAGAGCCTTAAATTGCTTTATGTATCCGTAATTTATTTGCTGTCATTAAAATATTAATTTTTAAATACTTATTTAGTATATAAAAATGTATGCGATGTAAATAATCTGTAGAGAACCTTAAAATGCTTTATGTATCAATTCATTTACTGCCATTCAAAAATTAAATGCTTTCCTATCAGAATTAACTCTTGGCTCTAGTAAAGCAGAAAATAAACTGAGTCTTATTTTTTTTTATTATAATTTAATGTTCTTTTAGAGAAAGTTTTTTTTTAATACTAGTAACTAAATTTTTTCAGGGAAATAATAATAGTTTTTTTTTTTAATTCATCCTCTGAAAGAACTAAATTAATTTCTTGTTCTTCTGAAGCCATGGACAATCCGTACTGAATAACACCTAATTACTATGCTGGATTTTTATCTGATTTTCTTTTAATAGAAGCTTTTTTTTTTATCATGTGAAAACATAAAATTGTTTTAGTTAGAGGTTTTCGTAGCCTCAAAATGCGTAGTCGACAAATTAACTATTTTTCGGTTTTGAAACTTCCACTTTTCACTTTTAATGTTATTAGAAAATAATTCAGAAAGTTGTCGCATTTGTCAATTATCGCCAACTAAAGTTAAAATTTCATTTCCAAATTATTCAATCTCTGAATTCTTACGATTTGCCTGAACTAATTTAAGTCATTGACCAGTTTAAATTGATCACAAGGCTATCAGTTTACGCATGCGTTGATATTTAGAAAAATTATGAATTTTTTTCTTCTCACGAGCTCCAAAGTTTTGTTTGCCTGCTAGAAAAATTTAAAATGAAAGTTTACAAAAGTGTGTGGGGGGGAGGGGGCGTTAGAAACCGATAGAGAAGTCCTGTGATTGTTTCAAATCGGTTTAAACTGGTTAATGATCGTTTAAATGAACTAAGACAAATAGTGACTTAAAAAATAATAATGTTCCTGTATGATAACTTGAAATTTGTGATCGTAGATTTCATTTTTTTTAATTTTTTGTTTATAATTTTAATTTTGTCTAATATATTTATAAAGCTCAAGCATTCCATGAAGAATTCCATTAAGATTTTATGTTAGGATATTGTTAAGTTTAAATGTCAATAGAATTCGAGGAAGTAATTAGAAAAAAAAAATAATTGTGAACAGGTTTAGTTGATTGAATTTTTGTTTATCTCCTTTTACCGTTGATTTAAATTTTTATTTAGAAAAAGCCGACTATGGAGAAACGATTTCAAGCTTTACTCCTTTAAAAATAAATACTTGCTTATTTTTAATTTTGGTGCAAGCAGAGACTTTCTTGATTTATATTTATAAATTATGAAACTAAATAAATCAGATCACAAGATTTGTGTCTGGCAAGTAATTTTTTTCTCATGACTTTGAATGATTTTAGTGAAATGTGATTCTATATTTAAGATTTAGCTTAACATTGAGTGATATATATTATTTAGTGATTTTATTAGTGATATATATTTATTAAGTGATTTTACATTAAGCATAATTTTGAACTATATATTTTTTTAATATCACCATACATTTTTATTTTATTTAATTTACAGTGTGAAAACAAGTGATGAATCCGATTTTAAAAAATCGTATTTTCGAAACTACTGCACACATTACAATAAGTGGCATATGAATTTAAAGAGAAATACGCCGCGGTTTTTTTTTTTTTGTTGTTGTTGCTGTTGTATTTTTTTTTAGTTGCAAATGCTCGATGCATGATCCTCTTATTACACGGCATACGTCCAATCTGTAATCCAATTTATTCCAAACATTTTGTAGCATTTTGTATAGTCTGTTATCGTTGACGTGACCCCAAAAAAGAAATCATTGGGCTGAGACACTGTTTATGTATCAACAGTGCCTGAACGCATTTCTGCAGCATTCGGAACCATTGGTAGAATAATGTTACAAAATGTTTGGAATGGACTGGATTATAGATTGGACTATGCCGTGAAACAAGAGGGCCACACATCGGACATTTGTAATTGGAAAAAAAAAAAAAAAAAAAAAAAAAAAAACTCGAAATGTTTTTCTTTAAATTTACGTGTAACTTATTGTATTATGTACAGTCGTTTCGAAAATACGGATTATTTAAATCGTATCCTTTATTTGTATTATGTTTTAGAGAAAATCTTATGAATATTTAAACGTTTACTCGAATACTTATTATTAAGTCTTACAATCTTAGCTTTTATAGTTACATTTTTGAAGTTATTTTTTCATTATATTAATTAATTTTATCGATGACTATTAGGATGGAGATAAATAAAAATAGTATTTAATATTATTATCTTCACAATAGGTCCGATATTATGTTGTGTTACAAGTTGATTTGATTCAATCAATCAATACACAAAGTTTGTTAACTATATAACCTTATCAATTATAACGTTATAACATCAATGACGTTTGTCAGAATTATTTGAAAATCCGTTTTATGTATCAGAGATTTGCAAAATACTGCCGTTAATATTCTTTGCGAAGATTTAAAGATGTTGACCGTTAGCCATTTGCACTCGAGTATCTCATCCAATCTTAGCCACCGTAATTATTGAGAAAAAGATAAACAAATAAGCCGAAGGAGCATCTCTACCATTCATCTTCACTTTCCTTCACCCATTCCGACAAAACCCGAATCCTCCACGAACACAATTTACGAGGAGGTCCGAAACAAACCCGACGCACTTCGCCCTCGCAAACATTGATTCTTTTCTTCATGGATTGGAGGGTAGGGGGGCAGACAAGGAGGGAAGCAGTTGGCCATGTATGGTCGGACGGACAACGCGAAGTGGTCCCTGGGGCGCCGCATCGATGAAGATGGAGGGGCGCCCCTGTCTTGTGGCAATGCTGGAACAAGGGCTTTCCGTAGAAAAATTCTGGACATCTAAATTGACTCTTGGCAGATAACGACCCCCTCTTTTTGTTGGACTTTTTTTCCCTTGTATACTTTTCCTGTCGTTTCTTTTTCCGCTTTCTAATCCTACCTGAGAGTTACGGTTACGATCGTTTTTTTGTGTAACGCAACAGCCCCGGAATTAATGAGAGAGGTGCAAGTTTTTATGGGGGTTTGATGGGGCGTAAATTTCGCCGTCGCCCCCCACTGGGCATTGTGGAGGCGACGCGAACATGCCGGAGAATATTTGGGGTTGTAATTAACGGGACCCCGTTTAACACCGTTTCTCGATGCACGGAACGTTATTTAACTGTGACTAGAATTTGCTGACGTTTATCGCATCACGCATCTGAAAAGATATGCATTTAATTTGAACAATCTAATACGGAAAAAACATTAAACTAATTAATATGGGGAAGTAATTAGTAAAATCTTCAACATTCTTAATTATTTTTAACTGTAAAAAAATTAAATTTATTAAACTAGGATGAATTTCTTTTGTTCTAAAAGTGAGGAAGAATGGTTTGAAACATTTTATTCTTCACAATCTTTAAGTACGAACAGTTTCATTTCTGGTGCGATTGTTTAATTTTTTGTGGAAGAAAATTGATAGAAAATTGATCCGAAAAATTAAATATTTCTTTCACTTACGAATTGTCTTTCAGGATCACGAAAAAAATTTGCTTGCAAAAAATTTTAAACATTAAATTTCAAATGGTATAAAAATCGTTTTTTTTTCTTTCAATAACACTTTCTGAAGTTACCATACATATATACACAAAAAAAGCTTAGATTTTAATTAATTTAAAGAAATTAAAAAATTCCTTCGAAATAAGAATTCTCACCCTCCAAAGTATCAAAGTATAATAGCATCATATTTGGTAATTCTAAATCAAACGATCTGCCCTATAGAGCGCAACACATTCTCCTTTATTAACAACTAGTCGCCCTTGACAACCAGCTGGTTCACCGAGATTTTTGGTTATACTTAATTTCAGATAAATAGTCTAGGTATAACTTGACGTCTATGAAACTGTCAAACATTGAGGCCGTGTTCTTTTAATTCTTACTTATTTTCTGTTCATTTTGTACATGCCTCTTTCTAATTGAGATTAATCTCACCACATTATAGTGGTGTTAGAAATGCAGTTGCCCGTTTCATCTATTATATAATTCTCGCAGTACTGCTGGCGTCGTTTTTACTTCCTTCTTTATATTGTATAGAGAAAGTTTTATAATCGTCAAAACAATCGAACTTGAGATTTAGACAATCTTAAAATGTCCCTTTCAAAAGCCTTTGAGCTAGGGTCAAAAAGCCTTAAAGCTAGGCGGATAAAACTGGATATACAGACTTAAAATCAAATTAGTAGATTTTTATTAAATTTTGAGTGAAAAGTATTTGACTGTCTGTCTGCCTGTATTTCCAGAAACATGTAAACATAATAACTCAAAAACTCGATGATCTAAATATATCAAATTTGATTTTAATACAATGAATATAGTTTTATGTCAATTTTTTGTTTCAATTGGTTTGGTAAAATGTATGTGAAATCCAAATTCGATTTTTGGATACTTTTAACAGCATGCCAGCAATTAATTGCCAAAACATTCCCAACGGATGATATAATAGATTCAGTTAAAATGCTAAATGCTCGCCAATGGGGAGTTATGTTTCTCAATTATTGTATGCCAATGCCATTCAAGGTTTTACTAGGATAGGATCTTTTTTTAAAGGGTATGCAAGAAAGTTTTGGAGTGATCCCTGATAAATCTTCTGGATTTTGCAGTCATATGTGCCAAGGCTTTTAGCTGTAAATTAAACAATCTGGCCTGTTAAGACTCAACTTCCTTCGCAAATGCGCACACTTATCTTTATTATTAGTATTGATATATAAATTGAGATACAAGTTGAGCATATATATAACTAGTTATAAACATGTATATATATATTGGAGAAAACTGTAGATCTTGACAGAAAAAAAAAACAGTTTGCAGTTGTATGTGCCTGAGTTTTTAGTTGTAAATCAGATAGTCTGGCCTGTTGTGCCTCAACTTCCTTCGCACATGCGCACACACTTATATCTCAGTTTATATATCAATACTAATAATAAAGATAAGTTGAGCATATATATTACTAGTTATAAACATGTATATATAATGGAGAAACTGTAGATCTTGGCAGAAAACGAAAGCCATATTATTCTGTCCTTCCTGTTGGCCAAGATAGTGTCACCATCACTGATATATCTATTTTTTGTTTCTCGCTCTGTAATCCTTTAACATGCCCGTCTGCGCAATATCTCTTCGAATCCCATTCCATATTTCACAACCCACCATCCCCAAAAGGACGACCCCCTCTTATCCTTGCGACGAGCCATCGGGCATGTATCTTTACGTGTCGCTTCAGAGGGACATCTTTTCTGGACGAGCTCTCTTAAGCAGAAATAATAGCGCGGGGTGGACGGAGGTGTAGCACGCCAAACGATCCCTGAGGAGCACCGGGAGCAAAAACACAAGATGATGAAGATGAAGTGGACAGGGGGTTGCTAGCCTCTCCCTTCTTTTGCCGGAGAATAAAGCAAAAACGCGACTCTAAATTGTCTTCTGACAGATAAGTCGGCGACTTTTTTGCCCTCGGGAGTGTAAGAGGGGTTGAAAGAATTGAAGCCCTTCCCCAATCCCCACCTTTCGAATTCTTGTTTCGGTTCTTATTTGAGAAGAAAATATTGCACGAATGGTTTTATTTGCTGTGTGATGGTTTTCTTCCTTTTTTTTTCTTTTGTTTTACCCCTCACTTGTGTTTCGGAGATGAGTTGAGAAAATCGTCTACATCGTGGAAAAATTCACTTTGTTACTTTATAAACCGAAAAAAATATATATACTTTTTATTTTGTCACATCTACCACAGGCGACTGCAGAAACTTGGAAGGAAATGGTTGAAGTCGTAACTGTAACTGGAATAGAGGAGCGTTTGTTGTGTTCTTTTCTTTTTAAGGTATTGAATTACCATGATTCAGGAATTTCATTCCTTTTATTCATTTCATTCATTTCCATTTTTTTTATTCATTTGTATGCTTTCTTTTATAAAGGCATAACAAAAACTATTATCTTATTCAAATATTATTTTATCTTTTATCTTACCAAAAATTTAAAGAACAATGACATTTCATTATAAGGAGCAATAAAACATGTTATTAATTTCATTAGTAATAAAGTAATCAAGACACGTTTGGAAATTCGTAAAATTATTTATAAATCTTTTTGGAAATTTATTTATTTATTAGGAATAGAAAACTTCACGGTAATGTGCTTTTTTGAACTTCAATATATTTGGTGAATCAAATATTATTATAAGTGTTAAAGCGTTTTTAACTTGACGACATATTTAGGGAAGCATATCTCAAAATTCGCGGAAATTTCTTGAAAGTTCAGTGTTTTTTCTCGCTAAAGAGAGAGGAGCAGGGGGAAAAAAAGATGGACAGTTGTTGCTCTGGGGGTTTTACTTTCAGAATTGGTTGAGCTAATTGCCATGTAAAAATCTATGACGAATCTACTGAGCTATACAAATCATGTTATTATATATTTAATGTTCGCGTTCTACTACAATTAGTATCTTGTATTTGAATTTGTTAATTTCTATCTTCATATAATAAATTACTTTACTTAAAAAAATCCTGTGTTATCATCTGCATCCAGATATTCCATCTGAATACCAATCTGGGCAAATCTGGTCAACTGGGAAATGCACCAAAGGCAATTCACTGTTCTTGGAGGCTGCATACCCATCAAGAAATAAACGTTCCTTTTAGTATACGTTAAGACCAGTGGCAGTGATCTCCACAAACTTTTCTCGCATTCTTTCTAATAAAGTTTTTACACTAGAGAACGCTTGGCATAGTACTGGCCTATAATAGTTACGAAATATTATTCTTTTTATTGAATTTATAATGTCAATTTGGGCGAGTTATTTGGCGATTAATGCTGGCGTGCCATACTAAATTAACGGTTCACCAAATTTTGATTGAATGTTCAAATTTTGCCGACCATAACCATTTATTTTAATTCATCAAATGCAGTACTCTCAGAATTGCTGGAAAAGAATTACCAACCAAACATTTTTCAATTTGTAATTGCTACACTCCTTTTATCACATATTTAACAGCAATTTCCATTTTTTACCGGTCGTTTTAAAGCAAAGATTATTATATCTTTCGTTTACATTTGTATTTTAGTTTACATATATATATATTAGTTCGTGTATAAATATCTTTGATTTTTTTCTAAGAGGTTTAAAGCATTAACAGTGCCCTACTTTACCGTATAAATGCCGCAATATGGCCTTTGCGCCAAAAACCTCAAATTAACCAACAAACTTGGCATGTAGTTAGTAACAACCAAAAATCGAATTTGAAACTTAGATTCCAAAGTCCCATACCAAATTTAATATATTTAACTCCTTGCTTTTGAGTTAGCACGTTTATATGCTTATAGAATCACGGAATGGCAGACAGTCAAATCCTCATTGATTTTGATTCAAAATTCGATAGGTGTCTTTACTATAGATCTTACCGGCGCCCTGGCATAGGGGTAGCGTGCCATCCCCGTGATCTGAGCGTCCCGGTTCGGGCATGAATGTTATTCTGTGTTCTATTTGTGAGAAGTGTTAATGTACCCACCCCCCTCCTGTAAAAAGAATAAGGAAATGCTTCACATTCGCTTGCACAGCGAATGTGAAGCATGAATTAGTTAAGGCGTACTCTTGGCCCTAGTTGGCACTACTGAAAAAACAAGGGACGCTAATTTAGTCTTAAATCGCTGACAGTTCTCTGCCAGCGGGCTTGTAAAGTACCATAAGTAACAAAACTATAGATCTTAAATCTCTGTACAAAATCTTATTTATTTAGCTTTCTTTGTTTTGTAGTTATCTTGTTAAATTACATTCGGACAGCAAGACAGACTTCTTCTAGACTGATTTTGCTCAAAATTGGATTGAAATGTACAGATTTTGTGTAAAGCTCTGAATTTCCTCCTTATAGCTCAAAAATATTTTTGTGTTATCATTACAACAAACATAGGGAGGTCTAAAACGTGGAGATTCATCAAAATCTCGAATTCGAAATTTTCGATTATTGTGCTGCATTTTATATTGATAAATATAATATAATATTTTATATTTTACACTATACTACATTTTATGTACTACGTATATGAAAATGTGAAAAAAGAAAAAAAAATTAAATAACATTAGTTAATTTTGTGAAAGTTTTCAGGAAACAAAAAGCAGTACAGCACAGTTACATAAGATAATATTACTGTAAAAGGATGTACTAAAAGCATATCGTAAAAAACCTTCGATCATCTTTATGTATGGTTAGTTTTACTGACCCTGGTGATTCGTTTCGATAATTGGCGCCATTTCCAAAACTTCTTTTATGTACTTGGGATTGACCTTCAGAATAACTACCTCATGGAAAAAAAATTTGATGACCTTATAGTAAGAGATGGGATGAATGTTTGAAAGAAAATAATTTCTTTCGAGGTCATCATGCTCAACAAACTTTAAATGCAATAAACTATGAATTTTTAAACAATTATGATTGTATATACCATTATGTAGTTTCTTACCAAAATTATTTTTACCCTGTCTTAAAACACAAGAGTATATTACTTTTGTATTTTCACCAATTTTGTTTCCGCACAACTTTTTTTTCCTTTATTTCAGTAATTTTTTTAAATTTAATTTGATGCTAATCTATGTTTTTAGTTATGTTTGAAACTCAAACTTTTTTCGTTTTTCTTTCATCCTTGAATCCGACTTTAATTCGGATTTTTCTCAAGTTTAGGAGGTCTCAAATGCATTTTCGTGCTCTGTGTCTATCCATTTCCAAGGATTAAACGGTATTTACTAAGAGAATTACGCGTAACTGCTGTCGTGTTTAGTTCAAAAGCAATAAAGACTCTTGACACGCAAAGAGTTATGATTACTAGCTACGGTTAAAAGCTTGTAATCGAATTTCAATGGCTGTCTAGCCTTTGTACTGTCTTTGCAGTGCGTGTGTTGTCACAATTACAAAAATTTAATTTTTGTTTGAGAAAACGGCATCTTTGGTGATGAAATCATTCCCTTATGTATGTGCGTTGAAATAATTATGGTAATATTGTTAGAATCTTTATGGAATTCAATATTTGACTATTATTGTTTGTTTTTATTTTGTAAATTAAATTACTGTTCGTTGCGTATTCTGAGACTACCAGTTTTCGATGATTCTATCTCATTTGAGGGTGAGCGCGCCATGTCCGGAATTCGTCATTCTTTGGCCTTGTTTTTCGTCCTATTAGACACTTTTTTTGTTCAATTTGTTTTACGTATGTATATGAATATGGTATCGTTTCTGACCGTATTATTTTAATTCAATCTGCGAATAATCTTGTAATTTATTTTATTGTTAAATGTAAGCACCCTCTTCCTTTATCTTTTCTCTCACTCGTATTTTGATGAATTCAACTCATCTTAACAAGTGCTCAAAAACGCGAAGCGTTTTGCAATCCATTGTCAAACAATATATTTATTGTTTACTGACACCAGTTCTTTCTTTTATTTCTTCTTTTCTTTGCCCCCCTACTTTCCCTCTTAACATTTATGCAAAAGCTTTCATATATAGTCGATTCCGGTTAATCGGACCACATCGGGACGCGATCATTTTGGTCCTAATAACCGGCTGATCCGATTACACGAACATGCCCTATGTTACAAGACGAGACGTGCTATACGTAACGTATTAAAATGTCATTATGACCTTTATTGTGCGGCACACGCGTATAGCGAACATACAAACAAGAACTACTGTTGCCTATGAACTTTATTCATTGAAAAATAAATTTACAAACAAATTCTTCGAAACGATCTACATGATACTCAGCATGCGAAGCACAATAAAAAAAAAAGTTCTTATCAAATTCAAGTAAACGTTTGAAGAACTTACTTCCGAGCTGCCCGATCTAAGAAACAAAGAGCTTGCTCACCTCCCACTGGTTCTTTTCCCTTTCGAACTTCCTGCTGTACACAGGCGACTTGTGGCTTCTTTTTCATCTTCCCTGCCACGTTATTTGGTCCGTTTAAACGGAATTTTGGTTCAAATAAGCGAATAATATTAGGCTTATGTACATAAGATTTGTTTTGGTTCTTTAAGATTCGGTCCGATTAAGCGGCTGGTCCGATTATCCGGTGGTCCAATTAACCGGATTCGACTGTGTGTGTATATATATATA
>JAPMOQ010041285.1:30479-49534 GCA_026543055.1 Argiope trifasciata
CTTTTATTACGTTCAGAAGGAGGTAAGGATTAAAACACTGTTTTATACATGTTTAATTATTTTTTTAAAATTTAAACTATGTTTTGCATTTAATAGATTTGTGGTAAAAAAGAATAAAATGCTCTGTGTTAAAAATTTGATTTTGATGAAATTAGCTCAAAATTTTCTAAATATATATTTATATTTAATATATATTTAGAATGCTATGAATTTTACAGGTGAGTGAAAATAAACCTCAAAATTTCTCTACCCATTTCTACATAATGGAACTGTTCAATTTTTTATATGCTACATATAAATGAACAAATAGTGACCGATAAAAGGCAACGCTTTCAAGAGTTTTAAAAGTAAACTTCCTGTTTCAATTTCTTTTTTAATTAGAATATCGAACATAATCCCCATGTTATTTCCTAATATTTTGTGTGAAGGCATTTGAAAATTGTTAATGGTACTTTCAAAGTTTATTACATATAATTTAATGAAATAAACACGAATAATAAACTCAATAAAATTCTAGATATTAAATAACTATTTTTTTTCTTCCAACTACAAGTTATTCAAGTAGAAATAATTTCTTGCATCAGATTTCGCATGTCGGAAAATATTTGTTAAAATTATTTCATAGAATAGAATGAGAGTTTAGATGGAGGCATCGGTAATTTTAATATCAATTTTATTTAGATACCAGTTTTAAATGCTTAATAGAAAATTACCCGTTTTATTAAACTTCAAACTATAATTTGCAAAGCATCTTAAATTCTTAAAAACTAAAATAATAGTCTAAGCATTTTAGAATTCCATCTTCTTCTTTATTCTTTTAACATCATATATCACAAATCATTACCAGATTTCAAAAGGTTTACAATTGATCATCAGCTATTATACAAAAAATAAACGAAACAATATTAATAAAATATGTTTATCAGACAAAAAATTCGTAATGGAAACGGTTATAAAATGTTTGAAAAGGAATCGTCTGCTAAATGTCTATTAACAGATTTAAATTTTGATATTTACCGACCACCCAGACATGGAATGCAGTCATTTGTATTTTCTGTTGCCATTCTTATTTTTTTGAATGATAACCATTAAATGAACTTCTCTCAAATTTGAGAAAAGAAATTTAAATGCAAACGATATCCACGTTATTTTGTACCAGTATGAGAAAAATTTAATACGGGCATTATATAGATTTACTGTTTATTTTATATTCGAATTGTAGTTTCAAAATTGCTACTAATCTAATTTTATTCCAAATGTTTCATGTTTAGAAACTTTTATTCGTTAGTACTGAATTTAGAGTTAAATGTTGTAATGTTTGCTATTTCATTTATTGGGGGGGGGGGAGTATAATTTACCCCTTTTATTTCAGTTCGCTTATCTCGAAGCAAATCTTCAGTTTCATAAATCGTAGTGTATCTCAACTATTTTCCAAGCGCTTAGCGTGTAATGCCGAACCGTAATGGTTTGTGTTAAAATTTGGCAAAGTTCCCTGTATTCCGAATATAAAAACGTTGTCATAATGGTTACGTCCCGAAATGCGTAATGCACTTTTTGAATAGGGCAATTTGTCTCTAAAAATGGTGTCATTATACACTTACTGGCAATTGCGTTTCTGTTAAGAAAAGGTCATTTGGAATTTCCTTTTGCATTCGCCTTCTGGGAAATTATTGATCTTTTATTTACAACGTTTTTTTTTTTTTTTTTTTTAAAAAAAAAGATCTTATAAGAACATAATGATGCTACTGTAGCTCATTTAAAAAAGATTAAGACTTCCATTAAAGTTTCCAGACTTTTTATTCGTTTCAATATTGTAAAATTAGAAGAAGAAAAAATTGAGCTACGACTAGAACACTTATGAAAGAAAGAGGGAGGAGGGGAGGGTTAAAAAGGCTGATACAAGCCTATCAATTAGGAATGTTTTTTTTAAGAATATTTTTTAAATTCGTTCGTTATGAAGCTACATGTTCTTACTAGTGGCATCATATATATTTCCGAATCGCTATTTTTGTTTTTATGACATAATTTTTAATATCAAATACTTAAATTCTGCAGTTTTATTCATTATTTTAAATATCTAGAAAACCAAACAACGTGCGACAGGTGTTTTTTTTTTGTTGTTGTTTTGTTTTTTTTTAGAGAGAGAGAGAAATTTTTTTAAAACGAATCACATATTGATTACATAATTTTCAATCTTCCGTTCATATGAGCTGGTCATTTAAAATTTTTTTTAAAATACATCAATGCACTTAGTCTGCTTGCTATATTAGAGGAAACATACACCGTAATGTAAAGTTTTCTCAATTATATTTAAGGGAAATTTCCGTTGTAACATATTTCAAACGCTTATATTCCTTTTTGTCCCATCTTCTTGTTCATTTACCATGAGGGAAAATTAAGTTACTTGTTAAAAAATTCGTCTGTGCATTTTATAGGAAAATGTATATCATGTATATTTTAAATTTTAATCTATTTCTTGAAGGACTGACGCAGCTTATATCGAAATGTCTTGCTGAACATAATATTTTTTTTTCATTTGTTAGTTAGAAAAAGAGTAGCAACAGTAGTTTACAGAGTTAACCCTTTCTTCCGTTCCTTTAATTAAAAGACCAACAAATATAAATGTATAGAAATTTTTCAACGTTGAGGAAAAAGAAAAGCGATGAGTAATTTTCTTCCTCAAATGATGCTGTGAAATACAAATTTATTCTGATTTTTTCTTTTTAATTATATGCTTCGTTTCATTTATGAAATCATATTCGAGTCTTAATCTGAGCCAGCGTTTCTTAACCTATTGTATACATCCCCCGAAAGATGTGTGAAAGAATGTTAGAGAATTTTCGAGGGGAAAAAAGTATTTGCATTATGTTATACTAGCCACCTTTGGCGACCAGCTGGTTCGCCATGAGTAATGGGTTCTAAAATTTTCAATTAAATAACATATTCATTAGCCTTGAAGTAATTCCGGCCATTGATTGGCCTGAAATTAATATTTTCTTTAAGATGATGGAAGGAAAGTTCTAAAAGAACACGTTTTCCTAATAATATTCTTTAATTTTATAAATCAGTCAGTTTTAATTATAGGTTATGCTTCCAAACTATTAAAAATGTTTTTTTCGGCGATGTTGCCAAAATATTAAATTTTTTTTTTAAAAAGCGAAAAAGGGGAAAAAATATTGAATTAATGATACAGATATTGCAAACGATTATAGAAATATGCCATTAAGTCGGGATTTCAATGCATATCCTGTCTAAATTCAATCAGGTTTACTGTAAATAAAGAAGATTTATTGAATTAATCATTTAGATATTGCAAACGATCGTAGAATCCTTTGCCTTGCATTTATTTTTTTAGAAAATATCACATTTTATATTTATTTTATTGTATCCAATCACGTGCTGAAAGTTGTATTTCTTTTGACTTGATTTGCGATAATAGTTTTTTTTAAAATCTGAACTTCCGTCATTCTTTTATTTTATCCGGTCACGTGCTAAAAAAAACATGGTTAAAATATTTCTTTAAAAATTCGTTAAAAATAGAAGTTCAAGTTATACATTAAAACACTGATACCATTAGAAAGCTAATTTTTTAATCTTTAAATTGATGTAAAATCATGTTTGTGCAATCATATTTTCGGAAGTTGTAGCGGAAAAACGTCGAAATTTTGCTTAAATTTTAACTAATTCAAATTCTAATTAAAAAATCGGAAAAAGGGCTTCGAGGTGCACATTCCCGACCTCCAAGGTACACATGTACCAAATTTGGTAGCTGTAGGTCCAACGGTCTGTCCTGTAGACCGCCAACACACACACACACATTGAGCTTTATTATAAGTATAGATATATAGATGCGAGTAATTATATAGAGAGTAGTGTGTGGTACATAGAATAGTAATAATGCGGCAAATCCACCTACAACCACGACAAAAAAAAATGTTTAGAATTTCTTCTTTATGGTAATTTATATTTTTTTTATTATTTAATCGTAATCGGTTCAGAAACTTACCAGAAGTGTTCGCATCAACAAAATTATGATGTTTACGATAGCATTTGGGGCACTGCGTAGAATTTAAGCCCGCCTCCCCTCCTCATTCTAGTTGAATCCTGTGCCAAAACCCATTTTCTGTTCTGAAAATGACTCTGCGAGTCATCCCTGCATTAGCAGCCAGGCAGATTCTCTTCTCTCCAGCACCTATTACATCACAAGATTCCAGATTAACCCTGCCTCGACTGCTTTCCTCATACCACTTCCTTGTTATCTTCCCGACGACATCCTATCCTCAGTGCTCCCTGCCACCGACATTGTGTGTTACGTTCACAATCAAATAGATAGATAGATCCACTATAAATTCACTCGTCGAGCGTCATCAATCTTCAGAAGTTTTCCGTGACGATGCCAGGGTGTCATCCGTCTCTTCCACCACCGCCTTCTGCCATCTCCCTCTCTCTCTCGAGAGTGACGTCGATGCAGACGACAACCCCTCCTTTCCAGTCCTCTGCACTGGATGTCTTCCCAGTTTTGCTACCTATCCCGGCGGAGTCATAGCAGCAGTTGCGTTTCTTTCGTGCAAGAGAAATGGGTTTGTGTGAAAAGGTTTGTTCGAGGAGAACTGTGGCTCTGGTTGTGTTCGATTGTTCTGGGGAAGTAGGTTTCGATGGTTGGTTGGTTGAGTGGTATATACTTCTGGGAACTATTCTTCTTTTTGTTCTGATGCAGGGTGGTTTGGCTTCCAGACTTTTTCTGAAAGTAAAATACGCGCGAAGTAGATGTTGGTTGCACTGTGAGTTGTTCTATATAAAACCAACCGTTTTTAATGACCAACTTAGACTAGACCCTCTCCGCTGGAATATTGTTTTCATAACTGGCAAATTATTAATATAAAATTCATTTATTTAAAATTTTACCTTTATTTGATAAATTTTGTTTATGAAAATGTAATGGTACAGACAAGAATATCAATGAAGTGTCGTAAAGTACTTTATAACGCGTATTTTCAGTCTATTTGGATTATTTAATTAAGCAATGATTGATGATGTCGCGTCCTCGTTACAGTAAAAAGGGGGTGCAATAGATTCTGAGGGTAAAGACCCCTGAGCACCCGACGGCAGAAATCTGGCTTCTAGCTCAAACGAAGATGATACTCACACATTCCCTTACATAACTTTCGTTTTACAAGTGAGGCTCTTTGGAATACTTCACAGATAGAATAAAAGGGCAAGAACAACCATGCCCAAATCTAGACTCGAATCCAGGTCGCCCGGATCACGGAAAAGACGCTTTAAGGCCTTATTACATGGCAAAATATCGTCGGCACTTTCCGTCTGCAGAAAATGACGTCATCGTGACGTCACTTAAAAGTTTTACATGATTGGTTGAATTTCGCTTGTGAACAATATTTTCATCACTATCGTCGGCATTTTCTAGTAGGTTAGAAAAAGTTGTCGATTATAAAAAACTTGCTTGACTGGTTCTGAGGGTAGAAATGGAAAATAGCTGACGGAAAGTGCAGACGATATTTTGCCCTGTGATAAGGCCTTTACACTAGGCTAGGACGCCAGCAAGCAATGATTCATTGTGTAATTTTTCTGTGCTGTCGATTGTCTTTCGGTAGAAATGGAGAGAGGGGACTTTAAGCAGTTACTAAAATTACTGAGCTGAAGAGGGTTGCAGTCAAGCCAATTAAAAGATCATTAATTACCAAATATATAATCTAATCATTCATCTGCTTACAAGCTTTGTTTTTGTATATAAAGCAATTTTGTAAACTCTATTTTAAGATGTGCGACTAGGTTGAAAACATTGAGTGAAAATTCGCATTTTTATTTCCTTGCAGTTGCAAAAACTAGATACGATTCTACTTCCAGTCATAACTTTATTGTTAAGAAAAAAACTGAAGATTGAAAATAATGATTTAAGAACCGTACTGATGTTACCACATAATCTCAAAACCCTGAAGGATAGGATGTCAAAGATTGTCCGTTTTTTTACCTACTGTTTGAGAGTGTGAAGGTGAGGAAGAAGAAGTGTAATTAATTACCTAGAAGAGAATATTAGTTTGATGGATCGATCATATGAGGATGGGCAATATTTAAGACAGCAATCGACCACAACAAATCCTGTCAATACTGTTGCATTCAGTGGTATCGGGATTGTCGGCTGTACGAAAGAAAGAAGGCATATTTTTATTTTGTCCCTATGTCAATTAGAATCCAATTTATGACAAGTTAGCTTTTAACATGTAAGTGATGCTTATTTATATAAGCATTTTAAATCTTTAAATGCATTTTCTGAAGAACAAGTCAACCCCCCCCCCCCCCTCATAATTTTACTGCACGAGTATCGTTATATCTCAAAAATATTAAAGATATCCTAATGAAATTTATTATTAATACTCGTCATAATATGTTGAATGAAATGTCCTATGGATATGATGTTGAATGCTCTAAAAGTAGATTTGTGATTGTTTAATGTAAATATTGTTTAAAAAAATTCGAAATTTCGTATATTACACGCAAAAAAATTTATTTTTGAATATATTTAAAAAAAAGTTTATAGTTAGGTAATACTTACACTCTAAAATATGTTAAAATAACTGTACATAGAAAAGAGAAAAACTGTAACAATTTTTTTCCCTTTAAAAAAATCTTAGTTTTTGCTAATAAATGCTAAAATTTATATCAAAATATGCTTTTTCGTTAAAAGCTATATAATTTAAACAATTTCACTTGTATTATTTTATACATATATTAATAATAATATATTGTTATAAATATATATTAATATATAACAATATTATTATTAGCAATTATAATACAATTATTATTAACAATATATATTAATATATTGTTTATATTTTATAAACATTAAATTATTATTAAAATCTCCTACCAACCTAGTCGGATACTTTAATTATATAGTCAAAAATAAACTATTCCAAACCCTTATTCACTCTAAATTTTCTTGTGGAAATATTACCCAGATTAAAGAAAAATTTTAATTTAATAAATGAAACAAATCTTAAAATAAGGATTGATGTGTAAGAATTATACAATGACTTACTATTCCTTCATATTCGTAAGTTACCCAGAAAAGAAAAAAACACCTTACGAAGTATTTCTTAATTTGATTTTAAAAGTTAATGACGCCAACACAAAAGAAACTTGTTAAAATTTCTGGCAGATATCATTAGCGTGCAACCCTTTCATCTCATGGACAGAAGACATTCTTGCTACAAAAAATAGTGCAATTTTTCCAGAAACTTTCATTTCCGGAATTTGAAGAAGAAAAAAAAAAAAAAAAAAGAAGAAACTGTAAAACAATTCTTTTCTACTTTTAAAAACCTGCTAATGATACCTGATCTTTTTAGAGGAGAAAGAACCTAAAAATTAAATTACTATCTTTTGCTCTCGATGTCGCTCGGAAACAAAAGGCGCTCGCGGGGGGTTTATCGCGCCTTCTAACGCGACGACCTACCCTTCCCCTATTCCACCCAGTAATTTTCCATCCCCCACCCTAAAAAATTCACTTCGACTTCGTCATTAACTCTTTTATTTCAACTGGAGACTTTTCATCGATGGACCAATTAGAAGCGTCGTTATGTCATCCGGCGTTCGAAATCGGGGTGGTAAGGTGGTTGGGGGATGGTTCCTAACGATGAAAGGAGCTTAATTTTGCCTCTTGAGGGTTGAGCCCTAAAGGGTAAAAAGGGAAAAGATTAAAAGAGAAAGGTAAAGTCGGAATTTCGCGCGCTTGGATGGCTTGATAATAATCTCCGTGCAGGGATCAGCAAGTCGGGAGGTCTGTTAACAGTGTTCTTGAGGGGAGTGTGGCAGTGCTTGTGGCTGGGGGGTGGGGTTGCCGTGTTTAATTTGTAAGTCTTCATCAGGATCTTGGTTCATCGAGTGGAACTGTCTCCCCAGCTGTTGAGTGTTTGTTCTATACGCAAAAGTTTGTTTTCTTTTTATGTGTTTCGTCGGCAGTCGGCAGAAGTTGAGAATCCTCCCCTACCCCCTTCTTAGTGTCACTTCCGGCATGCAGCAATTAAAAAAGTGAATTCTGTATTAAAATTTCTGTTTTAGAAGAAGGGGGAGATGTTAGAAGAGTTAAAATGTGAACAAATAATGTGTGCTTTAGCTACAGGCGATAAAAATTCTAGATGAGCAAACGAGAAGAATTATGTGGCGCGTTTTTTGAAACCCAAATTGACTTATTTGTGAACTTGAATAAATTTATTTTTAAACGCAAGATATCGATATTCTTTTTGATGAAATTGTATTTTAAACGACACCTATTCATTTACATTATAGAATTTATAGAATGAAATATTTATATCCATAAATTGTTAAAATATTTGCTGTCTATAAATTTATATTTAAAAAAAATTATTCAAAACACTCTACAAAACAGACTTATTTTAAACGCAAGCATTTTTGGAATATTTGATTTATAAATAAGTTGAATTTTCATAATTTTATTTAGGTTTTAAGTAAAAATTAAATGCGAAGTTTTAATGTTTTTCCTCCTATATTTTCGAAGAATATTATCGAACAAAAATATTCTTACAAGCTCGGAAATTCAAAAAAATAGGTTTTCAGCTATATCAATTTAATTTCTTAATTTTTTTCGATTTTTTTAAAATTATTATGATTACATTACATGATCATGTTTTTCTTTGATTTGGTATGATGCTTTTTTTTAACTGTTAACAATATTATTATTGTTATTATTACTACTGCAAATTACTTTTGTGGTAATCCAAAATCTTCTAATTGTCCCTTTAAAAAATGTTAGGATTTTTTTAAATCTAAAAAATGAAATATATAACTTAAAAAAAGGAAACGCTTTTGTTTCTGCATTATTGTATAACAGTGATTTAACAGCAAACGATTTTGCTTTGCTACAATAGTTCGAATTAAAAAAATCATTTCATTTTTAATAATTTTTTTTATCTTTTTTTACCTTTGCATTGCTCTTTTTTTGATCATTTTATTATTTGATCATTCTGTGATGCAATTTTTGCTACATTTTTAAAATTTGCTGTAAGAAAAATATTATTTTATTGATATTTAGTTTGTTACTTGAAAAAAAAAACAATTTTTGATAAATGTGTTTTTTAAAAACGTTTTGCTGTTTCGTCTAGGGAACTACATGCACATTGCTAATAAATCTCAAATTGCTAGAAAAGAATAAATTCGATCTATTTATTTTCACGTGAATTATTTAAATATTACGTATGAAAGATCAATTTTGATGCAAAAAAATGATATTTATTATTTTTTTAATATTTGGAGCATCAATTGGAATTAAAATTATATAAATGAAATGGGAAAGTAATGCATTCCAAAACATATCATTGATTAGACAACCTTTAAAAGCTTGATTCTTTTGACTAGTGTTTGTTCTTACGGAATATTGCTTTTTCTGACTGTTAAACTATTAGTATGGAACATATTTATTATAATTATTATCTTGCTATTTTAGAAGACGGAGAAAATCGAATTTAATGGAATTGTTGATTATTAGTAACTATTCGTGCACATACATTACGAAATAATAAAGGAAGTTAATATCCTAAAAGCTATTATTATGTTACTTTTAATGCTGTCAAAAGCACGCAATTGAATGATTTGATATAACAATGATATTACAGGTTTAATTTTATCCTAACGTAAACTATTTTATGTCTGGCGATGGTTAAGCCTACATTTTGTTTGAAGCCTATTTATATCATTTCAATTTGTTTTAACCCCTCTTTGAACGAATGGTAATTTCTTTAGTATAGTAGCTTTCTGATGAACATTTTTGTTAATATTTCAGCTAATTAAATAGTCGGTCGACTTAAGTGCAGATATAAAAACGTTCCGTGAAGTAAACTGGATAGTTTGCTTGAGGATTTATTTACATTTAACTATTGCCATTCAATAATATATAATTAAAACGAAGTTAATGCCACACACGTCAATATATTCATTGCTCAGTCACGTATAAATAATAGATGTTAAGATACATAAAAAGTATCGTTTTGGACATAATCTCCTAAAAAAAATCTCTAATAAAAAAAAGATCATGACTGAGAACCTAAAAGATAATTGCACACATTTTTGAAAAATTGTTATGCATGTTAATGCTGAATTATGGCTACATACTACAATCATTTTATGCCATTTTTTTCGCAGCTCTTTGATTTTTTTTTTTCATGCAGAAGTATGTGAGAAAATTAAGGAAGGGGACAAACTTTTGAGTTTTCATCTAATTTTACTCTTTTTTACTTCCTTTCCTTTCATCTGATTTCTTAAAAATTTAAAATCAAAATTGTTCTTAAATGATTTAGCCCACCACTTAGATTTAAAAATGGTAATTCTTCCATTTATTATTCTTTTGTAAATTCCAATATAGTTTTCAAGCCATTTACTGGTGAATTAAACTCTTTTAATCGCACTAGAAATTGTCTTCAATGCGTTCTTTAGACAAGTGAAATGCTGAAAATTAGCTTATCAAAAGTCGAGTTTTTTTTCTTTCCAAGTCAAATATTGCCTCTGTTCCACGTCGTGTCAGCGGGGGTATTTCCAGGGAGAGATATCGAGCTTATTTATACGGGCATACGATAAATCGTGTGCATCAGGGTGTGATAGTGGGAGAAAAGGAATGGCTATAAAAAATCGGAATGGCTCCCTATCGAGAAAAGGTTTCTCAAGATAGCGCTGGAGAGAAAGCTGACCGCAGCGGTTACTCTCCATCCCAACCCCTCTTGCATGGAGGAAAAAATGGTTGAAGAGGGGGGGGGGGGTCTCCAAGTTATCTTTTCTTAATTTCCTTTCTCTTCTATTTTTTTTTTTTTTTCCTCTTTTTTTATGATTCCAGTCATCTTCTATAGATTGTTGAGTTCGAATTTTTTTTAATGGCCGCATTGTTCTTTGTTTTATCTAGAGCTAGATTAATTGAAGCGATTTGACATTTTTATGCAATGCAATAGTTATGTAAAATAGTTTAATTTTATGTTACTCTATGTGAGCATTTAGTGTGTTAGAACACTAATGAACAGATACCGTGTGTAATATCATGCGTTAAAATGATGGAGGATATAAAAATATTATTAATTTGTATGTAAATTTCAATCATCATAATCAGTTGTTTAGAAAATAACATTTTTCGGTATGTTTCAAGTAATAAATATTGTCACTTAGATAGAACTCAATAAAACACATTAAGTAGAGTTAAATCAATGTATTAGCTCAACTCTGAACTAAGAACACTGATACTGAGAAATCTTCAGCTTTTATACAAGTAGGGAAAGTTCAAGAATACGTTTCTGGAGACAGTAAGAAAAGTTCAGAGCACTTATCTGGTAAATGAAAGAATGGTCCAGAATCTTCTGGAACACGAAATAAAGAAAAAACTAATCAAGGAAAAATACTTATGCAAATTCTAAGTTAGCTGGGATTCGAACACATGATGATCTGACTATGAATCCAGCGTCCTAACCATTCAGCTATGCAGACTTGGCAATGTTTCATTTCAATGCGGCAATATAAACTAAGAACCAGTCATCCAGCTCTAAACACCAATTTTGGTTTCATATTAAAGCTCATGGCCCTTAGGTGCATAATTTTTGTTGGCCTCTTCCACCCTAGAGTGAGGTTTCTAAAGCCCTATTTCACAATGCTCTATATAAGAATAGAAAAAGAAAACACGGCACTGCTATAACCACTGTGCTACCTCTGGAAACCTATATTTCATATAAAATCTTTAATATATTATCCATGGTTATTTACTTCTTACTTTAACCTCGTCGTACTAAGGTTTTGAGAGAGATCGGTAAGTATACTGATATATTGATACTGGTATACTGATAAGTACTCTTTGGCATATTAACTGGTCTGATTTTTTCAATTTATGAATTTAAAACAACCAGCGGGTGACCGAGCTCCACTCGGAGAAAACAGGTATCGAAGCTAACTCGAAGATTCAAATTTTCAATTGTGATTTATCAAAACAATACATGCCATAAGAAAATTTGTGAAACCATTGGTGAAAAGATACCTCGGCTTTTCATCGTCCACCAGCGATGTCATGTCTTGATGTCCCATTGGAAATCCCCATCTGCACTGGTCTCTTCCATGTTTGCTGACCATGCACGGAACGCTTGGGTTCATATCACCACACGGGTTATGGATCATCCATTTCGAAATCAGTTCCGGATCATCTTCTGGAAACTTTATTAGTTCGCCATATTGGCTATAGATGGCAGCACGTTACCGCTTGAAACCTATTAGTCATTATTGCGAACTAATAAAGTTTGAAAATATCCTATCTGTAACTCCGAACTGCTCTACCGTAGCGCTTCAAAACTGGCGCCAATCGATTCCCCGTGGCCAAAAACCCCAGACCCCCAAGTTTACCGGAGTTTATTAATTCTGGGGCGATTTTCGACTTGGCAACCATTCCTCGTATTATAGTATAAGATTAAGAAAATCAAAGAACAGTTTCCCAGTTCTAACCACTGTACCGATTTCAGTAATTTTTATTTCATTGGGAATATTCGGTGGGATGTTGATAGGTTAATAATAATCACTTGTTTCCTTCTTCCATTTTTTAAAAATTTTATTTATTTATTTTTACAAGTGCACTAAAAGAAAATCTTTACGCCGCTACTAATTCTAACACTAAAACTAATCACGCTGATTAATTTAGCTATAAGACAGAGTATGTAAATGATCAAAATTCTTTAGACCTTTGTTACAAGTATAATTTAAAAAAGTACTTTGATTGGTACTAGAAAATGTAGTTCATCAAAGTTGACTGGCATGTCTAAACTAATGTTATTAAAAGCAGGGACAAAAAAAAAACTGGTTAACGAGGACGGCTAGTTAATACACATGTCGAAATTCTAATATGCTTATTATAGTTAAGATACTAGAATTTTTACATGACATGAAATATAACGCACCAATTCAATCTTCCAATGCAGTTCTCTACGCATCTAACATGCGCATTCTATTATATGGCATCACAACGCACAGTTGAAGACGCGCCATTTTGTGTTTATCATGTTACTATTATTAAAGGAACTGTCTATTGTTAAACTGGTATTTAAATCCTTTTTGGTAATTGATACTATGTTTCAATAGGGTTCCCCCCCCCCTTTCTTTCATTATTAATAAACATAAAGTGGACCAAACAATAATGGAATATCAAGTGAACTGGATTTATGGATTTTAAATCCGGTCGCAAAGAATAATATAAATAATTTATATTTTACCATAAGTGCGTAGCAGTAAAATAAACCTAAGTCAAAATAATGTTCTTATCTCATATATAAATAATCCCAGCACTCAAAATTTAATCTCTTGACTGTATAATTTGATTCAAAAAAATTTTAATAATGTGTAGAGACGCTACAAACTGTTTTTACTAAAAAACTAATATCTCTCTTCGCATCAAAACTGATGCTCCAACCTCAATTTAAACTTCCTCTTTTGTAAATCGCTGAAACGAGTTTATTTTTCCGCCATCCTTCTTACCTTGCCATCTCGAATTACTGTGCAGAAGCCAGCCGAGAAAAATGTTTCTCAAACTAGGTTTCTAAAGTAAACAAAAGTCTCCCACGTGAACAAAGAGAAACCCCTTCTCGAGTAAAACCAACAAGGCTCTTAACAAAATTCAGCTGCCTGCCCTCTTTTAAAAGCACATCTTATTCATTCGAAACCAGCGCAAGCTTCGAAATCCGATTAGCCAGTGGGAAAGCGCGGGAAAACTCCTTTGTTCGGGTGTTAGTGCTTCTTCATTGTTAAAGTGTTGCCATTCCAGCCCGTTAAATTACACCGATAGAATCGCGCTGATTAAGAGGCCCGGCACAAGTCTCCGAGGGATAATGATTCAGCACATTTTATTATCCTTCCTTAGAGTAGATGGCCATTTTGGAGAGCAGGATTTTAGACGGTGATTAGGGTATTGGTTCTACGTGCTGCTGCCCCCGTTGCATTTGTAATTGCTACGAATTCAGTTCGCTTTGAATTAATTTGGATGAAAAGTTTCTGCGAGTCGGTTGGCAATCGGAACTGCACGTCCCATGGCTGTCGTTTAGGCCGATATGTGATACGGCTGTAAATGCAGTTCCAAAAGCTGATTTTTGAATCCTTGTATGAAATTGGTTAATTTAGCAGATATTCACCTTTCTTTCATTTATATGTGTTTTATGATTTTTATATATTGTCACGATCATTTTAACCCTTAACGCTTCTTTTCTTCCAAAGTCTAATTAGACGCTTATAATACTGGTCACATTCATGGTAATTCTTTAAAGGACGATGCAATTACTTTGAGTAGCTACCAAAATTAGTAATTATGATCCAAACAAAAGGTCTGCCTATATTTTTGAACTAAATGTATTATATTGGTTTTAAACCGAAAATATGCATTTTTGCACTCGTAGCGCATTCTGTGGAATGCTAAGAGTTATTCCCCACCACCTTCTTGTGTATCGTCATTTTAAAATCCTCTCTTTCATCCTTGACTGGTATATCTTAAATGTGTCGGAATCTGAGGATTGAAATTAATCCTTTGTGGTCGTATTAAATTTGGACATAGGTGTCGTACTAGGCAGAACTAATTTCCGCTGAACGAACAATGACAAATAGTATGCAAGATTATAAAGAAAAAACATAATAAATTAATCATTTTGTGTACTTCGATACTGTTAACATGATATGTTTTAATGCAATTTTTATTGTAAAAATTATAGTTTATAATTAACCATCGTTTGGCATCTTTCAAAACGAAGTCGTAGTTTTCGACGACACATGTCGCAAAAATAATTTGTTTGGCGTCTTCCGGCTTGATTTTTCTTCTGGGGCAGACAGTAAAACTGTACTCGTGGCATCTTGACAGTCTCTTTCTTTTGGTCGGAATTCATTTCCACTGAATGAGCAATGATAAATAGTGTGCAAGATTAGGAAGGTAAAACAAAACTTATTCATTCTTTCGTACTCTTCGATATTGTAAACACAATATGCTTTAATGATGTTTTATTGTAAAAACTATAGTTTGTTTTGAAAGATGCCATGCGATGGCTAAACATAGTCTCCAATATGAAAACGGGCCGCGGTGGCCCGGTGGTAAAGTCTCGGCTTCGGAACCGGAGGGTTTCAGGTTCGAGACTCGATTCCACTGAAGAACCGCCGTGTGAGGGGGTCTGTTGCACGTTAAATCTGTCAGGCCAAATGCCCTCCCGCTGGTGTGGCGTGGTGTGGAGAAGGGGGTGCCAGTTCAGGTGCCATCCTCATCATCTGACCGTGGCTCAAAATTACGAAGTCCGCCCCAAAATAGCCCCTCGTGTTGCTTTAAACAGGACGTCAATATAACTAAACTAAACTAAAACCAATATGAAATCCTGATTTTCGATGAAAAACGTCTCGCACCTAGGCGTCTTTCACCTTGATTTTGCTGTTGGAACAGGCAGCATAATATGTGCTCATGTTTTGACAGTGCCGCAATATATGTCATCTGCTATTAACTCTTTCTTCTCTGCCTAAGGATGATGGTCTTCCTGATCTCGAAGATGCTCCACGCTATAACTTTGCAATATCAGAGTCAGTGTTCAAATTGCCAAAAAGCGATTTGTCATCGCTAGTTTCAGTTTCACAGTACATTTCTTTCGGTAACTTTCTTTCCGCCATTTTGGAATACTATTTTCGAAATATCTTAAATATCGAGTATGCCAAATTACACTCTAAGGAATCTATGGCATACTACTACAAATTTCACGAAGTATCTCCAAAGACTGTCGACTGACTCACTACGGCGTCGCAGTGGTAGAAGCACCGTATTGGTTCGTGAATAAATTCCTTGACCGTTTCTGTTTTTTCATAGAAAGTGTAAATTGATATATCCTAAATATAGATTAAGATAAAATTCATACAATAAAAATTTCTTTGCTGTAGTGGCTAAGAGCATGAGTGACCGGAACTGTAAAAATGATTTCGTGACCGAGAGTTGACTAACGACCGAAAGGGTTAATGAAACTATGAGAGTGATCATCCCAAACCTTTCTTACCTACTCTCTAATAAATTTATCATGTCAGAAGAACACTTTCCATGTCACTAGCATACAATAGTTGCGAAATATTGACTTTTGGCATGAATTTAGCCTTTTAACTGAGTCTACCGTGCCATTCTCACCGGATATTCCTTAACACGCAGTTAATATTATCCGAATAAGGAATTTGTATTTTAGATATGTTTTTCTCAACCGATTGAAATAAAAATTTGACAAAAAAATGCGCTTGTAGTCATCAAGTCCCATACAAAAATTGATATATTTAAGTCACTGTGTATTTTTATTAGACTTGCGTTTCAGGCAAGTTTACAAAATTAATTAAAAAAAAAATATACGTAGAAGTGGAAGCGTTACATAACTGCATATTATGTCGGATTAACACTCGGCCAGTTATAAGACAGCAAGCAAGGCAGCGCATGCGTAGAAAGACTAAAAAATACTGTTCGGTCCGTTGCAAATAATTGTCTCATGGGACAAATACAAGCCACTGTATTATATGTTTTCTTACTAGCATGCGTTTGTAGAATTTGGCGGGTTTTTTTTTTTTTGTGTGTGTGTGTGTGTGTGTGTGAAAATTGATTACTCGTAGATGATTAATTCCGACATTTTTTGCCCTTTCTGATGCGAGGTTGTGTTCTTTTTTTCATTTTTTTTTTTTTTTTTTTTGCCACTTCTTTTCTATAGTTTTCCTAATTTAGATATGTTGTCTTTTTATTTTTATTTTACCATGTTTCTTTGTGTAAATATACGTCATTTTAAAACGATACGCTGTTGAAAAAACAGAAAAATTCGGCGACGCCCAAACGGCGATTTATAGCCGAGCATGGAATGCCTGAATCCATCTGATGAAATTGTGGCAAACATAAATCAAATCAACCTCATTCTACGCATGCGCTGCCTGCTTGCCGTCTTATAATTGGCCGAGTGTAAACCCATTATTAGTCGCTAACTTTACTCTTACTAAAACTCCAGAGAATGCTGCGTCAACTTCCTGAATCAGTCATTTGCAATTAATATTACCACAGCTTATACTAGTTAGACCTCTAGCTCTAGTTTATGACTTTTCAAAATGTATGTGGGTTGATTGTTGAATTCCCGGCATTACACATTCGTATTATTATTATTTTTTAATTTTAATGGAATTCATTTGAAATTTATTTAATTTGTTCATTATATCCTGGGAAATTTATCATAAACTTGGTTATCTATATTGATTCAGTATTAAATGTGCATCGACAACAAATACTCAAGGATTCGATTTTTTATGAACCAGATGATCGAGTTCTGGAAAACTATGTAATTATTTTAATTGTCTCATGAAATATTTTCAAATAAGAATAAAGGCAATTCAAATTACAAAAATTATGTGATAGGTTTTTTATTTTTGGAATTAATCCCCTACAGCCAGGAGCATTAAAACAACGAATATCTTTATTTCATTTCAATTTGGTTTTAATTAAAAATTTTATCATTATCTGTAACCGCGCATTACCAACAATTATCTTAATTGTCAGATCAGGCCTTTCTTTTATGTTTAACTTTGCTATCAAAATTTTTTTAATTCCTTTTATAATTTTGATCAAAAGAATTCGAAGCATTACATGAATAATAAAATTTAGCTTTATTTAACTTACGATGTATAATCCAATTAAATACGACTCGCATTAAAAGAAATCAATAGTCTTATTTTGAAATACATTTAAAATCCTATTTTCTAATGTTTTAAACTGCCAAAGCAATTAGCTAATTTAAACTGTAAGAAGTTCTTTAAAGCCGTTTGTGTAAAATTCAGTGTTAAAAAAATTAAATCGTTAAAGGGAAAAAAATATTTTAACCGTTTAATTAAATTCATACCGTGCAATCTTTCGTTTTTTCATGTCAAATGAAAATTAAAGAGTTCAGTTAATTGCCGTACATAGCTATTTGTAACTATAGTATTTTCTAAAGTGACGTAATTAATTTGCATACTTAAACGTCTCAAAATTATTTTCTTTAAATGAGCTTAATAATTTAAATTAAAATTATTCTTCGCCCTTAAGCTTTGGATTGCTACTTGGGTTAAATCGTTTGCAATTTCATTTACTTTACTTTGAAGGTTTTCGCTTTATTCATTTTTTTGGTTCCAGAATTATTCAGAGTAAATTGCTTAAATTGATAAAGTAATTATCGTAAAAGATATATTCGCTTTTCCCCCGTTCTTTATTTTTTTTAAATATTCAAACAATATTATCTAAGCGGAAATTTCATTAATTTGGAATTTTTGCAGCTGATATGAATAATAATTTTGTTCCGATTCTAGTTAAAATTATATAAATTCGCTGAAATGAAATATAATAAATAAAATATGGTTAATAATAAATTTATAACACTATACAATAAATTCATAAATTCATTCATATAATTTATTCATAATAAAATATATTCAATTTTTTTTCTTTATATTATATGTTGATGTGGTTTTATATTTGCATAGCTGTTCAGATTTTAATATTTTAGTTTTTAAAACTTTATTTTTAAATGGTAAGTTATGTTATTAAACTTATCATTATTATTAAATAAATGATAAATAATTATTTGAAATTTATGTTATTGACTATTAATTGTTAAATTACAATAGTGAGTTATTTTTACTTTCTTTCAAATTTTTAAAACTTGTTTTTATATATTGTTTTATTTAATAAGTTTTTGTTTAGTGTGTGTCTAAAGTAATCATATTATGTTGTGTTAACATTTGCCTTATTTAAAAAATTTTAGTTTTAACATCAGAGATGTTTTGTTTAATTACACGCTTTCAAAAATAGATAAGAAACCTGTAAAACCAAACAACCATATCTAATTCATGTATGCTTGATAATATTTAATTTCGTCTTTTTGAAAAATGGAGAGCCTGACGAAATAATAATTTTATTTCCGTGCAAAATTATACTTCATTTTGTTACATGTTTATCGAATCTATATAACATTCTGTGTTCGAACAAATATATAACTTTCTTTTTCGTC
>JAPMOQ010041285.1:49544-67704 GCA_026543055.1 Argiope trifasciata
GGGGGGGGGGGGAATTGGAGCTTTACTCATCTTTGGCGGGATTTGGCCTCAGCTTTTTGGCTCGAAAATTAGCTTTTAATTGATAAAAAATCGACCACTCAATTAACTGGAAGAAAAAGTAGCTTCTGTTCTATTCTTGACTATAATCTATCTTTGTGCTGAATTTTATTCGATTCCGTTCAGCCGTTCTATCGTGATTGAGTAACAAACACCCATCCATCCAAATTTTCACATTTATATTAGATCAGATCAATACTCTTAAAATATCAAAAAAAAAAAAAAAAAAAACGTAAGAAGAAAAATGGTAAAGATTGATTATTTACTTGCACTACTTTTCTGTCATAAAATAGGAATATACAGAGCATCAAAATATTATTAAATCATTACTAAACTCTTTTTATTTTAGAATTTATAAATGTCTAAATGACAAATATTAATATATTGTCTTATTTATATTATTATGCGTTAACGCATTACATTTTTTTGATACATTTTATTTAATCATTATACCTACCACTTATTTCAACAGATTATTTTGGTTAGTTGTAATCGTAAAAATGCATTCTTTAAGACGTAGTCGAAAATTGATTGGGTGTTATATAAGAAATAAATTTTAATTCTACATAAGATTTTTGTACATATTTTTTTGGTTCAGTTTACAAACGATATTTGTATACGGCTATATTTTTACTTATAAGCCAATCGAAAATCGGAAGATTAAATTATATCGAAAATAATTGTACAAAATAACAAACATTTTAGTGAGCGATTGCATTTTGAGAATTTTGAAAGTTAATCGAGAGTCGAGAGAAAAAATATTAGCTTTTCATCTAATTAACCAGAACGTTTTTAAATAAATGTGTTTTTGTTTCTAAATTCATCGAAAATTTTGAAGTTATTTTGTTTATATATATTTATTTTTTCCTAAGATGGTATTTAATATGAATCATGCCCTGCACTCCATTAGAAACTTGAAATCGCCTTTTGTATTTTTAAAAATCCGACTCGGTTTTGATTTCCTTTCCAATTCACTGACGACGGAATCCCAAGTTCTGGATGAAATAAAAATTGATTTTTTTCCCCTTACCTCTTTCATTTCATTACTCAGCTCGATATAAAAGTATTGGGTCTTTTCTCTCTTGGGAAAAAGATTTTGACATTTAGAAGGTAAATTTTTTGTTTTGATATTTTTTATTTAAAAAAAAGTGCAGGGTATATATATATTACGTATTTTAAGGAATGAGAATATATTCTATATATTTTATCGCACTGTTTTGTTCACTTTTGAAGTTTAAAATAAACAACATTCTTTAAAAATTAGAAAAAGAGAAAAAAAAAATGGCGGGAAATTTTTTAATGTGTGGTTGCTGGGATTAAAAGCAGTTCTTTATTCTTCTGCGGTTTTCACGCAAGAAGAACTTGCAGACGTGTTTTAAGAATTTTTTTACTTCTTTATTTTTAATTCTTTTTTATTTTCTTCAATTTTGCAGAAGAAAGAAATAATAAACTCGCGTCTAGGGAATAATAAAAAAAGTTATGTGTTTGAACAACGGAAATGTGTTGTGAATAGTTTTATTCTATTTTAAGATTTAAAGAGAATTTCCTAAAAAACAAAATGGCGAGTGCAAATATTCTTTTAAGTTAGGAAATAAAATATGTGTGTTAGTTTCATATTAAGCCAATTTGCGTTTTCACTTTTATTATCGTTTGAAATTTCGTGAAAAAACAAAAAAGAAAATATACATACATATTGTTAGCTTTTATTGTATTTTTATTTGCGTCGAGTCAGATCTATTAAAATAGAAAAATATGCTACTCATGGTGCTTTGTTTTCAATCTTGAGTTTCTGCAGTTTTTAAAAATTAAAAAAAGATAAAGCTTAAGATGTGGAAATACAAATAAATGCAGTTTTAAAAGTACTATATTCACAAAACTTGATAGTTTTATTTACTTAATGTGAAAATTTTTATTCTCACATTAAGTTATTTCACATCAAAAATGTTTAGCGTATAATTTTTAGCACTTTATATTATTGAAATAACAAATTTGAAAATGTTTTTATTTAGAATCGAAATTTATTTTTGTCCTCTTTTTCAGGTTACAATTTTTTTAAAAACCTTATATTGTTGCTCTTTGCTATTGAAATCTGCGTGTATATTATAATAAACATAAATTTACTGTTTTTACATTGAGCATCACAACCAAGAACATATATGGTAGCATTATTTGATTCATATTTTATCTTTTTTATAATTAATTATTTTATAAAATTTTCGCTATTACCTTTAGCTATAGAAAAATTATATTCCCATTATCAATTTTTATAACTTATGATAATTATCGAATTAATCTATTTTTAATTCACTTATCTTATTATTTAAATTTTAAATAAATTGCGATTTTATCAGTTCGAGAGTTTTTAATCTGATTCATTCTTACTTTCATTTAATTCTCTTGCATTTTGATTTAAATCTGAAAGTTTCCCCATTAATTCTCTTTATTTCGCTAAACTCGAATTTCGAATACTTTTATCAGTATTCTCGATTTTACATTCTAATTAACTGACTTATCTTTTCTCGAAAATTCTATGCATTGCAATATCCACTCAACACAATTCGATTTGGAACGCATCGTAATTTCTCCTTTTCCATTTTTGATACTGAAAGTTACGGATAATACGACTTGCAATTAGGAATCAGGATTTGCGCCTTAAAAGCTTTGAGAGCTGTAATTACTTCCAAACGATTTTTGCTGCATTAAGAATGTCATGCAGTCCTTATTTATTAGTCACAATTTCTATCGGGTTGTTGGGATTTTTGTATGCCCTTGCATTATGTCAGAATTACTCATCCGTATTACCATTTTTGATATTCTAATTACTGCCAGTTATTGTTAATGAATGCAATTTCGCGTTTGTTATTTTGATTAATAAGTTCCTACCTCGGTATAATTTTCTCCCGCCTTTTGTATCGTTTGTTTCGTTTCTAGAAATGTTTTATTGTTCTAAATGAGCTGTAACTTTTGCGCCGTTCGCCTTATTTTCGTTTTGGATGTTAATTGCTCGAGTTGAATTTCGTTCTTGGTTATTGTTTGTGGCAGACGATTTTGTCTGAAGAGTTGATCTGTTTTAGAATGATGAGTTAATTTGAAGGTTTGTTTTACGCAGATTTAAATAACGTCTGCTTTAAATTTAGTGAATGGATATTGGGTTTATTTCGTAGAATTTTTTATTTGTTTATTACCTTAGTAGAGTATTTTACATAATAGTACAGAATTTATACAACTTTTGTTTTTAAGATGTGTGATTATTTTATTTAGAAATATTTAACGCATTTCTGTGTGATGAACGAAAATTTTGTTCTAATATAATAGAAATTATTATCAATATTTACTACTATTTATTTTTTAATTATGTAAATTTTTATTGTATATGTGGTAATTTTAATTATAAATTTGAGTAGCATGTATCCTTTTTAGCATACTGATATAAACTTCATTCTTTTGTAAAGATAAACCTTTACGTTTGAAAATGTATTTATTGAATCTAAAAAATAAATTATTGATTAGGATTGCAGAACATAAAATAAATTTTCTCTCAAATTACACCTTAGATTTATATTTAAAAATGAATTACGACTTAATATTAATGGTTGAAGCTTTAGAATATTTTTAAAATATATTGCAACAACCAACACAATTATAGTTATTTCTCAAATCTAAGAATTTTAATTTAACTAATTTATTTAACACAGACGATTTGTTTATTGTTTTTTTATTATTATTAATGATGAAAAAGGAGACTGACTGAAACAATATATGTCACGTGTTTGAGTTGTTGTTAAATATGCTTAATGCTAAAAAGTTTTAAATTTTGAGTAAAAAATAAAATGCAAAAGTTACCTACAATGGAAGAATGTTTAAAACAGTTTTAATTTCTTGCATTTGCTTACTATTTATTTCAAACTGTTTAATTAACTGGTTTTACGATTTTTTTATTTTTAAAATACAGCGATCTTGTTGGACGAATATATTATTTATCAATAAATTTATTCTTAACCTTCTGTTTCATTAAAATGTAGGTATTTCATCAACAACAACAAAAAAAAATCTCGAACATGAAAATAAAATCCTCTCTTTAGTTAAAATCAACTTCATAGGTACTGAAGAACCATTAAATTTGTTTACTATGTACTCCTGTGCGACCACCTGTAAATAATCTTAACTTATCTCATTCGCCATGCCGTCACCTTTTGTCATTCTTGAGACATTATTCCCCAAAAGCAATCTTCACTTAAAGCATTATCACTCCTCCAGCAATTCCCGAAGAAAACTGGCCACGAATTCTCAATAATAGTCACTTATCCACGGTATTTTGTGAATTGTTTTCCTCTTGAGTAAATAGAGGCTGACCTTTGTTTGCTGCTCCGTGGATAATCTCTCTTATCTCTCCCATTCAAAGGTGCAGCGCCATCCGATGATACAAATTATCTCAAGTGAGCGTGATAACTCTTGGCTTGATAAGTGAGCGAATGTCAATACGTCGGCATCATTTTCCGAGGAAAGATGCTCCTTATCAGAGGAATAAGTAGGTAGTTAGGATAACGTTAGCTGTGTTGTTTGCAGAGGCGCCATAGAAAAGATCAGTTTAGCTCCTGATTTGTGTATCTCGGTATGCACGGTGGTGACCGAAAGTTGAGAACACTTAGGAACACTCCATTGTTATTGTTTGGTTTTTCAGATATGAAAATTTATTTATATTATGTGTGATTGTTTATTTATCGTATTGAGGGAATAGGAACGTCGAACTTATACATGCATATTTAGATTTCTTGTTAAAATAAAAAAATATATTTGTAAAGTTTTTCCTTGAATGTGAATGGCAACACATTCAAGAAATGCCGGACTTACACATAATAGTTTGCAGATTTAGATTTCTTATTAACGTTCGTTATTAAGTATCAATGCCAGAGATTTTATTTAATTATTCAATGTTTTCATTTGGCTGCGTGATTGGATTCGTTATATAAGCATCTTCTAGAATGTTAGTGTCGTAAAAATTTTATTTATATATGTAGATTTTCAGGAAAGTACATCACTTTTCTCTCCTCTCGCACAATTATAGATTATTATTAATGTGCTGCTTATCATATATCACTCAGCCGAATAAATAATATTTAATTTTGTACAAAATTCCATAGAGCTGATATATAAATGGAGGGAGCTAGTCGCTTGTTTCCTGCCTAAGCAAATGTGTCCAACGTGAGTCACATGACTTAGGGGAAATCAGAGAGCAAGAACAACTTTTTTGGCGCCATATCGCAAATCTTGGCGTACTCAGAAACTGCCCCGCAACATTTTGCTCCCCGACATTGGGTCCGGTCGGTTTTCATTTCCCGTTAACACTTCCTGACCAGTTTTATATTCTGTGAAAACTAAGCAAACTGGTTTCTTTGCATTAAAATAAACACATAATTTTTTAGCGGTCAGTGATGTTTATGTAAACACTTGTATTGGCGAGAAAAAAATCGTGAAAAACTTGTAGCCAAGCACTTGCAACACATTCGAGATTAAAATAAAGCAAGTAGCGAAATATAATGTAGTTGCATTAGTTTAAATGAAGCTTAATAACATGTTAAATAAATTCGATACAATAACTGAACAAAACTGTGAAAAATCACTGAGCGATCGAGGTTGCGAAATTTTAAATTGACTTAAAATGGATATAAATAGAATATGTTGACTGCAAATACCTATGAAATGATACAGGGCTTTCCTCAGAAACTTTTTCTTTGCATCCAATAGCACAGTAATCGTTAACCATGGCTTAAATAAGATTTAAATTCCAACAGTTAAAAGTAGGAAAAAATATGCCATTGAAATATAATGGAGGACAGAGAATGCGGTTACAGCCAACACAAATTATGTCCCAAAGTCACGTGATTTTATCTTGGCCTACACCAAAGTAATGTTGCACTCCCTCTATTAGTATCACAGCTCTATGCAAAACTCTGCTTCTTTTTATTCTAAATTGATTTTTTTTTTCAAATTATGTTTAAATTTTGCGAAAAATTATATTTTAAGTCGGTTGTGCTTTCTAAAATAAGACAAACAGTAAACTATTTGACGTATCTGCCAATGAAAACGAATGTATTTCAGCAATTAATGGCTGAGAAAACTCGCAGTTTATTGAATGTAGAAAGATGCAAATGAATTTTACACTCCATGAAATCAAGCTTTGTTTTTTATAATTTTAATACACAGAATTTCGGTAATCACTATTTAATTTTCTACTCATATAGTCTAGTTAATTAATGGCTTATTTCAGAAATATTGAATTTCAATATTAAAATGTTTTTTAAATTAAAACCAGAATAAATCTGCTTAAAATCATTTAATTAAAATTAAAAGAATATTCTTTATTTATCATAAAAATGATATAGAATCGTATTAGAACTCTACAATATTAGTGAAATTAAATCAAAATTAATTTAATCAGAGATAAGTGGGTTTTTTTTTTTTTAAAGAAATATTTTCTGGAAAAAATATATTGGTTGACTATAAAATACTAGAAATATTGGAATTGATATATTGGAATATCGTTTGATAAATAAAATGTTTAATTAAATACCAGAATTATTACACTAAATAAATAATATTTTCTCATCTGCAGTTATCGTCTGCTGTTATTATGAATTACGTTTTTGATTTTTTACTATAAATAAATGTCAGTTTAATTTTAAAATGAATTACCTTTCAACATATGATGAAAAAAGTTCGTTAATCATATCCTTTCCTTTTTATTAGCCTTTTAATAAGGAAGTGAGAAATAGTTTAGGACTCAAAAGACAAAAAGAAAGAAATTCTGCATTTTCAAGATTTTTCCTTTTAAGAAAAAATCATTATTTTCATGTCTAGACCGTTTATAAAATATTATACTTTTCAAATTAAATATCAGATTTCTGAAATATTAATAGCTACTTGGTACTAAATGGAGCCACTAAGACATCAGAAGCCACCATTTATTAAAGTGCACAAAGTATCTTAATTTTCTAAATTTACCACTATAATAACTCTCAAATAATAAAACCTTTCCAATGCCTGCATTATCCGGTAATGTATTTTCGTGATTGCCGAAATTATTTTAAGCGGACCTAATTTATCTATCTGAAGTATTCTTAGCTTTTCGAATGACCGTTTACCCTTTCGAACACGAAACCTTTTTTAAGTGTATATTGATCCAGACTGAGCATTTAGCGACCGATTTTAGTTGAAGGACAACCGCTCTATACTTGACCAAGAAAAAGAGAAAAAACTTTTTCCTGCCAAAAAATAAAATGCCAAACGAAAATTTAAAGAGGAGGGAAAAAATCGTTTGTAAAATTGATGTGAGTCGTTGTATTAAGCCGCTTAGCTTCGCAGAATCGAATTTTCATTAACATTTGCTATCGTCTGCTTTTCCCCCACTTCACTTTAGTTTTTTTTTTCGCGTAACAGCTGTCATATTAGTGAACGGGCTTTCTTTTTTTTAAATATACAGTGAAGGGGATTATACTTAACCCCACCTCCACCCCCACGTCCACATGGTGCTTAAAATTCATGGAACTTGTTCCTGAGATACTCTGGTACCTTTTTCTCCCTGGTACTTGAGATCGTTAATCAAATTTCGTGTAATATGTGTTCGAAAAAGATACTTTTTTTGCTATTTTGTTTTAATACGGGATTATTCAATTTTTTGACGGTGTAATTAATTTTTAGTATATCGTGAAGTTCATTAAAGTCGGTAGGAAAAGATAAGGTTAGTTGGTTCTGTACGTAACAGAGTAATTTCTGTCTTGGTCATGTTTGCTTAGGAGTAATTATGTGGGAGTCTTCTGCTTTTCTTTGAAACAATTAAATCGAGATCGCTTAGTATTTTATTTTTTAATAATTATTTTTAGGATTTAGTTTCTTAGATTTCTAGCTCTTTTAGCTAAATGATTTGGAAAATTGCCGGAGTCGAGTTAGAAATTTAGACACTATTAGTATTATACACTTCCGAAAAATTTCTGTTGTATATTGTCAGTGTATATTTATATCATAATTAGTTTGAATTGCTCCATTCAGTTATGTATATCTTACATGAAACAGGATATTATGGGGTGAAGATAATTGTCTTTCAAATCATGACATTATTCACACACACCCTTATTATCAGATAAAACATTTACAACTTTTAAATGGTTTTTACAGTTCTTTTGCCAAATTAATACTAGGATTTTCATTATTGTGTTTAGAGCATTGATATGTTTTTTTTTAATGTGTGTGATTTTCATGCGATACGGCAACTGAACATTATACAGTTAAAGATATAACAATAATCCTTAGAAAAGCACGAGAAAAATGTAAGAACCCCGCAGCTCTGCAATACCCCTCCCCCCCAAAAAAAATTTAGTTTGAATTTTAGCTGTCAGAAAAAGGACTGATTTCTAAAATGCTAATGAATTAATTTTATAACATGTTTATATAGCATGTAATAAATTTTATTACAGGTTATATATTTATATTATTTATTACATGTTTATATAATTCTGCCTAATGTAGCGACTCTTTTGTATTGGGGTCGGTGAATTATACGCTCGAAATCCAATTTTACGGAAATCCCTTACATTTGTAGGGAGGTGCATTTGGTGCACGTAAGGTAATCATTAAAAGGCAACTACTACTGAAGAGCCGTCGTGTGTGTTTATTGCACATTAAATCCGTCATTACCAAACGTCCTTCCGCTGGTGTGATAGAGAGGGTGCCAGCTCAGATGTCGTCCTCATCATCTGACGGCGATTCAAAATTATAAGGTCCATCCCAAAATAGCCGTAGTGTTCCTTTACAACGGGAAGTTAATATAACATAACTAAAAATTAAAATAAACAAATGGCAACCTTTCTATGTGTGGTATGTAGTGGCTCATGTATTGTCTTTGTCATCTGACCACTGTTCCAGATGATGAGATTCGTTCCAAAAAACTCCGGTATCGTTGCCAAAGGGGGCTAAATACAACTATATTAAGTTAAGCGGAATAGAATGACTTTACCTGGTGCCCTAATCTCGCTATTAAACTAGTTGCTTACGCCGTGTAGTTGCATAGAATTACGTCAAGTATCGTATATTCCTGATAAACATTCAATGGATTCCAAAATCCAATTGATTTAATACTGTTGACGCGCACAGGAATATATTCTATTTTCTCGTTTCATTTCATTTCGCCTTTGCTTATGTAATCTTACAAAATTATATGTACCTGTGAAAAAAAAATTAACTTGTGCTCTAAAATATGCTTGTGGTGAAAACTTTTGGGATCATATGTTTCTCTTTCAAATAGATTTATTATCGCATTTCGAATTTCTCAAAAATTTGTGAACAAAAACATCAAAAAAATATTATTTTGGGTTAAAGTATTTTTTCAAATGATTCGCGGAATTATTTTTTGTAATTATTTTTTCTTTCCATTGTCATTATGTCTCGTTTCATTTGCTTATTTACTCTCGAAATTCACGCTATTTTCCACACATTATCTAATTAATTTTGCTTACTAAATCTAAATGTTTTATTCTTATTTTAATTGTTTATTTTGATGTTTTTGCGTTTCTGTTCTTTGTTTTCATATTTCAAAACTATAACTCTAATATTTTAGAAAAGAAAAAAATATTCATTATGAATGAAGTACACAAATAAGAATTTCATAGAGCTTTTTCCTGTTTGAAATAGCTCTTTCATCCCCGCCCCTTCAGACAATAAATATTTAACGACTCAAATTTGTTATAAGATATATAATGAGACAAAGTATAATTTCACTATACTTAATAATAAAAACATTGTATTAACTTTCATGTAAAATACATTTTAAGTCCATGATCAGATTTTTGTAGTATATTTTAAACAATCTATAAATGCAGTTTAAAGAAAAAATATCCATATTTAGAAAAGTAATAAAGAATTTTAAAAGATAAATAAATTAAAAATAAAATGAACCAAAAAAGCAAATCAAAATTACTCCTTTTCTTTTGTTACGATTCTATTTAAATATTTAATTACACTACTGTAAATAACTGTAATAAAGACGTATTCATGAACGGCTTTAAAAATCGAAATTCTTTCAGATAATAAAAAAGATCTTCAAATGAAATTAAGGAAAGAAATGGTGTATAAAACATAATTATTATTTTATTTATATAAAAAAATTCTGTTTTATTTTTACAAAAAAGAATTTTTAACTCGGCTATAATTCTAACAGAATAAATTTAACATTTCCGAATAATCGTTTGCATTCTAATAAGGGGAAAAAAAACACTTTTTTTAAAAGAGTTGAATGTAAAATATAAAAATTATTTCTCTTAATAGCCAAAGGAATTAAATATTTATAAAATCCATGAGCAGATTTGTATAATATATTTTATAAAATAGTTTTTAAAAAAATGCTCATATTTGAAAAAGTGGTAAATAATTGTTAAAAGGTAAATGAACTTAAAGAAGCAGATTGCTTCTTTCCTTTTGAGGCGATTTTTTTAAAATATTTAATTACAATAATATAAATAATAGTTAAGAAAAACGTATTCACAAATGTCTTTAAAAATTGAAATTCATTCAGATGATAAAAGCAATCCTTAGGTGAAATGAATTTTATATAAATTAGAAATTTTTTCATTCTGAAGCAACTTTTCTTTCGCACACACATAAAAAAAACTTTTTTACTATTCTAACTAACTAAATTTACATTTTTTAATAATAGTTTGCATTCTGGTAAGAAAATATTTCTTCCTTTTTTAATAGATTAAATAATAAAATTAAAATTAAATGAACAAAATTATTTCGTTCTTTTTGAAGTGATTTTATTTAAATATTTAATTGTATAAATTAGCGATTTTTCCTTTTCCAAAAAAATTTCTATTTGACTAACAAGAAGAATAATTCTCTCTGCTATAATTCTGACAGAATAAATTTATATTTCTAAATAATCGTTTGCACTCTAATATATATATATTAAGAACTGAACTTAAAATAAAAAAATTTGTTCTCTTTGTGACAAAAAGAACGAAATAATTTTACAATAAGGAAAGAATACAATTAAAATATTTTCAATAATGCTGGAAATAATAAGAAATCATTGTGTTCTTTTAAAAAAGATTTATCATAGCATTTGTTTTATTGCTTTCAATCTGTTCATAGCCATAATCATTAAATTTTATCCATATTTCTATATCTATGTACTGCCATTGAAGTAAAAAGAATACCAATAATAACTAAATAAATTTCAATCAAACTCAAGGTTTATTTTAGACACAGATACGCTTCTAGGCTTTTCGTATAAATCGTTTGGTTGGACAAATTTTTTCGCCGGTGAATGAAATAAAAAGAACACTAAAAGCTGGTAAAACTCTCCACTTGGAAATTCCTGCTTCTTCAAGGGCAACCTTTGTCACTTCCATTCAACGACCGGCGAGACCTTGCTTTCCGCCGTGCAGACTATATACACTTTCTCACCTGTCGGGGTCAAACGACTTTTCCACTCACCTGCACGATCTTCGGCCTCCTCGGTTACAGCTATCTTTCATCGTAGTCATGGCAACCAAATCAACATCCTATTTCGCGTCGGCACTTCCAAGCGTTTAATTATGGAGAATATTATGTTAGTGTACTTTCACGTTTGAAAATGAATTTTGATTAAGGGAAGAGTTATATATAGTTAAAAACAGTTTTTAATGAGAAACTTCGAGCAGTAATTTGTTACTGCCGCTGTAATTAAAATAGTTCCGCAAAATTCTCCTACATGGGCCGGTTTTTGATTAAATTTCTACCGAATGATGCGACTGCGAGTAGTTATTATTTCCAGTAACTTTCGTGAACTTAAATCGAAATAATAATGGTAAAAGTTTCACCTGAAGTAATCAAAAACATAGAAATAATTTAAATAAAACTTTTTTTTATTTACTTCTTTTTAAAAATAAGTAAGAACATAGATTAAATTTTTTTCCTTAAGTTTTAATTCTTCCAAAATAACTTTTATTTCGTAAATCACTTTTTTTTTTGAACTTAATATCATTTAATTTTGATGCCAAAATATTTTTTGTATCTATAATCAATGATAATGCAGGTTGATAATATGTGAAAAGGTGTGTGTGTGTGTGTGTGTGTGTGTGTGTGTGTGTGTGTGTGTGTGCGTGCGTGCGTGCGTGCGTGCGCGCGCGCGCGCATATGCAATTTTTCATCTCTTTGGACAGAATCATGCTGAATGGAATTATTATAAAAGTTATTTATGTTAATTATTATTAAAGTTAATTATTATAAAAGTTATTTATGGATAAGGATTTATAATACTTTATTTCAATCCCAATATATCTACTAATGTTGACTATATTAGAACCATATACAAACCTAATCGTGGTAAGTTATAATACAAGTTTAGTTTAGTTATATTAATGTCCCATTGTAAAGCAACACGAGGGCTATTTTGGGACGAACCTTGTCATTTTGAACCTTGGTCAGATGACGAGGTCTACACCTGAACTGGCACTCTCCTCTCCACACCACATCAACGGGAGGACGTTTGGCCTAACAGATTTAACGTGCAAGAGACCCCCTCACATGACGGTTCTTCGGTAGAATCGAGTCTCGAACCTGAAACCCTCCGGTTCCGAAGCCAACACCCGCCATAACATTTCCCATATTGCTATACATTCCTATTGATTACAAATATTTCTAATTGTGTGAAAAATTCGTTTAAATGTAAAAATTTAAATTCGACTGTGTTGAATTCTTAAGCCTAATATGACGGAGCACATTACACTATTTTATGGACATTAAAGTTTTATCATTACTTATCTACAATAAATAAAAAATGGCATTTAATTTTTCTGATAAAAATTATGAAAATGACTGGAGCAAAAGTGCTACATAACTGACTACGCTTAATATGGGACATCAAGTATACGAACGAAATATGCCCTTGTATATAGTACAGCTTCTTAAAGTCTTGTCTGGCACTCTTTCTTTGCAAGATTTTAAAGTTTGGAGAGATTACAACTTATATTCATGTGACCTTTTTGAAACGACTTCCAGTTGCTTTGAAAATACCGGTATTCATAGACTCTTCACATCTCTTGGATTACTCAGTACAACTCTCCAAGTAACCCGATCGTACTTGAAAAGTAATACTCTAAAATCTATGGGGCACGTACACTGCAGAAGCCCAGCCAACCCCCCCCCTCCTTCCCATTTTCCTCAAAAGGGGCTTTGTTACTTCCCATCCGAACTCCCACTCCTCAAGGCAGCATTCCATTTACGGCTTTGCCCCTTAACCTTCGATCCGTATCCCCTAGAGTAAAAGGGGAGACCCCCTTTGTAATTTTCTTTTTATATCTTGTTTGCAGTCTATTGATTTGGTTTTTGGGAGATTACTGTAGTCCTTTATCCTTCTGGTAGGTTTTTTTTCTTCTGTGAAATCGAATGTTTTACGTTCGTATTTCAAAACATCAAACTTTTCCTTTTTGGATGCTGTACTAGTAGAATTTTCAGTTGTGTACCAAATATAATTTCTTTACTCCTGCCTATCTTGCCATTCTCAATTTAAGATTTTTTGTCATTCTTGTTCTGTAACTCAGGCCATATTCATTGTCAGTTGGTTGGTTGTTTAGTTTTTTTTGGCGCAAGAACCATGTTTGGCCATGCTGCGCCAAGCATGTGGTAAAAAATAAAACAAGCTTCGAAGACACATATTTTAAAATACAAAAGCAATAGGAAACAAAAAATATATAAAAAGTAAAATTGCGCGAATTTACAATGTTAATGAATTTGCAGATGAGTTAATGATTCAGAAAAACAAACGTCATAATGAATCGCGGTAAAATGTCTTGTCTGAACTTTAAAAAGTTAAATACAACTATAAAAACCATTGATTTTTAAAATTGTAAAAATATTTCGGTGGAAATTCTCACCCACCAGATCTTTTAAATGTTGTGACGATGATTTGAAAAAGTGTAAACGAAAGGATTTAAAAGCTCTGCACTCGATTAAAATATGTTTGATGGTAAAGTCATTGTCAGGGCGTTTCACTATTCGGTAGCACAGGGCGACACAATAATGAGGCTCGTGCATCAAGTGAAAACTGTCGATTGTTTGACAGATTTCCGCCGCTTTAATTACCGTATTTATGCGAATCTAATGCGCATCCCCATTTTAAAATTTTAAATAATGAAAAAATTGTTTGTCGGCGAATGTAATGCGCATCAATGGTATGAAGAATTTATTGAATCTTATTTTATACAACAATGGATTTGTATATAAATAATTGTATATAGATTTTGAATTCTACATTTGGCCAAAAACGATGCGCATTAGATTCGCGTAAATACGGTAAGTATTTTGTGTAATCATGATTAATGTTGTAATAAATTTGCTTTTAATATTGGTCTTAAAATAGAATTCAACCAGTAAGTATATGGAGATTTTATTTCTTTTTGCGCACATCTCATTGTGCAAAAAGTGTGTATTTGATATATTGCATATATTATGAGCCGGCATAGCCTAGTTGAGCGCCAACATAAGGAGTTCTTGTCAACATATTAAAAACCCATTAATAAGACAGTCACATCATTAAGGAGATAGTCCTTTGCTCAAAGGACGGGCGCTCCGAGAAACATTTCATTGAACTTGAACCTATAGGAAGTTGGATTCGCATCCTTTGGGTTGTGAGTTCGAACCCGTCGGCTGAAGACTTCCCGTGTATGCTCCGCACGAATGATGTCGTCATAAGAAAGACTGATTTACAGACATCTGTATTGGACGGTGCACGGGTATCGCATTAGTGATCCCAGAGTTTGGGGACCATCGCGATTTTGGCGACAAAATGGATAATATTCGGAACATCGAGAATTTTCATGATCCGTCCATTAGGAACCAAGATACGTCCAAATACGAACTCCCAAACTTTGCCCGTCCCAACTAAACTCCCAACTAAAAACATTTTAAATCCAAATTTCAATATTATATATATATATATATATGCTAGCTATTACTTACGACTTCGTTCGCGAGGAAATTTTTAATGTATATGTATGAGAAAATGTTTGATTTTAAATACATCAAACACTAAGAAAATAAACTGAATCGTTTGAAATAATCGGTCTAAATCATGCTAAGCCTAACATGATTACTATTGGGGGAGGAGGAATGGAGCCGTACTGATTCTTGGCGGGATTTGTCCTCACTTTTTGTTGGAGCAACGCAATACTGATTAGAAATTTTTTGTTTCCTTTATTCTGTTTTATTTTAAATTAAAAATACTTAAGAATGAATACGAAATATCGATTAATTAACATTTGATTTTAATCAACATTAATATTTTTGATTTACATGAAAAACTAAAAAAGTAAACAGAATCGTTTGAAATAAGCGGTCGAAATCATATTTAACCTAACCTCATTATTGTTGAGGGAAAAAATTGGAGCCTTACTCATATTTGGTGGGATTTGGCCTCACCTTTTTGGCGCCAAAGTTAGTTTTTTATTAATAAAAAATCAACCACTCAATGAACCGGAATAAAAAGTAACCTATGCTCTATTCCTAACTATAATCTATCTTTGTGCTGAATTTCATCTGTTTCCGTTCTGGCGAGATTGAATAACAAACATCCATTCATCCACTTTTATATTACATTATATTATATATATATATATATATATATATATATATATATATATATATATATATATATATATATATATAATGAGTGAGAGAGAGAGAGAGAAAGAGACCGATACAGAAATCTCGTGATTGTTTCAAATCGGTTTATGACTTAAATTAGTCAAGACAAATTATGACTTAAAGAATATTAATGTTCTCATATGATAACATGAAATCTGCGATCGTTAATTTCATTTTTGATAATTCTTTCCTTTCTACTGCTTTTAAACTCATATCGAAAACTTTAAAATTATTAAGTGTAAAAAAAAATTACATAAAATTTATTGCCACCTACCAGTGAGTCGCAGACTTAGTTTGTGAAAATCACGTTTATTGTTTTAATTTGAAATGAAATTTCTCTAAATGAGCATGCATTTAATCATTTGAGAATTTAATAACTCCAATTCTATGTACATGTACAAACTCATACACGTTCGCAAAAGATGAAATACTCACCTACCAAGGGGAGGGAGAGTAGGAAATGCAATACGAGTTGCTTCCCAACTTTAAATATGGGATTTTTCACCCTTTCCCATTAATTTGACAACTGCTCCTTTGTTTTTTCTCCTTTCGAGTCGCATCTCATACTCCTCCTGTTTACTTGTGCTTATTTACTGTGTACAGCCTTGTCGAAAACAAAGAAAATCTCACGATTAAATTGCCTTCTCCCTTGAGGGATGAGTTTCCCGTAAAAAGCAATTTTATTCGGGGACTTTCTACGCCCCCAACCACCCCCGTCTCTCTTTTTCTAGTTCTTTTTGGAACGCCTGATAACAGTATCATTACTCATACCTTATTGACTCGCAATTATTTTTCTTGAGATAGAAAGCACATGCAACTTCGTAGGGGGGTCTTCGTGTTTAACTTGAAGGAACATTTTTATTTACTCCCTTTTTTGTGCTATATTCCTTCGGGTTTTTTTATACATATATTTTATTTGGATCTGTTGAAAGCTTCTTGTGTGTTAAAAAATAAAAACTTGGAAGATTTTTTTTTTTTGGTGCCTTTGCCATTTTTGCTGTACATTTCGATACAGTTAGGGTTGAAAATAAATTAAAGATATATACAAAGATCTGAAAAATACGTTTTTTCAGATGTACTTCAGATGTGTAAGACTTCTTTTAATGGTTGTTTTTGAGTGCCATTTTGGATTCTTTAAATTTTAAAACTGGGTGCCTCAGCCATTTTTACTATACATTTCGATACAGTTAGGTTCAAAATAAATTAAAGATATTTTTCAGCTCAATTCTTAGTATATATAAGTTTTTTTTTTTCCTTCTTTTTTTAAGCTTTCATTTAATGGTTGTTTTTGAGTGCCATTTTGGGTTCTTTAAATAAGAACTCTGTATATGAGGGAAGCGAATACTCAGGTTTGCTCTATCTAGAAACGTTTTTAATAATTTTTTCATATTATTATCGGTGTTATTACAGAAGTCATGAAAGAATTGGAAATAACGAAGGAAGTTAAACGAAAGAACAATAAATATTGAGGGAAATACAGAAAGCTGTGTGTTAGAAAACGACTCTTTATTCCACGAATAGCCAAGAAAATATTGAATACAAATAACAGCGCAAAGCAGACTTCAAATCATTAGAAAGGAAGCAATGGTTCTCAGCGAATTCCAGAAAGAGATAGTTTCAGTCACTTCGGCATCTGGCGTTTATATAGACTTTCCGATAAGATCTAACTTCACATGGAATTTTCGAAATGAATCTACATATCTCAGTTTTCTATTAAGATAAGGCCATGATTCTTGCATTTCCTACAATTTTATTTTCATGGTCAAATGGTCTCCAAAGACGGGTGAATCTTTTAATTACACTTTGCTCATTAAGTATCCTTGTAAATTTTCCTATTTTGTTGTAACGCTAACGTGACAGCGATGTTATATTAAAATAATTCATAATACTTCCAATTAAATTTTAGGATTAGAACCTCTTAGCTTTAAAACTCCAAACAATTCTAAATGTGTCATCATTAGTGAAGTATCATGTTGCAATACCTAGCATCCAGCTCTGCATCCACTAATAATTTTAGGAAATGATTAGTCGCTGCTGGAATTAAAATACTGATATTTCATTTTGTGACATAATGGATGAAATGCCATTATGTAACAAAAAGCATTAACTTCAAATATCTTCAAATTACTGTTTAAAAAATAAAAGTGATTATCTGTTCGCACACCATATTAATAGGATTGATTGAGTAATGTCAACCAGTTTTCATGAACTGCATCGTATCTCACTTCAAAATTTTGATTGGTTAGCTTCATACACTAAGTGACGAAAATATATGCTGTGATCTCTATAGAAAATGAAGGATAGAAAGAGGCCAATAATCATTAATGAAGTAAGAATCAGTAGTTTTCATATGAAATAAAAGTTTGCGAAATCGATTCGGTGAATCTCTCTCTCTCTCTCTCTCTCTCTCTCTCTCTCTCTCTCTCTC
>JAPMOQ010041285.1:77094-87162 GCA_026543055.1 Argiope trifasciata
TATATTTAATTGTTATATCTGTTTAATTCTTCCACTATTTAATTTTTTTCAATATATAATATTAATTATTTTCTATTATTCACCTACTATATTTCAAAATCGCTTGTTAATATTGAGAACAGACTATGAAAAGCTGGTTAAATGTTTTGAATATATATAGAATATCAGCAAATTTATCCTATAGTTATGATACTAAATGTTTTTATATGTCGCATAGTTGTGTGAATTTCATCAAAAATGCAATTTTGGGGAGATTTATTAGGAAAAATGATAAATCCCTTGTTTTCCGATAAAAGAAATTAGTATGCCAAACGATTTTAATATCAGATAAGGTAATAGAAAAATATTTTCAGATATAATATCACTAACTTCGAACACATAAAGGCTTAAATGTACGTAATAATTTAACTCAACTAAAATATAAAGTGATTTAAAATCCAATAACACTTATTTCTTTCAGTGTGAATAAAATATCACATGATGGCGCAGAATTGGAGCACTAGATGGCGCTACCATATGTGAATTTATTTTTAAATTCGGTATTCAATAGATTCTAAGTTAACCATGCTGACATCTAGTGGTTATATTTTTAACTATTCAAGTAGTAAAATAATGTTATTGTGTTTAAAAATTAGATTTAATTTAAAAAATAGTTTTTTTGGGTGGGTTTTTTTTTTCCTTCCTCGTATGATTTTTGATCACTTTTAATGACTTATACCTGGAAGAGGGTGGGGGTAACAAGAAAAGATTTCTAAGTTATTACATAATTGAAAACAGTCTCCACGTACTTTTTAAATAAAGAAGTTGATGCCAAGGTTTAATAATGAATTTTTTTTTTCATCTAGCGTGCGACCTCTAAATAGAATTTAAAGGTCTATATAAAACCAATTTTTAAAAATGAAGTTATTTTTTTATTATTAAATGTATTAAAATATTTTATTTTCACAATTTTTGAAACTTCTAGCTGTTGCTATTATTGCACTTTAATTATAGCCATTAAATGTGAGATGAATATAAACAAAGCTCCCAATATTAACTTCTTAATATTAAATTATTCAATTTCAGATCAACTTCTCAAATATAAACCATACTATCCAACTGTCTGTATAAACTAATAAATATTTTCACATACTTTATGTTAAAAATTTTATTCTTTTTCAAAACTCCCGAAAATAAATTCTAAAATCATGACTCCTTTACCTATATGTAAGAAAAATAATGCACAAAACGAAGCTGCGAAATATATTCCTGTTAGTTACATCACCCCATTGCCATTTGTTTATTCAATTTTTTTCGCATATTATAATATATATAACCTTTTCCAAAACAGTATTTAGTTCCTTATGTTTCCAAGGTCTATTTCTTAAAATTAAATATGCAATGAAAAAATTATAAGAATTATATATACTACAATTATATGTACGAGTTTGTTGTCAAAGCATAAGTCTATACACAACATTAGTTGTTTCATTTATTTACTGCCAAATTATTTATTAACTAATTATTAATAGTGAATTTTAACTTAGAATTCCGTTTTTGTTATTAAATGGTCAATTAATTAAAATAGTTCCAACAGTTTTGCTTATATTTTTCTTACATTGCCAATCCAATTTACTTAAATACTTTTATTTGCATTTCAGGATCAAAACCCAGCGATTTCAACTTCGATAGTGGCGACTCCAGCAATGTCAACATCAAGGTCAAGGATAATAGTGCCATCAGCTTTACTAGCAACAGTGCCCTAATACTTGTTGTACTGCTAGTCACACTTCTGCCTAGAATCACAGTCCTACAACCATTGTGACTGTACATATTGTGCACACAGAAATCACAGTGCCATTTAGAAAATTAACCAATATATATATGTATATCTTTGCTTCAGAAAAAAAAAAAGGAAAGGATTATTTGTGACAAAGAACCAGAATGCTTCAAATTATTCCACTTTTTGAAGATAAACTGACATTGAAGGGGGGAAAAAACCTGAACCTGTTTTATAATATCTGTGCATACATTGGAAGATCTTCTGTTGCAGTAACTACATGGCATCTTAAACTTCATGCAACCATTTACTCCGCTTTTAGTGTTTGGCCCAATAACAAATTAATGAAAGAATTCTTTTGAAATGATCTTCCAGTCAGTCTGCTTGTTGGAAGTCTAAGTTATTATTATTTTTTTTCCCTTATTTTGTTTGTAATAAGCAGCCTTAAGCTAAACCCTGCTAGCATTATTTTGTTTTGTGTAGCTCTTAACCTTTGTATACGTATTAATTTGATGCCTCCTCCTATTTTTTGTCTTTGAACTGATAGTTGTCTAATGTCAATATGCTTGACAATGTCTTTGTCATCAAAAAGTAGCATATTTGTAATCTAACAACAATATGTTAGTGACTCTAACAATAATAAGTCTTCAAGCAACCGTATGTTATTCTCCTGAGAGAATTCTTCAGAAGGAAATAAAAACATTCTAAATGTATGAATGAATGAGTAATGCAACACTGCACAGTATTAATTGAAAAGGAAAAGGATTTATATATAACAGCTGACAGATACTTGTTATATGGACATCAGTTATTTCTGAAAGTGCATTTTTTTCAGATGACAGAGTTACTTGTTATGCCTTTTTGGATACTGAACAGGAACTTGTGTGTTATTTATAATGCAGACATTCTTTTTTCTATTTGTCATTTGGAAGATGCAATTCCAAAATGGAACAATGCTTGTAAAATGTTGTTGAAAGAAAGATTTTGCAAGGACATGCACATTTCTGGAATCAAATGTTATAGCATACTTGAAGAAATAAAGATGGAATGATATATATATTAATTTTTAATATTTTATCAATATTAATGGTATGATAATCTGTGTGCTGTTAGAATATTGTTTTGAATTTGTATTGACAGGGTCATTGCACAGTGTGGGATTAAAGCAAGATTTCTGTGGTTATTTAGATGTATTAGAAATTCCAAATTTGTTGCTGAATATTAAGTGTTAACTTGCATTTGAAAGGGACATGGAAAATTATAGCATGAATTATATAAGTTTAGAGTTATAATTTTTTTTAACATGGAAGTATTTACAAATAAATGGTATGACTTTTTTTTTTAATTTTAAATCAAATGCATATTTTGAAAATAATACAGGTAGTGCATTCCTCTTATAGCTAATTTATTAAGTTGGCATTCTTTATTCATAATTTAAAAAGGCATTTTAATATTTTATTATTTAATAATATAATTGTTTTTAGCATGTGAAAACTTTGTATTATTTAGTATTTTATTTTTATTTTATTTTTCCTGCACATATATTGCTGAAACAATTTGTGATAATTAGTTTGTAATTCTTATCAATTCTTCAATATTAGATTAAATATAATAAAATTTATTTAAGGTATTGGTATCACTAGGAAAAATATCATTTTAAAGAATATAATTTTAAATGTCTTATTATTAATTGGCTAGAACTCTTTGCTATTACTTTTATTTTAAACTAAAATCATGCTTTTAATGAATTTCACATAATTTGGGGAAAATTTTTGTGTCTAATACTATGTAAAGAGTTCACATTTAACATTTGCTAAGTGAAATTATAACCTTATGTAAAAAGTAACCTAGCTATCTTGTGATTTATGGTGAATGAAATTTCATATTGGTGCCATTACTCTTAAGTAGCAATAAAATTTGAAAGCAAGACTTAAAGGAATCAGCTTAAGCTGAATATATTATAAACATGCAGTTTTAAAAATAAATTGCTATTAGTTATTTGCATGTTCACTTTTCATTTCTACCTTGTTTTTAAAATACTTTAAATTCTATGATAGAATTTTATAAAATGAAATGATATTCATGATCAAAGCAATAATTTTGAATAAAGCATGATGAGCAACAATCTTCTACTTAAGTGGTTTTTAATGAAAGAGTAAAATCATGAAATGTTTTATATTTATGTATGTTCTTCAAATAAACATATTTCAGAAGCCAATATTCATTTATGATCATTATAAATACATATTTTGCTTACAGTGTAGTCCCTATTTCTAATAATATTTCCCAGAATGAAATTAATAAAATTAATTGTGAATTGTTTTAATTCCAATGACATGGTTCCTATCCTTAGAAAAATTTCTGAAGATGTAAAAAGTATCTCTTCCAAACATTTTTAATTTATTAATTAATTTTGGTTCTTTTCAGTTTGAGTGCCTTTTGTCAAAATTTGTGCAAGTGTATCACACATTCTAATAGAGTTGAAAAAAACTTGTTTTTCTGGAAAACGTTATTGTGTTTGATGAATTTGATATAAGCATTTTTGTTACTGTTAAACTAAGTGAAAAGTGACTAAATTTAAAATGTTTTATTTCTCAGTTAATTTTTAGAATATTAATAAGATACTAATGTGCATAAACATAAATTTTGAGGATGTCTGGTTTTTTTTTAGTTAATCAATATAATTTATGAACTAAAAAGCTGACAAAAGTTTTTTATTGCTTGAAATTTTAAATGATAAATTGATCAAGTAAAATTAATTTTTTTATACTCACCTTGTCTTAATCTTAGATAATCATGTTCAATTAAATCTGTAATGAAGAATTTTCAAAATTCGATTTGAATCTGGGTGTTTCCAACTTTGGCGAAGGGGGTTAAAACTACGATTCACCTGCTATTTTGATTTAAAAATTAATTTTAGTAAAGAATTGGAATAGAAAACTAAGGAACCATGTAATCTTAAAATATCTTTTAAGACAAATATACTATCAAAATTTTTAATTCTTCAGCAGAAAAACAAAATTATTACTATTAGTAACTATTGATACGAATTACACTTGCATAACAACTGTGATTAACAGTCTCCTTTTTAACTGTGTTATGTACATACTTGCAGATGTACATGTCTTAAAAGTGTGAAGTTTCATTGTTTTGTGTGTGTGTAAAAACTAGTTATTATATATTCATGTGTATCTTAATTTACTGTTTTTTGACTTAATATGCACTTTATAAATTAGTTTGTTTTTTTAATCAAGAGCAGAAAAAATTGGACAATGGCACATTATTTATGTCTTGGAAAATTTCTTTTTCTTTATATGTTCAAAATTTAAATTTATTTTGGTACATCATATTATAATAAAAAAAAATTTAATTTAATTTTTTTTATTATTAAATATTAATTTGTAATTAATTATTAAAAAATTATGAATACTTTTTTTGCTTGAAGGATAATAAGGGCTTTAAATACGATCTTTTTTCTAAAAATTCTTAATTAAAATAATGCCTTTTTAAGATCATTATTTATAAATATATATATCTTGAAACTTTTGAAGTTTTTTTTCCCTCAAATGAAAATTGTATCGTTTTAATTCATTCAATTTTAGCTAGAAATATTAAAGTGTAATTAATTTTCTTAATTTAATTTGACTTTTATATACTCTATCTTAATTTTTAATATCATTACTCTGATTGTTGTTTTAAATACTTAATTCATAATTATTTTTTTTAATTATTTTTTTTGTATTAATTTAACAAGTTTTCAAAAGACTTCACAATTTTTCCTTAAATTATTTAAATAATCAATTCGATTCGGTTTTAAAATATTTTTTGTAAAATAAAATTTTTATTTTTAAAATCTTTTTTTTTTTTTAATAAATCTATTAAATAATTTCATTCAGTTCCGAAGCTTTCACAAGTCCTGTGATATTGTATGAAACTGTATATATGTGAATTAAGGAGCTATCAATACTACATAATGTGATTTGATGAATGGTAATCTAAGCTGTAAAGAAGCTATGGATAATTTAGGCCTAAAGATGTCTATATAATGCTAAAATGTCCAATTTTTTCTTCAGTACTATTTAATTTTTGTTAATTATTTGATTTCATACAAAGCGATGTTCCAAGTCAAATTCGGCTTAAAATTTTTTTTCTAATATTTTGTTTCACTTATTGTTATTGTATTTAGTGTAAACAATAAAGATTCATTCAGTTTAAAGGCTTTTTATTTCTTTGTCTTTATTTTCTGGATTAAAGACAATTTTTACTTCTTTAATGCTTTTGTAAAGTCATTACTTATAAGAGCATTTTTATTTATATGCAGAACGAAAAGAAATTAAAAATTATGTATCATTATAATTACTTTTTTGAATTATACCTGTCACGATTCGTGAATTTGAATTAATTTTTCTTGGGAAAACTGTCTCTAATGATACGAAATCGGTCTAAATATTTCTTTGACCATTAATGATCGTAAGTCACCTCTCACGTGATAACAGTGTTTTGTTAGCTTTACGATGTACAAATATTTATCGATAATAAATTAGTTCCTTAAAAATCTTTAATGGATAATTAAAGAGAAGCACGAGGAGTATTTTATATAATATCATTAAATAGGATCGAGATTATCTACTGTTAGTTTTAAAATGTTACAAAAAATTGAATTACAAATAAAACAAAAGAAACGCTTTAGCAAAAAATAAATAAATAAATAAATATTGTTTATGAATAAGTTACTTAACAAATTTTAAGTACAGAATTCCATTGAATCATCATAATTTAATGTTTAGAACAATTTTTATTTACTGTGTAAAAAGTCGAAAACATTTTATATTTGCATTAGACTCTTTTTCTCACAATGTTACGTGCTATAAAAAAATCCGCAGTTTTTATGCTTCCTAACATTAGTTTGCGAATAATCCTAGTTCACTTTATTGTTTCATGTGAGCATTTTATTTTTTTATTTCTGCTCACTCCTATTTTGACTAAATAAACGCTTCCTGGCGCATGCGCAAAAACGGACTTTTGATTCCGTGAATGAACCATAAAAAGTCAACCAATTGTAACAGCAAATTGAACAGATTGTTTTATAATACATTTGGGTGTTTTACCCAAATAAGATGAAAATTTTAATACGAAAACGTAAAGAATTGAAAATTAATTAATCGAACTGCATTTTAAAATATTAATTTCAGATTCACACTTTTTTAAACAATTACCCCGCATTTTTTTTAATTATAAGAAAATTAAACTATCGTTTTAATAACTTTAATTTCGTTTCTGTAAATATTTTTCTCTATATTTAATTATCTTTAAAAGCATTTCATACACAATCTGTTAAAATGCTTTTAATGTTACAGTGAAATTCAAACTTTTACACCTTAAATATCCAATGGCAGATGTTAAATTTAAGATTTGAAAACTTGCTTTCTTTAGGAGTTATTCCGAAATAAGTTCCACTTTTATTTCCTAATACATACTCTTTTTAGTTTGTGCCGAGATTCATCAGTAGCAAATTTATTTAGTTGAATTCATGTTTTTTAGCAGTACTATTTAAAAAGGTGAAATCCTTGTTAATCTTCCAGTAGCGTAACATTGTTAGTAATCTGAGCAAAGAAACTGGTCGCCAAAAGCAGCAACTAATTTAATCCACACATTTCATGCTACAACACTTCACTTCTCTAACTCAAAGCGATTTTGATTTATAGTGTTCAAAGATAGGCAAGATCTTTTTCCAGATTACTGTAAAACGTAATCTGGAATGGCAAAATCTGTAAAATTAAACGATTACTGTAAACGTAAATGACAAGATCCAGATTTTTATATTTTTTTTAAAACTCAAAGCGGCTTGAATTGTAAAGATTCATCAAACTTTTAAGTTCGATTTTTTTTTTTTAATCATTACAATACATCTTTTTGTACAATATTCTAGAAAATAAAAAATAAGCATCAATAAGTTGATCTAACTTATACCTAATCTTAAAATATATATTTCTAATTATAGCATATACGCACTATATATGTTATCAGAATTATAAAAACTATAATTTTTAGGAATGAGGTTTTTGGTGATTGTATACTGTTATTTTGAGTATTTTTAATCACTGGTTTAAAAAATTTTTTAATTCTTTTAAATGATATTTTTTAGCAAAACATTGATAGTTAAAGAATATAAAAATTCAAGACCCTCTAGGAAAGAATTCAAATAAAAATCAACTGCACAAAATATATTATGTAAACCATACACAAACTTTTATGATAAGTAGAAAAATAACATTTTCGAAGAGAAAGAATCTGAAATTCTACGTTATTGTATAAAAACGTTGTATATTATGTATTGTATATAAATTTTTTAAATGTATAAATACAGTGCGCAGTTGTATCCAAGAAATTGATTTTTTACGTCTAAGTTTTGTTATAAAATAATTAAAGTAGGTTTTATTTGGTATAAAATAATTAAAGTTAGTTTTAGTATAAAATAATTAAAATAAATTTTATTTAATGTAAAATGTATTAAGATGGGCGGAAACAATAAAATTCTGAATGAAAGATTAAAAGTACACATAATTATTGGCATTGCATATAAAGTATCCGAAATATAATCAGGATTATTCACTAAATCAAATTAAATAAATATGAAGAAGTTTTATCAGTTTTAGGGGTTAGTTAAATATTTGGCAACTATTAATTATTAGAATCATTGGGCATATAATCGTTCAAATATATAGGAACGAGTGAATTAAGGTATGCAACTCCGATAAGAATGATTATTATTATTTATTTATTTTATTATTATTTGAAAACGATTCAAAACATTTATATTTTTGAATTTTTACCAAATAGGGTGAAAAAGAATTTATTAAACCAAAATATAACCAGTTAAAAAAAATAGAAAAAAAAAAAAGCTGAAAAGATGTATTAAGCAAATTCCTTTATCAAATGATTTGCTTAAATTTTTTCATATAACTTATAAAATACATTATCAAGTTCCGGAATTAAAAAAATAAGTCGTGTCTCTAGCCATTTTTAAACATTGGGATTCGACTGATAAATACCATGGAATTTCAGATTTTATTTCAATATTAAAACAATTATAAATTGCTTATAAATGAATAGATTGCTTATTCTGTAGTTTAGGAACTGTGGAACACATTGGGAAATTACAATATTATATTTGAACAAAAACTATGAATGGGATCTTAATTTATGATATTTTTCATAAGAAAAGTCTACTAAAGATTAAAATTTGGGGAAAACAGCATCTAAAACTGGGAAACAACATAAAATCAGTGTAATTTCTCGAAAAATAGATTTAGAAATAAATTTCAAACGGTTTTATAAAGAACACAAAGAATATTAAATAAAAAAATTTCTAAAAAAAAAATAATAATCTTTTCAATGTACTCGCATACCTAAACAATTGTTATATTTCTGACAAATACGACATGTAAAAATCTTGTCAGGATAAAGAATTGAAATTGGAATTTTTAATTCTTGATTACATTCAAAGCAATTTCATTAAAACTACCTGTCAGTTTATTATCTAAATTTTCAAAATGTACTCGGATCCAACTGGTACTTACAAGACTTGATTCAAAATTTTATATTTGACATCTTTAATATACCTACTACAATACTTTTTTTAAAATTTCTAAAATTATGGAAAAATTTGCAAAATTATTAAACTGGTATTAAAAAGACATAAAAAATTTTCAAAATGAACCCAAATTTATTCTTTACATTTTGTGTGTGTGTGTGTGGAAGTTGTCATTGAAACACACCAAAATTCAGTTTAATTTTTAAATAATAAATTTAAATAATAATTAATAAAATTGTTATTAGAAACGCAAAGAATTTTTCCGAGTTGCACCCCCCCCACACACACACATTCAAAGCATATATGTGCCAAATTTGTGTTTATGCCTAGAGAACGCCAAAACACACATATGTATACTCATCTTCATTATTTGCATAGACTGCCAACATATCATCAAGGTTCAGTAGTCATATGATGAATTCTTAATATTTGATTCAATATTAAAGAAAAGTGGGTAGCAAAATGTTTAAAATAGTGGTAAGGATGTGAAAAAAAATAAAATAAAATTGAAAATATTTTTACTAATATAAACACAAACAAAAGAATAAATGTATTATCATTATTATTTTCGATGCAAATTTGACATTTGAGTGTGACGTTTCTTAAATATTACTTGCTTGCATGCAATCAGAATTTTGCATCGTTGCTTTTTCACATTGTTTGGGTTGAATGTATGGTATCAAACTATGGATGATTTTCAAAACAAACGTTTCTT
>JAPMOQ010041286.1:0-29952 GCA_026543055.1 Argiope trifasciata
AAAAAATCGAGATTTTACTAAATATTTAAAATATATTTGACTCAAATATTTTTTATTTGTTGGTTTAAGAATTTTTTATTGTTTCTTTTACAAGAACAAGTAAATAAAATAAATAAAAGATTTTCTTTCAGTTTTCTTCAATATTCTGTATCAAAAATCTTTTGATAAAAGTGAAATCTGTGGATAGTAAAACATATCCTTAGTTTCTTATATGATATGACTTATGAAATGAGTAAATTATAAACTGAATTTATAAAGTTGTGACAAGTACAATGTAACAAATAATGGAAAACCAAGTAACAAACCAACAATGAAAAAAAAATCAACCCTCATCTGTCATGTGATTGTAATTGTTCCAAACACAAAATCAGCGAAATTAAAATAAAACGAGCAATTTAAATGGAATAATTTTTGAGTAAACCTCCAAGTAATTCTTAAAATACTTTTACCATAATTCAAGTAAGTGTTTGGTTTATGCTTCGAAAACGGCAATCAAAGTTCATACCTGGATTATTAAATAAGTAATTACTTAAGTATCTTTCAATTCTAGTAAGGTTCGAAGTTTGAGATGTTTCACAGTATTTTGAAAGTTATTTAATTTTATACTTCAATTAATTATAAAGGTCACACATTCGTTGCTATTCAAATTAAAATAAAGAGATGCGACAATTAGTTTTGGAGTTTTATTCTAGGAATATTCCTAATTAATTGCCTTTTGTAAGTTTTATATTTTGTTATTTTACAATCATAAAAAATTACGTTGCTTTATAATTTTGAAAAATATTTGATCTTATTATTGAAAATAATTTAATACACATTTAGAAAAGTGTTTTCCTTATTTTATCATTTTATTTAAAATTACCTTTACATTTCTACTGTGTTATTTAATTCGCTATATACTGAAACCCACTTTAAAAAAATGACTGTATTTGAAAGTAATATTTTGTTAACTCAATTTGTTAAAATTGACTATTTATATAAAAATTGAACAAAAATTGAAAGCAATTGGTTAAGAATATTTGGAACAGAAAAGGTGCCTTGATATATGCATTTTCCAAAGACCCCTAAAAAGCGTAATCCGATCTTCGTAAATTGCGACTAATGAATTTTGGTCCTGCATGGAATTTACTTACAAATGAAGACTTGGTTGTTTTCCTTTGATTATAGAAATTTAGTATATATTGAAAAATAAAGCAAAGATACATATATATTTAAAATAGCTAAGCTTTTTAATAGCTAAAATAGCAAAATAATAATAATAATAAATAAATATATGTAGATATGAAAATAAATGCTTTCGCGCCTTTTTTCTTAATTTTTACAAATAATAAAAAAATAGTTCACTAAATATCTTATTGCTAACATAGCAACAAAGACAGAGACTGGAAAATTCTGCCTTATCGTAATTTTGTTAGAAATCGATAACTATATCTCTGAAATAGTGACTAATTTCTGAACTGCGAAGGCGCAGTATGGTCAGAATTGGCTCTTGCGCCATTAAAATCCACAAATCCAATCCTCAACTGCGAAATATTTCAAAATTTACTAAAAACAGTATCCTTAAAAAATTAATTAAATGAAAAAGATAATACTTTAAACTATTATTCAGGGATACATAACGATATATATTGCTTTTCAGTAGCGTAATGTAACTGGGAGGGGAGGTGAAATGGGACGAAAAAATAAAATTGGATTTTAATTTCACTTTCGTTTTAATATAATCTCCGGAAAAATATAATTAATTAACTAAAGCAATTGGAATCATTTTTATAGCGAAAAACCGGATAAAGAAATTAGTTTACGCTTAAGTAACCGAAAGCGAAACTATTGCACTCGCTCTTAAATCGGATTTTACCATTTCAACAAGTGAAATTAAGAAAGTAGCGGATGACAATTTCCCTTGAACTTCGAAACTTTGGCACAATATTGGCGACTTTTCTCACGTTACTACAACCCTGAAAAGAATGACTTCTCGTGGGCGAAGCCATTTTAACGCCTCGGATGTAAACAGAAGAAAGCTCCTTTCCCTGCAACCCAGCCCATTTTCCCGCTCAAGCGCTACACGTCAGTTGACAGCTGTGCGAATTTGAAACAATTGAAATTTAATTTAATTTTTGTTAGGTGCCGAAGATGTCGCACTCTGTGACGGTCACTAGGACCACAACAACTACCTCAGCTACGGCGATTATTTTGAACACAGGGATTCTAAAAACGCCTTCTGGAATATTGAAATTTTTCGAAACTGTGAGTACTTTAGTTTTACTCTTAGTCTCCATTATTCATTGAAAAATTTTTAGTTTCGTTTGTTTGTTTATCGTAGATATGAGAGCAATAATTTTGAATCAATTTTAATGTTTAATTTGCATTTAATCAGTTGCTCATTAATATTTGATATAGCATGATTGCTGAAAGTTGAAAATATTAATGGCTTTAATAATTTTGAAAAGATAATCCTTGATATTTTTTTTTCAGGAAGCAAGCACAGATATTAGCATTTGTTTCAGAGAAATCTAATGCATTTTAATGATCTACTACCTGGGTTTGCCAGGATTAATTATTGCTAAAAATTTCAATGAGATATTTTGTATAACTCCTGTTCTGCGCATTTCTTATATGTTTTTAAACTTCAAATTATAATACATATAATTCATACTATTTTAGAAGTTTTATGCCATTCTTTAAATTAGAGGAATGAATTGTTCTATACATATCCCTCATTTTATATATTTAAAAGTAATTTTTAAAAAAAATTATATGGAAATAAAATTTAATATATAAAAATTATTTTTGTGTTGAAGTATGCTCAATAGTTATGATAAAGTCTTCGTTTATATTTCTGTAAACAAACAAACAGGAAAGCAAAAAAAGAAATGTCCCGAACTGCACTTTCCCATCATCTAATTAGTTTTTAGGTCAGACTGTCTGTTCTGTAGAATGCCTACTACATATAAAAGACTCACAGTTTCATCTTTATAATTTGTAAAAAGAAAGATTCAAAAATTTTTCAAGAATATTACTTTAGTTTTAATTTTAACTTCTAAAATAATTTTTACTTTCTGTTTCAAAGAAATGTAACCTTTGTCAAGGGAAGAAAGGAAATTTTGTAGTTCGCGATTGGATGAAAATAACTGTAGTGAAATCTTAAAAAAAATAATAACTTGCATCTTTTAAACTTGCATCTATCATAAGGTTTTTATATCTGCATGACATGTTTAACGGTTCAATTATCTGACCAGTGCTCAATTATTTAAAGTTGTATAAAAAATAAACTTTTGTTCTTAAGTCGATATTCGAAAAATCGTACTTTAATGTGAATATGTTTAACCATGTAATTTCTTATAATTTTTTTTGTATCGATATTGACATACACTTAAATACATTCCAGTTTTACGCTTTTTATATTGGACCGCTCCTTAGTTGATGTTGAATGAATAATCGAGAGATATGTCAATTATAATTGCATTACAATAGAAATGAATTCTAGTTGCCCGGATGTTCAGTTGTAGTTTAGTCATATTCTAATACCATACTTTACCATTTATTAGAAATTTTCAAAAAGGTCAAATTATTTAAAAATGTCATATGATTATTATTATTATAATATTTTAGCTGCTGTTTTTTAATTTTTCCCTCTTTTAGCGTCAACATTTTAATTTAGCTTTCTATCAGAATTCCAAAAAAGATCATTTTCTTCTCGAAAGATCTATTGAAAGCCTTACTTTAAACATATCGATGTTACTCCGAGTGCAATAGTAATTATTCAATTTTAAATTATCATTATTTACTGCATCATCATGTAAAAATAAAATGAAACTACCTGGAATGTGGATTTGACACATCAGCTTTTATATCTAGATGTGTCACCAAATTTTTTCTAGTATACTTATCTTACACTTATCAATCTTATAATCTATCAGATCAAAAGAATCATTGGTAAAGTTTTCTGACATATCCTGTTTACATTACACTAACTTGAATGCTATGCCTTTGACTTGATTAAAAATAAATGTTTTTAAGGCATTGTCTTAAAATATTTACTCTGAAATAATTCATTTGATTATTATGCAATATGGATTCATTTATAAATATTTTTAAAAAGCATTAATCTGATTAATCAATGTTATTTACGGAAGCGATTCATTACTATAAGTAGATAAATTGATTCATAAATTGTGTTCTCAACCTCGAGTATTATATAATTTTGAGATAGTGAAAATAATATCTGGTACTCAAAACTCATCCTACATTAATAGATTTTTTTCGTTTAAGAGTTATAAATGCTTTATTTTGGATATTTTTCCTATCCGAATGTACAGTTGGGGGGAGTGAAAAAAATATTCAAACCAAAGACAAGATGCTAAAATTTTCTTTGATCAGGTATCATTCATAAAGTTTGTGGATTTAATCAATATTGTATTTTTTAATAGTTATAGGAAATTTAATTTTATAAATCCATTATGAGTGGGACGAATCTTTGAATTTATATAATGATATTTTAAAATTCAATTTAATTAATTAATTTCTTAATTTTTAGCTCAATTTAACTCATATTAACGGCATTCCAGACTATTCTCTTATTTCCTGATCCAATTCCACTTTCTCTATTTAATTCATTAGGAGCTTTGTAAAATTGCTGAATCTGTTGAAAGCCGACACTTTCACACGATTTGCTTGAAGGGACAAAATAAAGCTGATTTGACTGATTTTATTATTATTTTGATTGATAGGCAATTTAAATCCCTATTAAAATATCACAGTGCATAAAACCAGGGATAAAATTTTTGTCAGCTTTCCCTCATTTCGCTCTTTGTCTTTAATGTGTTGTGTTTGTGCTCGTGTTTGCGAGCTTTCCCCGAAATGAAATAAAACGACGTCAAAAAAATCGAAAATCTCTTCACTGTCTTCGAAACTGCCTTCTGATTTTTTAAAAAAATTTCTGATTATATTTAAATATTTTGTTTAATGGGAAATAAGTGTTAAAGTATATAATTTTTTTTGAGAACTACTGTCTTAACCATACGTGCGAAGTCTTTAGTGGACGACGTATACTGACAGATTTATTTTGCTGATAGAAAAATTGTCAGCTCAAACTTATGTTTTATCGAAGATTCATTGCTTGCATGACAACTTTGATGCATTTTGGAAAGGCGTATTTGTTTTCAAAGTAATAAATTGTCCTAATTTATGCAGGAAGCCAAACACAATAGCATAGAAATTGATTTCGCTGCAATCCTAAAATTCCAGCGAAACCAATTTATTAGCGTTTTTATTAGCTTTTTCAAGAAAAGAATGAGAACTTTTGAGTGATTTGATTTCAGTTTTCGAAATAATTTTATTGCGTAATTTCTTTATTTGTCAAAATTTTTCTTCTTGTATGTGCAAAATTACCAATTGCACCAGTTTGATGTATTATCTACTTAAACACAATGTCATATATAATTGGTGGAACGGAATTACCAATTACTCATCTCCAAAGGTCGAAAACATTATTTAAAAATGGAATATAAATCCAAAATACTACAGTTTTTTAAAATTCTTGTTTCATTACATATTTAATTTAGAAGTTAAACTTAATCTAGATAAGGGTCCAAATCAGCTTATCTTTATGTTAGTAAGATCATTATTTGATTGCCAAATGATTGGTCATCAAACAAGAATTTATCACACTTAAATTTCTGAAATCAAACGAGCGTGTTTCAGGTTTCTAAAGCATTGTGCAAGAACGCTTCGCAAACATCTGACCTGTGACCTCTCACCTTGGACGTTTCGCTGTTGCCGTAACTACTGACCTCAAACAATCCTTTCTCTTGCTTTATTTGGATTCATCGTCAGACTCGAGGTGGAAGTAGGACATACCCGTGCACCGGATGCATGGCAGCATGTCACTGGGTCAGACGACTTTCCCTTGATATTGGTTATTTGAAAAAAATACTTGATCAAAACTTTTTTGTAATCAACATGAAAAAAAAAAGAAAAACCTTGATTGTAACGTTTTTGTAATTAGCAGACTATGAGAAATAAAACATGCAAAAAATATTTGATCAAAACTTTTTTGTAATCAGCAGGTTATGAGTAATTAACATGAAACAAATATTTCATCGGGACTTTTTTGTAGTCGACATACTATGAGAAGTAAAACATGCAAAAAAATGGTGGGTGGTGAGCTTAATGCCACTTGGTCATACCCAGCCCGAATGAGCGGAGCTCTTTCGAATTAAGGCAGAAGTGGGCGCCTTTCGTTGTTAACGAGCACCGTTAAGGTGTAAGTACGACTTTTCTCGAACACTCACGACACAATCCTTTTTTAGGGGACGGTCGAACTCATTTATACATATGCTAATCAAAATTTAGATCCAAATCAGAGACCGACTCATCCCTGATTCAGTATCCCCAGAGGTATAATTTGTTACGGGAACTTGGAAGACTTTGCAGTCACGACATATTTAATATATCATACATATATTAAATATACATATTATTTCATACATATACACCAACTGCCATTAGCCAACACGGCGGTCTTTGGCCGAGATTAGGACAGAAATCATTACCATTTGGTTACGTGACTGACGTTCTTACCAATCAGGCTACCGCGGCCATTTTGTGATCAACGTTCTATGAGAAATGGAACATACAAATTTTATACAATTTGGACTGTAGTTAGCTCCGTCTGACTTTAATCCAATTAAACTAAACTTTATCTCTATTGGAAATTTAGCATACAGCAAGGTATGTTTTCAAAATTTTTCTGTATACGAAGTAACGTCATATTAGTGTGATTTGTCAGTGAAGAAATTGAGTGTTGCCGTTTTTCCGTGTTCCAGTTAACCCTATAGGGCCACGTTGCCCTGGTGGTAAGATATCGGCTTCGGAACTTTTGAGTTTAAGTTCGAGAACCGATTCCACCTAAGAACTGTTGTGTAAATGGGCCTGGTGCACGTTAAATCCGTCGGGGCCAAATGTCCTCCATCTGGTGTGGTGTGGAGCGGGGGGAGGGGTGACAGTTCAGATATCGTCCTCGTCATCTGTCTGCTGCTCATAATTTTGAGGTTCGTCCAAAAATAGCTCTTGTGTTACTTTAATAACGGGACGTTAATATAACTAAACCAGTTAACCATAGCTTATTGGTGCATCTCCATAATTTTAAATATTAGCTATAAAACAGAACGACAATCTGATAATCAAATTAACCTCGTATCTAATTATAGTACTTAATTTTTTTCTCCATCAATGGCTTTTTCAGTATTTGGGTATATATTTATTGAAGGCGTTCGAATTTTTTAAAACTCTTTACCACCAGGTTGGTATGATTACTATAACTTGAAATTATCATTTGTTTGTTCTATTAAACGCATGATAAATATCACTAAATCACCAAATCATTTCCAGCTCTTGAATTTGATCATCATTCCACTCGTAGTTACTAAATATCTAAAAAAAGTATCCAAAAAATAATTCAAATGAAGTTTAAGGAAAAAAGATAAGCTTATCGATAAACAATATCTTGTGTTTGCTCAGCGACATCGAACTAAACTTATTTGCCTTCTGATGATGTTAAGACATCAGGAATATCCGTTTTCTTCTCTGTTTAGAAATAATGATCATCATTTTGACAACGGTTAAGTAAATAAGGATACATATTAGTCATATGTACAGTGGTTTTGACAAAGCTTTTTTTATTTTATCGTTATTTGGCGCAGTTCTGAGAAATGCAGACATGCAAGTGTAGATGTATTATCGCATTACTAGTTGCATCGGGATTTTAAATTGAAATTATGATTCTGGTGTCTAAAAATTTATGACTCATCATTTTTCTTCTTTTTCGTCAAAGACAAGAGCGGTGCAATCATACTTTGATACATGCTTCTGTTGGTACGCAATTAAAACTTAGAATGCTGTTAGTCAATCTTTAGTTTCTTTATGCATTGAAAGTCGTGTTCAGATTTATAAGGAGTATGCTTATTTATTGTAGTTTTTGGGTTTTTCTCTTGCCGTTGGATGTGCAATTTCTCGCATTTCCTGCCTTCCGTATTTTTTTCTCGAGAATTGAATTTCCTGAACTAAATTCCAGCATTTTTATTAGAGTATTTATGTACTTTTATTAAACTTCACTCAGCATATTTTAATAAATGCATGGGAAATTTAAAGAAAAGAGTGGTCATGTCTTACACAGTTAAAAAATGGGAGTTTAAAAAAATATCGACAAATCTGCCTGCCATATTGTTTTTTGGATTTCCATTTTCTTCTTAGTAGGAAATCAATTTTATTGCGATATATTCAACCAAAAAAACAAACCTCACAAACTTGCATTCTTTTTGTCATAAATAAAAATTATTACGTTGAAAGAAAAACTCAGTGACCCTCCATAAAAATATAATTTTAAACCGCCATAATCGTTTAATTTTCTGCAAAAATGTTTAACACCACATACTAACATAACTATTAACTATCAGTACTAAAAGATATTGAAATGCTGTCGTTCATTATTTTAATTAATCTTACTGTTTAACTACAAGTGAATGCATTAATTAACATTTTATATTAACATCTCTTTTCCGTATACTGTCAGTTAATTTCTTAAGGATTCCGGTTTTTCTATTTCGGGAAATGTATTTTAATTATTTTTAGCTAAAAAAAGTTTTAAGATTAGAAATTTTTTTTGTCGATGTTTAGTTTAGTCATATTTACGTCCTGTTTAGAAGCAAAACTAGGGCTATTTTGGGACGGATCTCGTAATTTTGAACCGTGGTTGGGTGACGAGAACGACACCTGAGCTGACACCCCCTCTCCAAACTTTCACACCTCACCAGTGGGAGGACATTTGGCTCTGAAGGATTTAACTTTCACCAGACCCGCTTACACGGAGGGTCTTCTGTGGAATCGGATCACGAACCTACAACCCTCGGGTTCCGAAGCCGAGACCTTACCAACAGGCCACTGCAGCCTCTAATAATTTTGTGGAACATAACCTGTGCTGAAGTAACGTTTCAAACATATAATGGAAGGCTCTTTAGTATTTTCCACTTTTGAAACTGTAATTTTATCTTCAAAAATATTTTTCGTAGCCATATGGGATAAAAATTTCTTTTTATCATGCCTAGTGAACAAATGAACTGGATAACAAAACAAAACGCTGTTGAAAGAATATATTTATTTATAAATTTAAAGGAAATTCTTCAAATCAATATGACTGTCGGTATAATTTTTGCTTTCGAATATTGAAAATATTGACAAATGTTTCCTTAATGAATGTATTTGTTGCCGCAAAATTTACTTAGCCATTTTGAACAGAATTTATTCATTAAGAAATAATCGGCTAATACAAACTAATTCCAATAAAATTGTATGAAATTTTCGGAAAAAAACGTATTAACATTTAGTATTACAAAATGAAAAAGGATTTTATCTTTCTTTTAGAGATGAATACTTTTGTAATTTTTTTAAATCTTTTCAGTAATATTCTTTTTTATGTTGAATGTCGTTCAATTTATAATTTCTTAAAGTATTTTGCTCATATTTATTTGTCAATAACACACACACACACACACACACACACACACACATATATATATATAATGCAAAACCAAGATGAATTAATGTAATTTTCACTTTTTTAATTTTAAGAATGCGAGAAGAATTAATCGAAGAATTTTTTTATTTTTAAGAATTAATTAATCGGATTATTAATTGTTTTTGGAATCAGATTTCAGTAAATTAATTTTTATTTTTTAATTATAAACGGCAGTGAAGCTGGGATAAATAATTTCGTAGGGCATATAATCGATTGCTATTTGTGGTTCACTTTTTTTTGAAGAAATGCCTGAATATTACTAATTTTTCAATATAAGCCTCTCGTTTTCTGGTCACATATTATTTACAGTTAGTGATGGAATGTGCGTCCTCATAATTATCTGCTCCATAAATCTATATTATTTACAAAACACTTATATGTTACAAACGTGCGTCATCATCATCTGATGGAAAATAATATATATACGCTTATACTAATTAGGAAGAAATATTCTTTTCATGTATAATGATGTCATAAATCAGTTGCATAAAAACATCTGTGCTTCTAGTAAAAGGAGAAGTTTGAGAAACGGGAATATATTTTCCTGTTTACCAGCAATGTTCAAATGTTTCTTCTTGCAGAAATAACTTTGAAAAAATAAAGTTCCATTGTAACATACACAATGGTAAACAGATGCTTTTGATGAATTTTGTTTCAAAGTTTAAAACAAGTAATATATACAAATTTTTAAATTCAATTCCTACTTAGGTCAACAAAGAAAAGTTTTATTTTAGTTACTTTTTATTAAATAATTATCAAAAAATTAAATATTTATTTTCGCTAGAATTGAACTGGCAATTCTTCACCTTCACATGAAAAATACTGAAATCTTGCATTTTACCGTTTGAGCTATTGCCCGATGACTTCATTACAAACTGTTTAAATTCCATTCAAAGTATTAAATATTAAATTAAGTGAATGAATGAATGAATATTTGAAAAAAAAAAATGTATTAACATCAAGTGTCATCCATAAAAATTTAAAAAAATGTATTTTGACTGGAATGAAAGAATAAAAAGAATTTCATTAACAATTGATTATTTGAACAAGAAATATATAATAGGAAGAGTGTGAACTAATAGTAGGAATTGAAAAAAAAATTAGGTGAGGTTCCAAAAGAATAATTTTACGTTGATAAATAAATGCCTTTGATGCAAATTAATTGTTTTAAATTTCAAAATAAAATAACAGTATGACGTTGCCTCCTGGCACGAGCTTCCTACGCGGTTTAATACAAAGGTAGGAAGTCGAAAAACCAGCGACTGAACATATAGATGTTGCAATGGCTTCGATGACACACTTTTCTGGTGAAGAGCGGATTCTGTGTAGAGGAGAAAACGAAAATGATTTCTCATTAAAAATAGGAAAAGGAAGGCGCTATATTTTTAGCATTGTGCTCGGTGAGCTTTGCGAGCAACTACACTTTTTTTCAATGCTGTTCTTAGATTCCTACTTTCCCTAAAGAAATAACAGAGGTGCTCTTAAATTCAGCACCTTTGGATCCAAAGCAATGCTAGATCATCAAGTGTCATTATCGTTTTAAAAGGGAGGAATATCGAGGGGGGAAATTTGATTCTGCGGAATGGCATTTGAAATAAGTTATAGTAAGCTGCACTTTAACAACAAAAAAAAGTCTGACATCACATTCCATCTAAGATTCCGATTTCTGCAGTGATTCAAATTATGCACACATCTATGAATTCTACAGAGTTGTTGGAGAGCTTATGTTGGACTTCGCAACAAATTTATTTAGTTCTTCAGAGGCGCCTACTTCTACTAGACTTCATAGACTTCAGTTTTATCTACGCTAATTTTTTCATTTAATTCCACTTCTTGAGCATGAATTTCTTGTGAGTTCGCAACACGCATTACAGTTTGTTGCTCCCTCACTTTCCTGACTGTTGACGGACTTACTATATCGATTTAGTCCGGTCATTGACTTCCATCACACGCGGGTAGTTTTCTGAAAGTTGTTTGGCATACTTTCTGCCAAATCTAACTCCACATTTTGATCATCATTCTAAAGTTTGAATCATGGTTGGAATCCATGATTTTCATCCGCATTTAACACTTCAATTCCCCAGCTCCAACGAAAAAAAATCCGAACTTAAGTGGACTGCTGAATGTTCCATTCTGAAGAAAACTGCTTTAAAAAGGCATTCACTGCATCATCATTGTTGCTTTTCGAAAATTTTACTTAAGAATTTGTCTCTGAAATCACCAACGATAACCATTGATGAAAACGTTAATTATGGTGATTTGAAAATATGATAATTTTGTCAAAAAAAGTTGTTGTGTTGCAACAACCATTTATTGAAATGTTCCTTTGTTTGTTAAGGAAAATGAAAGCGACATCTATGGGATATAGTCTCTGTTTTTCACTACAAAAGAAGTGCATTGCATTATATACATATTTTTAAAGAATATAGTTAATATGGACTACTTTTCGACCATGAATTGCAATGAGGGACACGGGGAAATTATTGAAAAAAAATTTCGATTACCATTTAACAGAGGACTGTAAAAGTGTTGCTCGCTGAACCCGTAAAACGCCTATTTTTAGCGACCTACTTTTGTAGTCTGCGATATACATTTCTCTTATATGCTGACAGCCAGAAATCTATGTAAAATTTCTGTAAGATTGCATACATTTTGGTGCTTAATTTTTTTTTTTTTTTTATCTCTAGATTAAAATTTATGATGCGAAATTTTGAAAAACATATTGATAGTTAATTATGACTAATGCAGCGTGAACGAAAATTATATTGTTAGCCAAAATTATATTGTCTTTCAACAAAGTCATTAATAAGGCTTTAACGAAAAATACCAAGTCAATCACAGGTAATTAACGAGGTACGAATGAAAGTATACTAGTGAATGATAATACGCTTAATTTGTTAATTATTATAACATGTTACCTTCAATATAAAATTTTCAGGAATTTATAAACATTGTAAAATGTATATATATATATATAATATACTGAAAAATAGTTTTGTTTCTCTTAGCAAAAACTAAAGTTTTTAAATTTGATTGTTTAAAGTATTACTCGAAACAAAATTATTACTTTTTCGTATCAAAACATTTATCTGAAAAATTGGTCTGTTACTGGTCAAGGCTGTCTGTGCAAGTTTACTTTGTCTAACTCTGTCCAGCACAATAGCCAACGATTTGTTTACTCCTATCTCCTCAAATACTTTCAAACATTATTCAGCCATCTGGTAGGTGGTCTTCTCCTGCTTTGTTTTTTTCTTATTTTAGTTGAAAAAATACGTTAGCATATTTAAATATAAGATCACACGAAACAAAAACATTAAATTATATCAAAGAATGTTTAATATATTTTTGAGAATCAGAACAATTGCAACATATGAAAAGTAGAATAAACTTCGTAGTAGATTGATCATTTATCAATTGCCATGATAGAGCTCTTAACAAACTTTCAAATTTTTGAAGCTAGTTAATCAAATCTGCAAAATCTCACCATCTTCAGTTTTTTTTTTTACGTTCATTGAAGTTCATTGATTCCCAAATAGGAAACTTATTGTGTGCTTTTTTTTTAATAAAAAAAATTACTTACAACTTAGCAGAAAAAATAGCACCAATGATTTCGAATGTTGCTATAAGTAGACCTCATTTGGTTAAATTAGAAATAATATATCGACTATCTGTATCTAATACTAGAATCTGTAGCTGGCGTTTTGTAGGCTATATCGTTTAGAGTTACCGAATTTGATACACATTTTAAAAGCTGAAAAGGTGTGAGTTGGAGTGGTTTTTTTAAACAAATTTTGAAATGCGAATCAAAATTTCGGCCTCTCCTCGCAATAAAATCCAAATACATTACAGAACAGATTTTTTTGCATCTTTGTAAAATTTTAATAATAGACTTTTTACTGTCATCAGTTTAGTTACTGTAGAAAATGTTGTTACATTTTTAATTATAAATTTGATCATTGCAAGAAAAGTTAAATCGTTTTCATTGTTTCATTGAATATTTTATTTTATGTTCTTCTACCATTGTTCAAAGCTTTTTTTAAAAAAAGAATTATGCTTACTTCTTGCGAAGAATCATTAAAAAAATTAATTACTGTGAAAGACAACTTTCAATTTGAACCAGATTATGCGACTACTCTGACATTTAAATTTTTAGTTTTATATTAATGTGGTACTTGACTTAGAAAGGTTTATGCATACTGCAAATAGCACAAGTGTTTAGGCTGCCATAATTTGATGCGTAATAATACTTTGTTGAGATATTCGATAACATTTAGGTATGTTCAAAATAATTTATTGGAATTTTTTATAACCCATATTTTTAGCAAATTAGCTAGTCATCAAAGGTAATAAAAGGATTATGAGATGACTTTGTTAATAATTTTCTTTTTCTGTCGAACAGGTAATCGGAGCAATATGCCTGAGCTTGATTGCTTATTATTCAGTACACAACAAAATTTTCATGGGAGATCCAGAACACACCCTGTTCTTCCTTGTAACGTTTGCATTCTTGGTGACAACGTTTCTCATGCTTATTTCCTCATTGCTGTCTCTGATGGTTGCGACTATATTGTCAAAGACTCTGTTTGTAAGTATACCTCCTTATTGCTTTTCAAGTTAAAAAAAGGCTGCATGAACTGTTGGGAAAAAGTTTTAATAAGTTTTAAATTCTAAACGATGTTTTGAATGCTTTACTGATAACGGAATATTTTAATAACTACGATTATGAGATGTGTTATTTAATAGTTTTTGCTTGCAATTTTGTTTAAATCTGACTGACAATTGTGCATACATTTGCGTGAAGTAACGTCTCAAAAATTTGTTGATTTTCTGATAAATTCTATTAACCTATCCCTTCAAGGGTTCCTGTGCTGTAGTCGAATATGGGTGTTCCTATAATCAATTCCATCCGTTCCCCTCTTTAATTTTATTCTTCTCTGCGCTTTTTGTAATCTTCCGTTTTTCTTCCATCCCTCAACGACAGGTGATGGAGCTATCCGTGAAAAGCTGTTGCAACTTTATTTACTTCTTGTTTCTTATTTTGAACTAACCCATGTTCGTCGTGCATGGCGCCCCATTAGATAGATGGTTCTCTTAGATCTCGAGCATAACAGTCGATCTGCAATTTGTCATCCAAATGGTTGTTATTCTAGGATGAAGCCATAGTACCTGGTATTAAGGTAGTCACTGTCCCCCCGAGGGGGACTTGAAGCCTATAGGTCTTGGCTGTTGAATTTTGTGCTAAGCACCTTAGCTAGGAATATTCTGAGACAATGGTTGCCATCCCTTGTTGAGTTCCATGGTCGACGGTGCCATCAACCGGAATTATATTTAATACATATTGGATCTTTGTCTGCCGGTATACAAGTCAATTCCGCTACACATTATTACATGATTATTACATCAAATACTTTTCACATCATATATTCTTTCATTTATCGTCAAAACAGCAAGTCAAGAAGATATGATCGATTGATTTATTAGTGCGAGTGAATGAACAATAAGCTTTAGAGGTCAATAAATTGGCACAATCGCCAGTGTCCTTCCAAACATAATAAAATTTCGAATATGCCTTGAGATTTCTGTATGACAGATATAAATGTATTAGATATAAGTTCCTGAAAGAATAAGACATCAAAATGCGTGTGTGTGACGTCCTTAGTATAAATATTGAAGGAAACGATCGTTTTATCTCAAGCAACTCATTGTTTTAATATGATGAAACAACGTGTTTCTGTTCGTTATATGAGCGTTTGTATTTCTGAAGCTTTGAATGGTAGAAACTATTCTGGTCCCCTTGCTGTATCATTTAAATCTTCTGCTACTTGGAATTGAAATATTTCTGTCAAAATCCGAAAGAATATCTTTTTTGAAGCTAGAAAAATTGTAAAAAGTAGAACTCCGAAAGTAAACGTTTCCTATATTCCACTGAACTACAAATACAAACAATCATGCTGCAAATTAACAGACGTCACACAACTACGAGTAACCAAACTAAAGACCTAAATATTACGTAACGATCTCAATGAAAAAGTGAACGTGCGCATGAGTAAAATTTTTGTCAACGATAAATTCTTCTATTACAATAAAATATATGTAGAAAAATGTTATCGAATTGCATTTTCAAACGACAAAACGTTTATCATTGCTATAAACCTCACTGTTTTGGACTGCTTAAAGTATTATACATTGTTAAATGGACTTCGACTAGTTCTGGTCTAATCTTATATTCTATGATGCAGCATCTATAGGAAACTCCCTTTCTAAATGTGCTTCCCATGCATTACCGCATAAAGAAAAAACATGTCTTTTCAGATATTTAAAAATAAGCGTTTGTATTTCCAATATCTTTGCAGAAGATTCTGATCAGTTATCAAACAATTGTTCTAACCAGCTGCATGTTTTCTTGAAAGGATGATGAACGCACGCTTGGTATACATTCTTCAGAAAAATGTCCTTTCCTACGGTTTTCGAAGGACACAGTCGATAATTTAGCTTTTCTAGACACGGGTATTCGAGATGCTTTTCTGAACTGAAAACATTTGGTGTTCGTATTCTTTGATTTTCACAAGAAATATGATTGGGCACCCAGAAGTATGGCATTATGAAGAATCATAATAATCTAGAGGAAATTCACCGTACTTATATAAAGAAAAGATTATTTAGAAAGAAACCTTTTAAAGAAAAGATTATGCAGAAAGAAACTTTTTAAAGAAAAGATTATTTAGAGTTCATCTTTGGAACACTTATTATAGTATCATTTGCTTTGAAGCCGTCCTTTAGGATTGTGTCTTATGCTCAATCATTTATATTTTAAATATTAAGCCCATTTTATAAATTCCCTTGTCTGTCTATAAATTTTTTTGTTGGTGATTTACAAATTTCATAATTTGTAAATTGATAAATATTGATTTAAATTAGTAAATATATTGAAATAATCTATAGGGAGGCGTCTACTGCAACTTCTGGTGATAGATTTGTACACAAAATTTAAAATTCAAAATGGCTAAATGCATTTATTAAATATTCAGTTAAGGATTATCTATCTTGGTATCCTTTTTTCACTTTATAATTACATTATCTTTGCTAATCGGCCCGAAAATGGTTTTATTTTTAAAGTTTCAGATACAATTCGATATCGGCCACATTTAAACAGTTCTGTTACGTATAATTTATATATTTTTTAATCATATTAATACCTAAACTGTATATTAACCAATTTCTTTTACATTTTAAACAATCAAACTCATATTTCAATGATGGCTTTCGAGGCCCTGATGTGTAGGACATCATGAATTAAAACTTTCATCTTGGAGATGCGGATCAAAGATGAATTTGCGGAGGCGGCGATTTCGCAATAAACCATCTGTCACCTACTTTAGTAAATCATCTTTTGATGATACTGTCTAGCCTGTTAAATGCATCCCTTAGGGCGAAATGTATATGCGTGGGCCCATGAGCATTCTTTTAAAAAACATTCCCAGATCTGGTCGCGTGGCCCTGTAAGGTCTCATTCATTACATTCATCATGTTTTAATGGTTTGTAAGCTCGAAGGAATTCTGAAAGGAATAAGATACTGAAAAAAAGACGGCATCAAACGTCTAAATCAAGGCTTGTTAAATATTTTGCACTCGCAATACCTTATTCGGTGATAAAAATTTAGACGCTCCCATTTTTTATCAGACAATTTTTTTCATCAATCCCAGTGTTGTGAAATAAATAAATCAATAAATATAATAATAAGCAGCAGGAATGTGTCTTTTCTGATTTTTTTTTTCTTTTTGCACTTTATCATATTGAAAAAAGAATCGAATGTTTATTTAGGAATCTTCCCTTTGATTGACTAAAGTCACAATTTAATATAGATATACCATTTGGGCGTTGACCTCATATCGAAATTCACTGTACTTAACTTAGTGAATTTTTGTGACATCTGGTACTAATATACACTGAGAGGCAGATTTGACGGAATCCAATCTATTGACAGAATTTATTTAAAGTTTAGTGATGATTATCATGATCTAAGATAAAAACGGTATAGCAAATTCCATTTTTCTAACTCATTAGGTTTTGAGTAATCTTGCTTATACGCAATAATTACTAGATAAATTTTTCTGATACAGAAAACATTGATATTTTTCTAAAATACATTTTTCTATTAAGATAACATCCGAAATTTATCTTTCGAGTACAATGTGTTTATAATTTAATATGCTCTTAAGGCAGGCAGATAGGTATATCATTTTTTTCTTCTTTTCATTTAGCAGATATGCCAAAAGCGTAAGAAATTTACCTAAATGTCGAAATCTAATTTTCTCACAGCATTATATATTTTGTATGCAAAAAAGTAAAACAAAAAGCATAATTTAAATAGTAAAGAGGATTAATAATATTTATTTAGCTATCTGTTATTTTAAGAAATTTTCTTAACACATTAAAGGATCTTGACGAAAGTATGCTAGGTAACGCGGGTCAAATCGTAGTACTACGACTCCCGCTTTTAATGTGTTAACTGTTTTGTGTATAAGGACCAAAATGTATTTTTTGTTGTCAGCACAATCATTCGACACAAAATGTGCCAAATTTTTGTGCTGGTCATTTATTTGAAGATAACTCTTATATCTGTACGGTTGAATGTTTGGTTGCGTAGCGTTGTTTAATTGATTCTGAAGGCTTTTGAACAAGTGCTGTGAAACCTTAATCGAAGCGATTGTGTCTCTGGTCAAGAGCATCAGACTAAAAATAAACGCCGGCTCTGATGAACTAATGGAAAAGCGTTTTCAGAACTACCGAACAACTTATCCGCATACTGAGTCACAGCAAAAAGCTACGAAGGAGATTTGTCCTGGTGATGAGAAAACAATACAATCTATAAAGAATAACCTTCCAATGAAATAAAATTAAGGAAAAACATCATGAATTATTGTATTGTTTACTTTAATAAGCATCGTCATAATAAGGCACTAGCTGTGTGCACTTCAAATGCATTTAACGACAATGTTATGCCCCATTTTCGCCAAATATTGAAACGTAGCCAATAACAAATATAATTTTCTTGTAAAAATACTTAATTTCTTTTAAGCTGATATATTTTTATCGTGTTTATTCTAATATTACTTCTATAGTATTAAGTATCACTTTTTTAGCATGACTTTACCATTACAGTAAGACTTGTTGAAAATGACTTTTATTTATTGACCTAAATTTATTTCAGAATTTGAAAGAAATTTAGGTATAAATTGGAAGGAAGTCCAGTTTCAAGCCTAAAATAATATTGTAATATTTTTGAAGAGTTTCCTTTTTAAAACTGGAAAACAAACTTCCATTTTATGTAATTCTGTCATTAATAATTCGCTTTTGCTTGCTTCATGATTGGAGTGTGCAGTTTGCTTCTATTTGATAGTGTATTTTCATAATTTATTATTTACTTAAGCAAGATTATTAAATTTAACTAATTGCATCATAAATCTACTGAATGATGACATTTTTCATCTTTTAGGGTAAAAGGCAGTGATCCTGAAATTAAATTATACACAGTTGTCTAGACATTATATTTTATGCATTTTTTTCATAACTCTTTTTTTTTTTTAATTTTGATTTCTAGTTTAACACTGATGTTATATATTTTCGCTTTACCTTGGCATTGGTATTTTGTTGTTGGTATTTATGTATTAGCTGTAATTTGCCAAGTTGTGATGTCAGTATATAGCTTTTTTTTTATATTACGCTATCGTAAGTATTTGGCGACAACGTGCATCATTGTTTTGGTTTGAATGCGACTGATGTCATAAAGTACTGATGTTTTTTTTTTTGAATAAAGATTATTTACATTTTTCTAATTGAATTTAAATTCTTTTTAATATTCTTAGGAATTATTCGTTCTTAATGGTGAAAATCGGTTATTAATTAAGACCTGAAAAGTAATAGCAAATTGTCGAAGTCAACATCTGATGTTGATAAATGAACTAAAAATCCCTTATCAATCGAAATTTAATACTTTATTTTAACTATGCATCCTCAGCCGAATGATAAAAGCATTATTGTTTAAATGTATGTTTCAATATTTCTTCTGAAATTTTTGTAATTTTTGAATCCATTTTTAAAAACAAATTTTCGTTTCTTTAAGCTATTAGCATCTGCCTTTTATGTAGTGAAGGGGTGGGGGGGAGTGACAAAATTAAAAGTGGTTAAATACTGTAAACCAAAAGGCAGCTGAAGGCAACAATATAAATATTAATTATTCCGATGTTGAATGAGTTCATGCTGTTTCGAGTTAAAATTATTGCTTTATTTAAAAAAAATCATTATAAAAGCATGTTGCTCAAAGTATTGCCCATCGCACGCTTTTTGAAGCTACCCGAGAGTCGATCCAATGTTTGGTGTCTTAATAAAAACGGAAGTGCTGCTCTGCCCGGCCATGTATCATCGACCGGAACAAGTGGTAGTTGGAAGAGGCAATGCCCGGTGAATACGGCGGGTGGAATAAGACTTCCCTCTAAAATGTTTCCAAGTAAGTCTTACTGATTTGGTGACATATGACCGAGCGCTGTCATGCTGCAAAATGACCATGTCATGTCTTTGCTCGTATAGCTGCCATTTTTCCTTCAATGTGCGGCTTAATTACTCCAATTGTAATCTGTAGCGATCCCCTGTGGTAGTTTCATTTAGTTTGAACGGTTCGTAATAAACTATATCCAGCTTATCCCACCAAATACAGAGCAGAAACTTGAAACCATGGATATTCAGCTTTCTGAAAATGATGCATGGCCGGGTTTACCCCATGATTTTTCATCGCCATTTATGATACGATGCAAAAATCCTTTCCTTTTCTGCTGTTGAAGCTGTTGTTTACACGTGAAAAGATACCGTTCGGCGTTTCTCTGCTTCAACTTGTATGACAAACAATGGCTTTGTTTTTGAATCATTTAATGCTTTTAAAAGTTTCGAAACTGTTGTGTGATCGACTTCTAACGATTGTGCACGATCAGCTAGCTTTTGGCATGTGTCTTCATGATGTAAAGCTTCCATTTGTTCGTCTTCAAACTTCTTCGGTGCGATAGAGCATTCCTTATCTTCAGGATCAAAATTATTATTTTTAAAGCGTCTAAATCAATCTCTTCAAGTTGTTTTCAGACAGAGCGCGGTAGCCGTTAGTCTTAGCTAGAATTCAGTGAATTTCAACAGCAGATTTATTTTAATAAAATAAAATTCCCCTCAAAAATATTCTATTTTTGGCACGAAGTTTGTCATTTTACGCAATGAAAAATAAAGTTAACACTTTCGAGAAATAACATAAACTGAATTTCTTTCAAGTTTGCTTCCGATAACGCCATTTGTTGAAAAACAGATTTTTTTAATATCCTAATATATCATTTTCTATCATTTTCTAATGACAATTATTTCAGCATTGGTTTCAAATAAAGATAATCGAGAAGATATCAAAATGATCTTAACCCTTTGCAGCCGAATTTCTTCTCTCAGTCGACATTCAAGATAGTGTATCATTTTATTTCGTTATCATTCACTGTATTTATTTATTCATTTTTACAATTTTAATTGTTAAAAATACCTATAGAATGTTAAAAAGATGTTGATTCATTTTTCAGGAAAATTCAACTTAAAACACTTGTATGTATTTATTTTTTGGTAATAAGTCCGTGTATAAGGGAATAACTATGCATCGAGTTATCTATCTGATTGTAAAGGGTTCATAAATTGAAAAATTCTTACTGGTTTGCTTGCTCTCTTCTGAAAAGCAAATAGATCAAAAATAATGAATGCATTTGTATCAATTTTTGCAATTCAGAACTTGAGTAGCAATAATTATGGTTAAAAAAGTGCCCTAAGGGCAGCTTCATGTTGCAATGTTTATTTAAAATAAATTGATTGATAAATCTACTTTAATTGAATAGTATACTCCATCAAATAGATAATGCATAAGATAGAGCAATGGTATTGTGGTACTTTCACCTGTTATAAAATGGACCTCACGCTATGAGGTAATGCATTCGCAGTAATGGCTCGGCATCTATATTATTTATCGTAAAACATTATTCCGCCACACGCAAGTTTATCATTTCAATCTTTCGCTTAGGGCGTTGTCGCACGCAAGAGGACAAGCCGCCCCGATCGGTTCCGTTGCCCCAAATAAGCCGTTAGTCGTGGGCGTTGCAAGATGTTCCGTGGGAAAAAGGTTCCGTCAATCACGTGCGGTAAAGGAGGACGACAAATCTATTTATATCTGTGATGCTGCACAGCTCAGCACTTCACGAGATTCGGTTTTATGCGGAATTCTTTCTTAGAAGAAAGTTGTTTGTGCTACTTTAGTCATTGCCGGCTGCCCCTCCCCTTGTCTCGTCTCGTGTTCGACTAAGGTACCTGTTTCATCTGTCGAGAACAGAAACTGCCGTTTACTTATTTCAAAATAAAACGAAAATGTTATCATGCTCTGCCACATTTCAAAATTACTTATTTGCAACATTCCATGTAGCATAACATGTCACACGATTGGTATTATACAATATTACGCAATGTTTTACAATATAACACAATATTAAAAATATTATGCGATGCCATTCTATATTATACAATATATGTTACTTGAATTTTTATGAACAGTTACAGATACAATACTTTTTCGAGTATCTGGTTCGCGATTATCCGGCTTGCCTACTATTCGGCTTAGTTGTTGGCCGTTGTTGTATCGTAATTAAATAAGGAAGACAAGGCATCGATTGCATGCCAACATTGCAGAGGCACTGGCAGCGGGCACCTGCTACGATCCTTCTACGTGTCGTGTACCAAAATTCAAGCTGTGACAGGAAAAATGCAGCTTTCTACTCGTCGTTCATCATTTTCTTAGTTTTTTGCTTCTATTCCTGATTATAACTGCACAGTACGTACAATATTCATAAATTGTTCTTGGGGTATGTTTAATGTTTATTGAGTATACCATAGTGAAAATTTCAAAATCAGTGTTAAATGAAAAAAAGTTGCAGAGACTGTGAATTACTACGCACTATATAGCAACTGGACTCTAGTGTAAATGCAAAAAATGGAACTTCGGAGTTGAGAATTGGGAAAAGTTCAATAGGGGGGACTGTGATAGAATGAGGACGCAGTTATCTATTATGAACTTTTTCAAAAACTAAAATCTGCAAGATTGATTCTTAACTTAAGGTTACCTTTTCCCATCTCTGTAATCATTTATCAGTTATAAGAATTAGGTTTGAGATTTTCGTTAATGTTTTGTTTATGCTTCCTTCATTTAAGTTAGTCATTGCAAAACTGATGTTAAAATGTGAGCAGTTTATACCCTTTAACTTACTTTTTCTCTTATAAATTTTAAAATGTGCAGTGCAATATATAAGCATATATAAACTATCACTACAGTATCACACTTACCGGTAACTGTTTATATGATTACCGTGAAAGCGTTCACATTGAGATAAATGGAGGGTTTAGTACTGGATAAGGAGGGAAAAATATGCATTATAACAGTGGGGTATGGTATCAAAACTTTGTCTTTTAGTATTGGTGGGTAAAGAAATGAATTCACAGAATTCCGGCCTATTGAACTTTTTGTTAGCCGCCCTGCCTTTCTGCCACATGCCGGATATTCGGGAGTTTACTGCATTTACAACATTCCAAGTAGTATAAATGTTATTCGATTGTTTCTATATTACCAGCAGGTGACCGAGCTCCGCTCGGAGAAAACAGGTATCGAAGCTAACTCGAAGATTTAAATTTTCAATTGTGATTTATCAAAACAATACATGCCATAAGAAAATTTGTGAAACCATTGGTGAAAAGATAACCGGTTAAACCTCGGCTTTTCATCGTCCACCAGCGATGTCATGTCTTGATGTTCCATTGGAAATCCCCATCTGCACTGGTCTCTTCCATGTTTGCTGACCATGCACGGAGCGCTTGGGCTCATATCACCACTCGGGTTATGGATCATCCATTTCGAGATCAGTTCCGGATCATCTTCTGGAAACTTTATTAGTTCGCCATATTGGCTATAGATGGCAGCACGTTATCGCTTGAAACCTATTAGCCATTATGACGAACTAATAAAGTTTGAAAATATCCTATCTGTAACTCCGAACTGCTTGACCGTAGCGCTTCAAAACCAGCGCCAATCGATTCCTCGTGGCCAAAAACCCCAGACCCCCAAGTTTACCGGAGTTTATTAATTCTGGGGCGATTTTCGACTTGGCAACCATTCCTCGTATTATAGTATAAGATACAGTATTGCACAATATTTAACAACGTAATACGATTAGTAAAAATATTATACAGGACCATTCTATATTGTAAAATATATGTTACTTGGATTTTGAACTAATAGTTATAGTATTTTTAAACGAAATGCCTTTCTACTCACCATTCGCCAAATAAATACTGAAGTACTCACTGACTTTGGAAGGTAATGAGATCAGAAGCCATATCTCATCTTGTTTTAATGATTTTGTCATTTACCATGCAGATCTTAACAAATGAAATCAAAGAAACAAGCTAAAGGGATTTTAAATCGAATTTTAAACTTGGATACCATTAACATATTAATGTGAATTAGATTTTTTTTACATCTTTATATAGCTTTGAAATGTATAATATAAGGCGTATTTCATAATTATTTTGATGCAATATAAATTTGTGTTATCAGTACAACGAATTACTATCAAAAGATCTTAAAATGTCATAAATATTAAAACTTTACTCACTCAGCTGCCATGTCTTTTGCCTAAAGATGTGGAAAAAAGCTATTTATAAATTTCCTAAATCGCAATAAAGATCATGCCGATTAGAAAGGGTGGAGACTCTGTAAACGCCCGATTTAACAAAGATATTAATTAATATGCTACAATATCTCTAAATTACAATAATATTCAAATTGCTTTATGTATAATTTTTAAAACAGAATATAATTTAATGTTGCAGTATAATTTAAATGTAAAATATTCCAAATGCTGCGTATTAGGAAGTGAATAAAAAAATGCTCTACACTTACTACAATGGAAAAGAAAGCTCTAGGACAATGATTAAATTATGACCTACAGCGTGTCGAGATTAGTATGTGGATTCGATATATTATCTTATGAAATATATTAATCTTAAGATATTATCTTGTTTTTTGGGTTTGGGAGTTTTGAAGCCTCAAAATACACGAGCAAAAAATTGGTGATATATCGTTTTGGTAGCGTAACGCCAACAAAAAGTTGCAACTTAGCGCGAATGTCCACCATGTACCCATTTCTTTAGTTTGACCAGTAAAGAGCAGGGTCTTAAGAAGTTACCGCTTAAAGAAACACAGGCAAGAAAATCAGAATGAATGTGACACAGCAATGATGGGTATAGAAAGTTATAATTTTTTTTAAATTTTGCTAGCTGACAAAAAAAGTTATGTAACTTAACGATTTAGAGATGAAGGGGGAGGGGGAACCCATCATCGCTTTTCCAAATGTTGATGATTGGGCAATACATTAGTCGCGTGATCATTCCAAAGTATTTTAAACAAGATTTTCGAAGAAAAAAAAATTTGTTTTGAGATAAAATTTTGAAGCTCAAACGATTTTAAGTTGAAAATATAAAATTATTGCTTTTTTAAATTTTTGTGATTGCAAAATGGGAGTCATGTGAGAACATGTTACTCTGTCGGATTTGTACCACTTTGACTTAAAAAAAATGTTCTCAAATAATAAATCGAAATTTGCGATAGCAGATTTCTATTTTTTCACATTTTTCTCTTTTTAAAAAAAAAAAAAAATTAAGTATGTTTTTTTGTTTTAAAGCGGACTTTAAAATAAGAGACAGAAATATGATGATAAATAACATATCATCAAATATATTATGAATTCTACGGATGAAATGAGTGTTATCTACAGAATGGAGGGCCCAGATTGATGTGATTTTGAATTGTTTGGATATTTTTTCACAGGGGGCCACGATAGTTTTTTTTAGATTAAGCATTCGATATCAAAGTTGCTGATGCAATTTATAATTTAATTAAATTGTATTAGTTTTATCAGTTGATTATTATTATATTAGTTGATTAATTATTATATCGTTTTTTGTGTTACAGGAGTTTCTGTACCATATCTTCGCATTCATCTTCTACATCAGTGCCAGCCTCGCCCTTCTCACAACTCTCACCAACAAGTATTACAGGGATCGCTACTACGAGGGAAAGATGGCGGCTGCAGTAAGTACATTACTTTGTCAAGTACTACCCTTTTCCCGCTATTTTTAGTTTATCAGTTCTGAAGATGCCATTACTGTAATCTGTACAAGATTATGGCCCTAGAATCCCTTGAAAAGGGTTAATGTCCTTTAAAAAAATCTCTTGAACATAAATATTTCATATGTATATATGTAAACATATTTTGACAGTGTGTGACCGAAAAAATGAAAATTTGGGAATTTTAACTTTGATTTATTTCACACGGATGTACAAAGTAGCGATGATTGAAAGACGTATGATTACATCAAGATAAAGGCTAAAAGCCAAAAAAAAAAAAAAAAAAAAAAAAAAAATTCCTTTCAGTGATTTTACTACTCGATTTTGATAGGATTTCTTTGATACTCGTAGACTTAAGAAAGACACTCTTAGGTATTCTTAACGGAATGTTGTAAGTATTGGGGATTTTTATTTCTTCCCTCAAAGCGTGAGAAAATACTAAAATCATTAATTTTTTCTTGCTCTAGTTGGAAATAATTAAATAAAAAGTGGGAATTAAACCCGGTAATAATCGAACATCTTAAAATAAGGTTACTTAAGTTAAATTAAGATAAATATTAAGGAATTAATTAACTTTTAAATTAGTTATTAAAATATATAAAATGTTGAAATCTAATTTAATCTAGACATCTAATATCTAGAATTTCTTTTCACTAGTGAGGCATCATCAAATTAATCTAACCATTCGAGTTTGTTGCATAGCTCTTTTATCCCAATAGTTTTTGGACAATTTCCTTTGAATAATAATATAGTGAGAATGAAGAAGAATGGATTATTGTTCTTATCCTAAACGGGAATTTTGAACATTGCCAATTATAGTATTAATAAATTTTATAGAGTTATAATTTGAATTGCATATAATAGATTTTGCATTTTATAGAATCTATATACTTATAGAATATGGATATTACTTAGGAATAAACTCACGAAGAATTTTCCTTTATATTTTGTCCATTTAGAAATAAATTCAATTCAAATAGGAAAATAAATTCAATTTTCATAAAATATTGCATATTAACAGCTAGCAAAAATTCTCGAAAATGTATATTATTTTTGCATGATACTCACTGTACCTCTATTATTGAACACTTATCTTTTACAAAACTTTGTATGCTACTATGCTTTTTGAGGCAGTGGTAAGCCGAAGCGGATTATTCTACTACTTTTTTTAAATTGACTCAAGCATTTTATTTCATAAACTTCGTAAATAAAAGATTTATTGTAAGCTGCCATCTAGTGTAGACTAACCTAAGATTTATTTTATTATTTCAAATTTACACAGAAAATATATTTTCCATTTCAATTATAATGCCTAAAGTCACAGTAACTAAAGTGAAAAATTGTTTTTTTCTTGTTCTTAATGCTCAGTTGTAAATACTGCAAATGATCCAAAATGGACTGAATTTCTTTGTATTGAATATGCCACATAAATAATGCTGATATATTTTATTACAGGTTTTGGGTATTGTCAATGCTGTCCTGTACTTACTGAGTGCTTTCTTCTCCTTCCGTACTTATAGACTGGGCTAAAGAAAACAGTTTCAGGGATCAAAATCGGCGAAGATTCTTATGAACATCATTTTTTTCTGTATTCAAAATATTTCATTTTATCTTTGGTATCCTGTCACATTTCAAATCAAATACTTTTATCTATTAATAATTTAATTCTTTTTATACGGTAATAACTACGAATTATTGAGAAAAAAAGGGAACTTTTAAACATATTCATAAAATATTTTTATTGTAATTCATATTGTATAATTCTTAATGCTTTTTGATTAAAATTCTTGAAAATGCTTTTTGAGATATTCTCGAAATTTTCTAAATATTTGCTTGAATTTTTGAAAAGTCATTTTGACTAATTTACATGTTTGGACATTTTTAATGTATCCTGTATTTAAAACTTGAATAATACCAAAGAATGACTTTCCAATCAAGACAGCTTTTCAAATTGGCTTTTTTACATTACGCATTGATAAATTAATATGATATAGTTCTATAAAATAAAAAGCAGTTTCATTTTTATTTTGTCTAATAAATATTTGAATAAAATATGATTTTCTGGTTATCAGCTTTTGAAATAGCTTTAATTAAAAATATTTGTGATTCATATATGAAAAATAGTTTCATTCATGAATAAATGTCATGAAGCAGCTGAATTCATACGATTTTGAATAAATATTTTATAATATACGATTCGTATGCTGCGATTTTCTTATGAAATTTGACTTGATAAAATTTATGATATTTTAACAATCATCTTGATATCCAAAACAATATGGAGCTTTTTTTTAAACACCGTGATTTAATAAAATTGAAATGAAATGTCTGAACATTTTTCTATGTAGATTTAGTCTTTTTTACATGTTTCTACTTTTTCAATGTACTTATTTTCTTTTCTTATAAAAGGGTACCTAGGAATTTTTTTTCTAAACTATATTGTATTTTATTTTAAATTAAAAATTCAAATATTTTGATATTTATTATTGAACTGCACAAAAAAAGTCTCTACTGAACTTTTATTAGATACATGTTTTCATAAAATTAATACAAGTTTTAAACTAATTTTTGTGGTAGTACGTACGAAATTGTTTTAAACTATTCATTTTAGTTTACAATTTTGGAAATTTTTTTTTAGATGTGTTGTTAAAAACTAATTTAGATGTAGCTCGAAAGAATTCGAATTCATAGACAGAGATGAAATTGAAATACTTGTTTTGTGGTTAACTTGTGCCATTATATTGTAAGGCTTTTTTTGTATTGCATCTATGTAATATCTGCTTCAAAGCTTCAAGACTGAAATGCACTCATTTTTATATGTGTAATTTTCTGTTATGCCGTGTGTGTGTATCAATCATTTGTGCTATGTAAATACGCTTTATTTTTCGACAAATATTTTGTAGATTATTTAATTGCTTCTTTTTTTTTCCTTCCGAGAAAGAGATTCTGTGCATTTTGAAGTAGATGCTTTCTTAAGTAAAATGTCATTCTTTGTATTTTCTTTTACTTTGTGATATTTAATAAAAATTAAAAAAAAATAATTGTGCTGTGTTTGCCATTCTTTATTTGCTGTTAAAAAATTTTCAGAACTTTTTTTAAATAAATTATTAATTATTTTGAATTGAGATGCTGGATCTATATATCCCGTAATTTTAACCAGTTAACTGTTTTTGATGAGCATTCTCGTCATGGAAAATGTTCAAAATTTTGACTTATGACCAGTTTATTCGTCAGGAATAATTAATAATGACACCTTTAGCAAAAACACTAACATATTTGTAAATTTGAAGATGTTTGAAATATTTTGAGGCCAAGTCGAAATCAAAGAACAAATAAGATTAATACGCATTTTATCGTGCTATGCTCAACACTATTCTCTAAAATCAAATTAAAATAAATACATTTTTCTTACGTTTCTTTTTATTCATACTCAAATATGTTAGTTAAAACAATTAAATAAATGTGATTAGTGAAATAAAAAACAAAAGCCGTTTCATTACAACATAATTTCATATAAAACATATTGTGTTTGGCGAATATGCTCGCCATCGCCAAATTTTTGTTACACAGTTTAGATCAGCATTTTCCGAAGAATTCGAAGCAGTTAACTGGTTAATAATTGAATGCTTTCGTAGTTAAAGAATAAATTTTACCTTTTTCTTTTTGAATCTATTATTTACAACCATAGTCAATTCAAGGATACCTGAAATCCATAAGCAATGAAAATTTCCGGGCCTCTATCAATTCATAATTTTGCGGAGGAACTATACTGATTACTAGCTTACTTTTGAATTTAGAAAGAAATTCAAAGATTATTCTTTTTGCAGTTCAATTTGATAAATCTGCTGTTGAATTTTTTTTTAAATCTAAGTTTTTAAAAATATTTCTTATCCTATATGCGATACTTAATAAAATACTCTTGATATATTAACCTCCCATCTGCGTATTCCAAGATTTCTGCGTGTTGGTAATCGACCTATTTTCTGTTGCATCCCACGTTTTCGCAGTTTAGAGTGCTTATTTTTACGATTACAATTTTGATTGTATTGAATTATTATCGTGTAACCTATCGATATCGGTTCACTTTCTTTGAACAATATGTGAACTTATTTGCAAACGTCGCATCTAAATAGTAATTTT
>JAPMOQ010041286.1:40014-52380 GCA_026543055.1 Argiope trifasciata
TAATTTTGCTAAAGAATGGAAAGCAGAAAGAGGAGAATCTATAATACCTCTTAATTTTACGAATAATCGGAATTCACTATCCTTGAAAATGACTCCTTCTTTCATCTACCCTTACAATACTTTTTTGATGAAATAGATTTTTCTTAAATTATGCTCAAAAGTGCGGAGGATTTTAGAACTCAAGAAAAAACAGCACGTTAATATTGGCCGTATAAAAGAAAAATTTACAATTTATATTGAAATGTCTGTTTTTATCTAAAATAAACAAACGAGGCATGAAATTTATTTTCTAAAATTTATTATTTATATTTTCTCCCTGATAGCATCTTTTTGTGCTCTTAAAAATTTTCTGCTTTTTATGATTTACCTCAAAACTGAACAAAGGTGATATTAGAAATCGGACATCAATTTTACATTTACACTCTCATCCAACATAGGATAGCTTTTTTGATCTGCTTGGTAAATTTGATGTAATTAAAGAAAAGTTCTTTAAGAAAAAAGTAACAAACAAAAAGGCTTTAAGTAAATTTTAAACAATCATAATTTCATGTTTTATTCAATTTGTTGTGTTATATTTTATGATACAAAGAATATGATATGAATAATCTTGTAAATTCGATTTTCAAACAAGAAAAATTGTTTATTGATTCCTTATATTTATAGCTAATATACAATTCTACTATCTTATAATAAAAGCGTTTATCAAGATGTATAACGACTGGTATACATCGGACATGCTGTATTTCTAACATGTAAACTAGATATATCTGAAGGAAAATTTCTGGATCAAATAATTTTGCATTTGTATTTCTAATTCACCACTGGATTTAGCGTAACCTTCAATAGCAATGTCCGTGGCCTTCTAAGAATAGTTCCATCCGATCAAAACATCGTTTCTCTCGTCTGTTTATGGCGCTTATTTCTGGATTAAAACTTCCATTTTTTGCTTTTCGCCACTTTTTCGTGATTTCGCACCACTGGACTTGACATAAGTGAAATTTATCGCTCATCTCCAGCACGGTATCTTTTGTGCTGAAAGCAAGGTCAGAATTCTGATATTTCTGTTCTTTTTGCGTGCATTCCTTTATTTTTTTTGAAAGAAAAATTATATCCGTTTGTACTAAAATTGTATAGTCGTTTATAATAAAAATTTGTACCAATTTATGATAAAAATCGACTCAAAAGGTATTTTAACACGTTAACTATGATTTGTAAATTAAAGATAAAAAAACGAATCACAAATCTATTATTGCTATTGTAAAATATTTCTTACTTTTTTCTGCATTATTGGAAGTAATATTCATATTTCTAATATCGAATTTTATATCATTAAAAGTTCTCGTTTCTTACACATTTTGAATGCTTTTTATGACAATATGTAGTGGTATGGTATCTAAATTAATAATTTTGATTTGATAACAACAATATAGATAATACATATATAAGCATTATATTATCTATATTGATCTACAGATATTTTTTATAACACAGATATTTTTTTATTTAATAACTAGTCGCCTTTGGCCACCAGCTAATTCACCATGAGTAATGCGTTCTAAGATTTTCAATTAAATTCTTACGTACCTTGTTATCTTTATAACTTATCAGTCAAATATATTTAAACTTCAAACTTCGACAGTCACTTAACTGGTATTATTATAGAAGCCTTACGACTATTTGCTCATTGTGCTATATATATCTCTGATTTGCAATCAGCTGTTATGGAATTATTTATTTTATTTTATCCAGTCACGTGCTGAAAGTTACATTTTTTAAGATTTAATTTGCAATAAAAGCTGATTTTTTAAAATTTGAATTTTTTTTCAATATAATGGCAAAACGTTGATAAAACCTAATTTTTTCGCTTTGACGTGTTCGTGTCGATCAAATGTTATTGTTTTGCCCGAAAGATATTGTTAAAAAATATTTCTTTAAAAATTCGTTAAAAATAAAATCTTAAGTTATATGTTAAAACACTGATACCATTAAAAAGTTAATTTTTTAATCTTTAACTTGATGCAAAAATCATGTTTGTGCGCTAAGATTTTCTAAAGTTATAGGGCAAAACTCCAAAATTTCGTTTAATTTTTAATTAATTTAAGTTCTAATTAAAAATTTGAAAATCGCTCCGAGATGTACATTTCCGGTGTCTTAAGTATACACATGCAAAATTTGGTAGCTCTAGGTGGAATGGCCTGACTTGCAGAGTGCAGCACACACACAAACACACAATGAGCTTTATTATAAGTATAGATTATCTAACCAGGTGGATGGAGGGGAGGAGACATCTCAAGTGCAAATTGTTATGAAAATAAAGGTTCTCATCTCTCCTAGTATTACAATAATGGTGCTGCAGCTGATTAACAATTCAACTGTCTATGTGGGGACTAAAGTATAATGAGCATTTTATATTCCACACCAATTTTAGATGACTTTTAGAAACTGTTCTACTATCCGTCAGGAGTTCCAATGCATTTTTTAACATAAGCTTGTTGTCTCAAACAATCCTGAACGTGTTAAAATCCAGAATGGAAAATCGCTATAATACTTGCATATCAGTCAGGAATTATTGCATTTTTGAAATATATTATGGATTTCCTAAGAATGCAATTGCATATTGATGGAGGATGTTAAGGGGGGGGGGGAGGTTATACATTAGGGTAAAATGAAAACAGACTCAAAAACAAAAACCAACTATATTCAAATTTGAGATTTCTAGAGATGATCAAAAGTTGCTTTTTAGATTTTAAAAAAGAAAAAAAAAGAAAAAATTTTTTCTTATACCCTAGTATTTCTAGATGCCACAAAGATCTAAATACTAGAAATTTTTTTAAAAAAATAATATTTCAACACTTTTTTAAAAATTTAAATATATTAGCTAGAAAATATTGTAATTGGTAATAGAAGGCCGTGTTGAAGGGAAAAAAGATATTAATATCAAAATATTGTGAAGGATAAAAAATAATTTTTAAGGACAATTTTTGTACTAATTTATAATGGCTTGTTAATTTAAATAAAATGAAACAAATTATTTAAATCAGATAAAATGCAACAATGCAGAGGACTTATTACATGCTACATGAACACAATTTTTTTTATTGATAAAGAGAACAAAATAAAAGGTCATTTAAATTCTAGAAAGGATTAAAATGTTCTCAAAACTTGAAAGTATTTGCTTCCGTACGTTGACATACTTAATTCTATTTTAATCAAATTTTAACATAATCTTTGAGATATAATTTTTGAGTTAGTGAAACCTTCTCTTGCAGATCATTCATAGACAGATTAAAATGACTCAATAACTAATACAATTTTAAACTTTTGTGATGAAGAAATTTAATCTATCAAGGATTCTCTACATGAGTTGTTTCTGATTTACTTTTCTACAATTTTATTATTTAAGAAAAACAACGGAAATATGCTCCAAACTAACGTATTCCGTTTCCAAACTAACCATTACGGTTATTTTTCTATTTTTTTTTTTCAAACAACAAAATTATGCCATTATTTATTACAATATTTGCAACGGTTCCGTCATACGCAATCATGGTGAAATTCACAAATTCTTTATTATCTTAGAAAATTCATTTTATATTTTTGAAATTCCTTTTCCAACTCCGATATTGGTATTACACGGTCTAATAGTTTTGAAGTTTGATTCCTCTATAAAAAAATGGGATTTGCTGACTAAGTAAACTTTGTGATATTTACTTTTTTTAAAAATAAATGTATTGTCTTTTCTTCCATCAAAAAGCAAACCATCATTTTCAGCTGTGAATTTAATTATCTTCATTCAAATTTATTAAAGTTTTTTTTCTTTTTTGCTCTTTACTCAGGCAAATTATTTTGCTTTAGTCATTGTTTATAAAACCCATGTTCTACATTGCAGCCTTTACTATTGTTGCAATAGTTCTGTTCGATATGCTGCACGATCACATATGGAAGTAACCGATAGCAGTTTAATGCGTATTTGTGCAATTTTATTGGCGCTTTCTTGTAATGTTTCAAGAAACGGTACTTTGTCTCCTTTACTAACTTTTTTAAACTGTCAGAAATATTAATAAAGCTGCCTTTGGATTTGGTCTTTTGCAATACGATAAATATTAGTGTAAATGATTGAAATAAAACGAACTATTTCAAATTCATGCAACAATATCGTTCTTATGGCTTCTCATGACACGTTATGAAATTCATCAAATTTTAATTTAATCTTATTTTTTACATTAAGAATTTTTTTTATTGTATTATTAAAAATTACAGAGGTTTTTTTTTGGTTCCACTTTTTTATAGTGTCATTGAAAGTTAATCTTAGTGGTCTTGCGAATACAAACTTCTGCTGCGTTGATTTCTTTATGTAAAAGTAATATGAACTGATGAGAAAAATACTATAAAACTACAGGACAATGAATGAAATACTAATGAAACTACTGGGCAATGAATGAAATACTAATGAAACTACTGGGCAATGAATGAAATACTAATGAAACTACAGGGCAATTACTGTAGGAATGTTCTTGTGTCGATGTTTTTCTTATTTTTTGCTGAAGCCAAAATTAATTAAATATTTATCTCTTTCAGAATTATTGAAACATATATCTCAACTAAATTTAAGTAGAAGGGCAAATACTAGGTTACGGAAATTTCTTGAATTTTGTTCCATTCTGAATGAGCTTTCATTAATATTACGAACATTATCAGATTACCAAAATTTTTCTTTACATATTAATCAAAAATGTACAAAATATAATCTTCGAAATATCTTTACAGAGGTTTTTTTTTAAAAAAAAGAAATGATTACTTATATGGGATAAATAAACTAGAAATTGTTCCATTTCTATTTATTTAGCTCTCTTTGAATAATATACGTTTTTTAGCTAATTTTAATTGCTCAGTTTCATTTGCATGCCAAGAGCTAAAAAGATATTTCATCTTTCAAACCTAGATAAATATATTCTAACAATTTTATATTAGTAAAAACTGTTTTTCATTTTACAGAATAAATAACAACATGCTGCAAGGGATGTTGTTTAATAATATATCTTTATTTGCGGAGAGAGAACTATCTGATTATGATGATACTTACTGTAGAGCACCCATGAAAGAATGGAATAAATTTATAATTTATTGCGATAATGCAGTTATAGTACATAACTTGATGAAGACGATATAATCGTAAGCTTATACCAAAATTTGTTGCCGTATTGTCCGAAGATAAAGGCTGATGCTTGATTATTTCTCAGGCTATAACTTTCTAATAAAATCCTGAAAGCCCTTTTTTAAAATTCAAATCCATTTTGAGTTTGAATTGAATGAATGAGAATTGAATTGAAGTACTAGACATTTCAGCTTCTTTCACCAATTATATGAAATGAATTCATCTCCCAAAGTTTCAGAAATGCAGCTTACCCTTTTATTTTTTTTAAATGTAAAAGCGGAGCAAAACACATCGCTTTAAATGACAAGAAAATATACTTACACCAGTATCACATTTCTTTGATAGGTTTGAGCATTTAATATTTTCGAAACGTATTCATAGTACATTCATTAGCATGCCATATTTTTTTTGGTGGTTTTCAATTCCGATATTTAGTGATAGGCCGTGCCGTTACAGCCATCGCTGAGCTTTACTGAATCTCGTAAAGATGGCCTTCAATGTATGACACAATGCTTTTGGCCGTAAATGTAAATTATTTTATTCACGACAGAAAGACATTGCCTCGTAATAAAAATCTCCAAAATGGCAAATGAAAAAGAAATGAATGAGAAAAGCGAATAAACAAAATTTTCCTAGACAAAAGGCGCCATTTGCTTTGTGATGTACAACGACATGGACAATGACATTTTGAGTGATGAATTTTAGCTGCAATGTCAGAAATTTTTTAAAAATCAAAATCTGATTGAGGTATGTAAACAGGAGGTATATATTTTTTTCATAGATGCATACATTAAAATTTTAGTGATCTTAAGGTATGTGACCACTTTCTGGATGAATTTTCTGAAAAAACTTCGAAAATAGATATATATTTTTAATGTTTGCATAAAAAAAAGATTGAAAAAATATTGATGAAAAGAAAATGTACAAATGAGGTGGCAGCATTTTCTTTAAAAAATGGAAAAAAGTTTTTTTTTTTTGTCTAAATAGAAGTATTAAGCAAGAAAGCTTCTAATTTAGAAGTTTATCAAATAATTTGCTTAAAAGTTGTCAAATAGTTTAATAAATATATTATAGAGTTTCGGAACTAAAAGCTAAGCTGTAATTATATCCCCTCTTTGAATATTTGAACTCGGCTGATTTCAATTTTTTTATTTCACATTGTAAAGTATTGAAGTAACATTAAAATATTTCTACATGAATAAATTACTTATTCTCTAGTTTAGGAATCGCAGAACATATTGAGATGTCATAATACAATATATAAACAAAAAATATACATTAGGTTTTAGTTTATGTGATTTTTTGTAAGAAATTTCTCTCGAAGATTAGAATTTGTGAAAATAGCATTAAAACATGCAAAATAGCATAAAAAAGTATATAAATGCAAATATAAAACTTATCAAAAAATATTTTTAGAAATAAAATTCTAAGATTTTATAGAGAAACCTGTTCAAACAATAAAATATCTAAAAATATTAATGAACAAATAAAAGTATAGTAAAAAAATAACTTTTAACCACTTTTAATTTTTAAAAAAATTAAGATCGTTTTTTCATAAAATAATGTTTTTTTAAAATCTATCATTAGATTTAATAACCGTTTTGTATTTTATGCAAGATATAATTTTCTCAGAACGTAGTAATAATTGACTTTAGTAAAGTGTAATATTGATTTTAGTATGATAGTTCCGCTGAGTAATTTTTTTCCTGACCTTCAGAGATTTTTTTATGCAGATTGCCACATTGAAAAGAAACAATCGAGTCTTCATAACCGAATAGTTATAATTACATTTCCAATTCTTTAAAGCAGTTCGAGGAACAAGTTTGAAAACTAGAATATTAATTAACACAAAAAATGTACAAGGGATGCATAAAGGTGACTAGAGTTACTTTTTCCCTGTTTGAAGACATCTTCAGCTAAATCTTATTAATATAAAGAAACCCAAATTTTGTGAATACATAATAAAAGACACATTGAAATGAGCTCTAAAAAAGTAATTAATGTTCCAATAAGAGAAATTTGGTGAAATTAGAAGGAAAACGAACATTGTTTTACACCATGGGGGCTCAGATTTTATTAAAATGCATGCATTCAAATCCACAATGGAGGCACAAAAAATGAATTATGCAAATTTTTATAAATATATAAAAGATAAAAAATGGGCATACATGAATGAATAAAATACAAGAAGAGATTTAAAGAAATTAAATCATTTATTAAACGGCATTAGAGCTTCTAGTCCCAAAAAATATTTTCAATCGCTGTTATTCGCTACAATAGCAAATTTCCAACTAAGCAGAGCAGACATTTGGTGTTACTTGGCTGCGTATTAGGAAGATCGATTAAAATTTTTCTTTTTCTTTCTGCTTGTCAAATAAATAAACCAGTAAAAAGTAAATTAGATTAATCAAAAATATCAAAACATATTTTTTAAATAAAACACTAGGGTTCCACTAGAATGCATTATGCTGACTGAGCAATTATAATATTTATAAAGACTGAACTTTTCATCTACAATGCCAAGTAGTCTTCAATTATAATAAACAAATAAAGTCATTCGTTTCCACAAAATAAAAATAAACAAAAATAAATCATCATTATGTTCATTGGGTTAAAAATTAAAACTAAATTGGACCTCATAATTTGCATTGCTTAGGATCTCAAAATGTGTTAATTCGTCACTGCTTCACTGAGCACAACTTTTTTCATAATTGAATTTAGGGCTTTTTCGGAATTCAGTTTTTCCACCTGAATGTCCTCCACCATCTACGTATGAAATTTGGAATCTTTTCATTTATTAGCTTTAGCAACATATGCCTCCAGAGAAAGTTATTTTATGCTTGCCTGTATCGCTTTTCAGTATTCATGCAGCGAAATGTATAGATGTGATCGTTTGTTGTTACCTGTGAGAAATCGATGTCGCACGACAGAAGCAACCTTTTTTTATTTAAGTAATAAAGAGAATGATAGGTTTAATGTATTCTACTAGGTTATGAGGAAAATTTTCAAAAATAAATATTTTAATGTTTATGCGACGTTTATGATTGATAAAAAATAAAATTATGAATAAAAGTGAAATTATATCAATATATAAGCAACTTTTGAAGAATAAGTATATTTTAATGTAAATTTTAGCATTTATTTACAATAAATAGGATTGTTCTAGAGAAAAAAAAATTGCCACAGTTTGTTGTTTTACAATGTAACATTACATGTGCACCATATCTTGTAGTGTAACTAGCAATTACCCAAAATTTATATTCAAAACTAAAATTTTTTTGTGTAATTTATGAAGCTATTAAACAACCAAAAATGCCCTTCTACAACATTCAGCCTCAAATATATAATTCATTACATTTTTTTTACATAATGAGCACAACTTAGGTTGTACAAAATGAATTGTGGTCATTATGTAAAAAATTATAAACTCAAAACTAATTATAATTAATTATAATTTTCATCTCTTGATTATTTTTTGAGACTCGCAAATATTCGTACAATAGAATTATGAAAAAATCCTTCTTCAAAAATTGCAGTTTTAAAATGCTTATATTAAGCATCACTTAAGTGTTAATAGTTTATTATAATTTGGCTTTTAATTAACATATAGACAAACTAAAGATATCATTGGAAAAAGAAGCATACTTATTTCTTAATCTGCAAAATAAATAAATAAATAAAAATGCAAATTTTTATTGAAATTTATTTTTTTAACCTTGCATATCTTACCTAAATTAAAGAAAATGTCTTAAGAAGTACAAATCTTAAGAAAAATGAAGAAAAAGAAAAGAAAGTTACAAATTTTTTTTGATAAACTATTGATATTGGAATGTATTCATTTTAATATCTGTGCATACATTTCAATTTCAATATCAGTGCCTGCTAATTATTTATACTGGCATATTAATTTTGAGTAACAAATTATTGCCTTTTTTTCAAAATGTTTGTTTTATTTCCAAAAGAAAAAAAACAATAAAATTGAGGAAAAAACCCTTTATTGCGTTCATTTTTTAAATCTTTTTCATTAAAATGTTCTCTTATTATATAAAAAGTTTTATTTGTATTCTGAAGTGCTTTCATTTATGAGACAAAACACGTTAACTGCTTTAATTAATGCTCTGCATCACTTTTTCCACAAGCCTGATTTTGAATAATGATACACACATTATTCGTTTCTCGAAATGAATGTAAAAACATTAAATGGATAAATGTATATTATGGGTGAACGTCATGGAGCACGTCATCTGACGTCTGACTGCAAGTTTTCTTACACTGCATTGTGACTCAACATTATGAGAAACAAAAGATAGATGTGTAATGAATTTCAAAATTCAATTGATTCGTCTTAACGGATATGCAGTGTTTTTGTTTAAAAGTCGGAAGAATTCTAAATTAAAGAACTAGATTAATAAGAGTTCATTTAAATAAGCACTTTTCGACAGTAAAACATGTTTGTGGCACAAAATGCATCAAAATATGTAATATAATTTGGTTTCTATTTCTACTGCTGGAAGTGCATGTGTATGTGTATTTTTTTGGCTCTCCTTACATCAGACGTTGTACCTAGAACTCCTAATTTGACCTATACATACTTTGGCGATTAAAGCAATATTAACAATGTTAATACTATTCGGGAATCAAAGCAATATCATTCGAAATTGCCAAAAGAATTTTAATTAATAAAAAATTAATTAATTTTGGTTATTTCTGTATTATGACTTCCCAAAGTTATTACAAAAGAAAAGTTATTTTTGCATCATAATTAAAATTAAAATTATTATCTTTTTATTGATGCCAGTTTTTTTATTCATAGCTTTTTTATGTTTGAAATTAAATTTTAAAAAATTAAACCATATTTTACTATTAAGCATTTTGCAGTTCCAGCGAAACGGAAGTTGTTGTCATTCTCGGTACAAATATTCCATTCTAGCATTTTTTACATTACCGATGATCAAGATGCGAAGATTCAATTTATTTTTTTATATTGAGTAGTATGTTATTTTTTGTATTTCACATTATTTTTTCACGTTTCAGTATAAGATGATTTTGATAAATTAAAATTAAAGTATTCGACTACGTTCGAAGGAAAATTTTTGAAAAATTGGATTTTTTAGAAACCATTTATGGTTTTTAGATGCATTGTCAATTATAAACCCTATAAATACAAAAACAATTATTTAAAAATATAATATATTTTGAGAAATGGGAAAATTTATAGTAAATTCTAATGAAATTTAACCAAAACTGTTTACACTTTACAAAAAAATTGTAATGCAGCTATCTTTGCACACAAGTTATAAAATATAATAATGGATAAAACGAACTATAAATTAAGAAAAATTTTGAGATGCAAAGAAATGGGAAAAAATATACGTATATATGCATTTTTATCATAAATTAAAGCTTAATTTTTCTAAAAACACCTATAAATGAAAAAGTATTTCACCAACACTAAAACTTTTGGTTCATTTCATTGCCCGTATTATTTAAAACACACGCTGAAATGTTTATGTCAGTACCTCTATTAGTTTTGGGGATATCATGTTAATGGCAGAGAATTTTTATGAAAATTAAAGTTTTGAGAAAATTAAAGCTAAAGACAAATTTTAGCTGAAAAATATGTGGCTCTGGATGATAAGTCAGGCCTTTCCTTTCCTAGAGAAGATAAACCGTTTTGGAAAGAGGAAAGTCTGAATGACAAGAAATAAAAATTTAAAAAAAATCGCCATTGTGGTCGATAACCAGTGTTTTCAACGTAGCCGGATACCTTAAAGTAATAAGTAAGGGTTAAAGTATAATTTTGATACTTTATTGAATTTGCATGTTAAATTTTAGAAACAAGACCTGCTTAAAAATTCAATTTTTCTATTTTTCAGCGTTGTTCTATGATATAATTGAATGTAGCTGACTATTCACTTGAGGGCAAGCAGAACAATTTGAATGACTGGATCACTGCGGCTGCTTTGATGGAAACTGAGTTGAAATTGAGTAACATCACCGGCCAAGGTATAAACACTCCCGTAGGGGGGCGTGCAATTATCTGTAGTGGATAGACACAATTTTTGTATCTAATAGGTTGCTGAGAACGAACCACTTTCTGAAAGTTATAATTAGGTATACATAAAGGTATAAACATAGAATTAGAAAAATGCACCGCACAGTGAACAGACTTCTGAAATAGTACAAGTTATATGTATAGCAAAATTCCAAGTCTAAGATGTCTTATTGAGGAAGGCGTCAATATCAAGTTAAGCTAGAAATTTATTAATATTTTCAACAACCATTAACTAGGCAAATCAAAAAGGCAGTTGCTAATAAATTGTAATTCAAATCTTAGGAAATGTTTCTACACTCACTAAAACTAGCATGCTGTATCTTATTTCCTAAAATTCCTAATTTTTCACCCTGTAAATATCAGCAAGAAAAATAACTAAAATAGTTTAGGGCTGTATTGAGGAAAGTTGTCTATATAATTTGATGCGAATTTTCTGTGTTGTAGAAAAAAAAACGAATATATATATATATATATATATATATTTTATTCGATTACAAGTTTAGAATGCTTGCCTCATAATGTATCATCATATTTCAGTTGGAAGGGAAAGCCATGAATCACATTTTTATCAAACGATATCCCACTTTCAAACCACTCATTCAAAGCTTTGTTTGGAAAGCAAAATTGCAGACTTTCAAAAATAAAATTATCCCACTCCCAGTCGCAACAGAAGCAGGATGTTTTTAATGAGACTGAGAAAGAAATGTCGACCCATCAAAACAAACACTCCAGGGATTCCAGTTAAAATTTAGTAATGTAATATGCAGATGAATGGACTGTGTGTTGTTTTCCATTGCAGAATGTCAGTCCAGGTGCACTGAATCCCACGGACTTAAGTTACAGCAGATGGTTGGGAATTTGTGCTAGGGGAGATGGCTACGGATGAATAGGTCTCAAATACTTATTGGAATAATTTATTAGCAACAAAGTTAATGCCATCATTGTCAGTAACGTATACTTTTTTCATGAAAATTTGAAATTAAAATAAAACACGGTACATATAAGAATTATTCAGATTTTTTTTTTTAAATTTATATTCCGAACAAATAAATTTAAAAAAAAATTCATCCTAGTTTACTGGTAACATGAATTTCAGACATTTATGTAAATAAATAAAATTAATCTTATATATTATTTAATGATAATATGCGTCTTA
>JAPMOQ010041286.1:55678-164022 GCA_026543055.1 Argiope trifasciata
ACACACACACACACACACACACACACACACACACACACACACACACATCATAATATTGACACTACTTTGGATTCAACTGGGCCAAAAAATCCGTCAGTCACATTAATAAAGAAATAAATGCAATGATATATTTTTTCCGTGATTACTTTGAATACGATAAGATATATCTATCTATTTCCTGTGAGATATGCATTCATTTCTTCACAATAAATTTTCAGTAATAGCTCGTTAAGGTAACAAAGCTATCTATTTTTACAGGTGGTTATCACTGTCTTACTGGGTAATTCAATTTCTTTTGGCAGAGTTTAAACTGAGCGCCTACTTAGGACAGTTAGATTAAGAATAAACTGCAAATAGATGGACATTTTTATTTTTTATTTTACTAGTTGCTAGATTAGCAAGTTTGTAAAGCATAGAAATTCAATAGTTGTAAATTATTAGAATAAAATCGATATATAATTGGTCAGGTTCCATAATATATCATCGCTTCACTTTATCAATAGAATAAACTCCCATCCTCTGCTTCAATAGTATTGCATGGAAACGTGAATATCCAGTGTCAGTAGTAAGTCATGGTTCACTGTTCGTTTTAGTGTTCTGAGATGACCAATCTTCGACTATTCTATCTCATTAAGGTGCGGAGATGCAGAAGGGTGAGAATATTTCCTGAAATCTTCGTCATTCTTTGACCTTGACTTTCACTCTATTAGATACTTTTTTCAATATTTTTTCACATGTATTTGAATATTGTATCGTTTCTGACCGTATTAATTTAATTCAATTTGCGAGTAATTCGAGTTTATTTTATTGTTAAATGTAAACATCTTCTCCCTTCATCTTTCCTCTTATCCCTACTTTGGTGAAATCAACCCGTCCTAACGCTTGGGCAAAAGCGCGGATGGTTTTAAAATCAAGCAATAAATAGTCAAGATAGAAGTATCGATAGATAAATAAAAATACATATATTTTCTCAAAATTAATAATAAAATTATTCATTAAAAGCAAACTATTTAAGTGAGAAAAATATTTTGAAATAAGAAACTAACTATTTAAATTTAATAAAAGGGAGAATCTCATAACGTGCACTGCCTGGGACAGCAAAGTAACTTAATTGACAAATGCTAGCAATAGCTTCTAAAAATATTTTTTGATGCAAACTAATCCCAAGCTTATTATTATATAAAAATATTTATAAAATTATGTAAAAGCTTATTATATACCAAGCTTATAAAATTATATAAATTTTTCTTGCAATTTGCTGATTTCCATGATATTCCAAAAATTTAACATTCATGGTAGTATGCAGACAAATGTATTTTTTCCTTTTAGAAGGCAGAAGTCTTGTAACCCTAAACCGCAGAAAACAGACCTGTATATTTTATTTTAAAATGAATAATAACGGCAAGTTAAATCTTTGATAATATGACTTTCATTTCTGTAAAACTTTTTTTTCGTTGTGAGTAAAATTATTATATTCGTAAAACATGATATCTTCCCATTGATGCATGTATTGTGTTTTCTATATATGTTTGTGTATCTAAACCTGGCATCTTGATGAATGCATCATCTGTCAATTTTCATTCATATAACTTGTGGTGTTAGATTGCTAAAATCAAGAGCCCACACTAAAAAAATTACTCATACTCAATAATCAATCATTTCTACTAGTTTGATTCATAATGTATCACATTATTCTGAAGCAACATGTGTTATTACTTATTACCAACCATTTTCATAATAGTGAAAGGCTATAAAATAGCTTAGTGATACGGAACTAGTACAGGTGGTTATCAAAATAATGGAAACACCTGTGAATAAAAGTGACATTTTTGAATGCCCTTCGTAAGCATTAAAACATAATAATAGTCAATAGTATTTTTTTATAAATGATAATGTACATATTCTGTTAGAATGTGTTAGTTTTATTGAAGTTCTGAAATTTTCGGATTTTCTTGAAAAGCGTAAAATATTCTACCTCTCAGATTTTCAAAGAGGCCATGTAATTGAAGCCCGTCTAACTGGAGCGAGACCAAAACATCTCTAATTTTGGGCGTTTCTAGAGGTGTTGTATCTTAAAGTTTTGACACAGTACGGCAAGACAAGCTCAGCAAAGTAAAATAAAGGGATGATAGAGACCAACGGGTGTTGAAGTGGATTATAATGTCTAAAAAGCGTACAACTGCAGCAAAAATGACCGCAGAACTCAATACCTATCTGGATTCTCCGTGATTACAATTATTGGGTTGTTCGGAAAGTAATTTCGTATTTTTTTGTCAAAATGAAAAGAAATTTTCGTTTAATGAATAAATTATTTATTAAATTATAAAATTGCCATTCTGGTCTAATACCTTTTGCCATATTTTTAGTAGTAACATGATTACACGCTCATAAAAGTTTTGGTCTTTGCTGTAAAAAAACTGATCGAGGTGGTTTTTGGCCTCCTCATTTGAAGGAAAAATTTTGCAAATCAGTTCTGGTACTGATGTACTGTTAACACATCTTCTCCACACATATTGGCTAATTTATTTCTGGCTTGACAGCATTTTTACCTTTTATATAGCAAAAAAGAAAAAATGACGAAAATGCTGTTTATTGCTCTCCATATTTAAAAGGGCACCATCCAAAAACTACTGCGAAGAATCAGCTGCACTTTTTCACACTCAAGCCTTGCTATATCAGCTCTTAAAACATAAAATGATTTTGCGGTTTAAGTATGAAATTGGGTGCGAAAAATGCAATTAAATCCTTTGTCAGGAAAAAACGAAATTACTTTCCGAACGACCCAATAGAAGGCACCTTCATAAATAGAGCATTTATAGCAAAGTAGAAGCTTCCAAGCCACATATGTTAAGAGTTGAAGTCGTCTACATTGGTGTCACACTCACATAACATAATCTTTCAAATCTCTGTTTTATACGTTTTGCTACAACAGGACAAGTGCATTTTTGGAGGATACCTACACAAACGTATGATCGAGATTGTCACCTCCAACTGTCAAGCATGGAGGTGGATCTGCCATGATATGAGCAGTCATGTCATGGTTTTCTGCTGCACCAGTTATAACCCTAAAAGGGAAGATCACTGGGTAGAAGTATAGAGAAAGTTTAGTTAACTAGGTCCATCATAGGATGCAAGCTTTGTTTCCTGCAAGAGATGAAATTTTCTTGGAGCATAATGCATCTATTCACTCATCGAGACTTGCCCAATCATAGTTTGATTGACACGAGAATGAATTTAAACATCTGCTTGGTCAGCACAATCACTCTACCTCTATACAATTTAAAATATATGGTCTATTTTAGAGCGTTCACTGCGGAATAGATTTCCTCCACCGGCATCTCTCCCATAACTTTCATTATATCTCCAGGAAGAATGATACAGAATTCCTCTAAACACTATTAAACACTTGTATGAACCGATTTCTAGGAGAATTCGTGCTTTATGTAGTTAATTTCATGCTTTAGGTAGTCTTAAACCATACGAATAAAGGATTCTTTATAAATATAAGGTTTTCCATTATTTTAATAACAACCTTTTCTTCTTATTCAAACTCTTAATCACATAGATTGAAAAATTTGAAAATATGCATGTACCAACATGTAAATATGTAAGACGGCTCATTGTTTTTAAAAATTAAGATATGAAAGATCTAGATCATGAAAAAGTAAAGAAGGAATAAGAAGATTATAAAGGAAGTTTTTTCATAATTAAGAAAATCGAGATTTATTTCGAGATATCTGAAAACATATTTTATTACAAATAGTATTAAAAATTATTATTATTTATTTAATCTTTATCTAAAGACAGAAAAGTGGATTAATTTAATGATTTCAAATATGGTCTTTTCTTTTAAAATACTTTCAGGTTACATGTTTATTTGCATAATGATTTAAAAGCTTTTAAGGGGACAGTGGACTTTGAAATAAGCAAAAATAGACGAAAATGTAAAAGTTTGTAACTATCGTTCATCACCAAACTATCTGTTTATATTCAACTAAAATAGTATTATAAAATTATTACTCAATAAAATAAATATTTAGATGACTTATAGAAGAAACGGAGGTTTTCATGACTTTTCTAAAAAAAGATATTGTAATTATGTAATTAGATTAATCTATCACTTTTATGTAATTATATTTAAACATCTTTAAAATGTTCTAGGTTTCTTAATTTTTGAAAAAATTTAAATAGAAATCATGATATATTTTAAGCAAAACATTAAAAGAAAATAGGGTATGCATTTTATATTTCGAGTTTTTTTTAGACAGTTAAAAGCTAAATATAAAACTTTTATGAAAATTCGGTAAGTGTGCATAGAATTATTTTTTAAAAAACTAGCATTTAATTGGAATTACAAAATCATACGCAGTTTTATTTTAAATAAATTAATGCAGGGAAATATGGAAAAATATAATTTAAATAATTTAAAAAACTAATCCACCTCGAATATTTGAAAATTACATGTCTTTTAATTTTTTAAAATTAATATGCTACATTTTAATATTTTTTAAAAGAAATTTTTCATACTTCTATATTTATACTTATGTATAAAATTTCATAGTAAATAATTTGCAAAAGTACCTATTAAATTAATTAAATTTTTAAGCCGATAACTATGAGAAATTAATAAATAATAATAATATACAGAAATAGAGTCTAATTCCATTCTATTTTAGAAGTAGTAGTTTTTTTAATGTACAAGTATAGAAACTGCTACGTAGGTCAGCAATATTTTTTGCTGCAAAAAAACTTGTAAAACGCTCAAATGTTTCAAAATGTATGTAATCAAAATCTGACAATAAGCACTCGGATGTTGTAAAAATAAAAACAAACAATTGCTCTAAGAAAGGAACGTATGCAGTGACATGTACTTCTTAAACCACTTTGAGGAAGATAAGATTGTAGAAATTTCTTGTCATTGCCGGAAATTGATATTTCCAAATTAAGATAAAATTGAAGTTCGAAATGTAAAATAGCGAAGATGATACTATTAAACTTGATAAGAGCATTTTTTTCTTTGTATGTCAAATGGAATTTTGTTGCGTTTTCTATGACAATGCAACTTTTTGTATTAGAAATCAAATTATAAAACAAAACTAAATACCATCTGCCACTTTAGCCTGATAATATTTATGAACTGGATACTATCTGTAAATTGCGCCATCTGTCATGCAAAGTGAAAAAGTCGAGCAAAATTTCTATAATGCTAACTGTTGTCAAGTAGTTTTCTCTTAGGTATATACTTGAGGGTCACTAAAAGTTTTTTCCTCATAATTTAAATTGGATTAAAAAAAATAATTGATAATGTTTTTCCTCTATAATATTGTAACACATTATTATTAAAAAAATAAAAAAAGTAAAGAAAATCAATTTTAATTTTGAAAAAATTTCCCTTGACAAGCTGAAAGGCGAAAGTAGATTTCTTATCATCTTCGTTACTGTTTCCAAATTCTCTGAACCTTTAGATAAAAACAAAGAAACATTTCATTTTGAAGCAACCACAGACAAGAATTTAAGGTCATCGAATAATTCAAAATTGATTGCAAAATATATAATATTAAGGTGATATATATTATAAAAATAATATATTAAAATAAAGCATGATAAGTTTTTATTATTGAAAAACTTTGAAGTTTTTAAACAAATTTTAAAAGTTTATATCAGTCAGGAAGAGATAAAAATCTACATTTATGTCTACGTTTTAAATGTGTTCGAAGAAATGAATTATAGTTAGCAATTATTCTTTTTCCGATTAAATGCAGACATAAATTAAGAATTTGTCATTAAATTTCTCAGTTAGATTAGAAAGAAAAATTGTCTGGTTTCTGATTTGAAATTAGTATGAAGATTTTATCAACTGAGTTTCTGAATATTTCAATTATAACTGTAAATTAGAATAAAAGAAAATATGTCATCAGTTTTTTTAAAGTACACCTCGGTACTTGCTCACACATGCAGAAGCAGATTAAAGGTTAGGCACCCTCACTACGAACGAGCTAAGGTCATCGATGTGTCGATTCAAGATAGGAAATCTTCGTTTTAATGTTTTGTCCTAGTGCTTGCATCGTTAGATGCGTATAATCACCAATTTTTTAGAAAGCTTTTTACAATTAATCAAATAAAAAATGAGACTTAGATCAGGAAATAAGAGAAAATTTAGGAAAAAGAATTATGGACTAATTTAAGATTAAAAAAATCGAAAATTAATTAGAACTTGAACTAGATTAAGAGATATCATTACATACATATATGTAAGCATTATTTTTTGTGAAGGTGAAAAGCAGTTTTGTAAACAGAGAAGAGACTTTCGAATTTTTAAAGTTTGCATTTATTGCATCCTGGGTGGCACAATTTATATACAAAATGTGCGGACAAAGCACGTCCGCTCATAGCGAGGCAGAAAAAGGGTTTAACTGAAAAGAGGGAGAACTAATTTATCCTTGGTCCTACATACCATAAGATTCTGAAAGGGATTTATTACACGCATCAACCACAGATAAGGAAATCATAGGATCTTTTAGGGGAATTTATTTAGATCAGCAATATTTTATCCCTTCACTCAGAGCATGGGAATCGCTGTCGAAAGTATATTTTACAGAGCTTTCTGGTGCATTAATTAAATAGAAAAAGTGGAATGAGATAAAAAAAATAAGAGAATATTTCAGAATGAAGTTAATATGGACTAAATCAAGTTAATAATAACAAAATTAATTAGGTTTAAATTAGATTTTAAAATATCATTGCATAATATATGTAAAATTATTTATTTATCTATTTTTGCAGTTATTATATTAACTTACAAGTTAATAACAATCTAAAAATTTGATACTCCTGCACCAAATTCTAGCCATCAAACTCAAACTGTTTTTGACTGACCGTATTCACAAACAAACATAATTTCAAAAATGTGTATTTCTAGCTTAGGCAGCTCTATAAGGACGAGATACGTCAAACTAGAATTTTCCAAATGTTTTGACTATTTCAATATATATTTGAACATGAGGAAGTAAAAAATACAGTTACAGAAGATGAAATGAGAGATGACCGAGAACGGATTAGTCTATTCCCATTAACAAACATAACTATTGCAGAAATAGTCTTGGTTTATGGACGTCCTTCAGGTACGAATTAAGTTCACGAACCGAGGCGTGACTGAACTAATACAATTTGAGTTTCATCGATTTCCTGATGATTTTCCTCCAAAAATTACTGTTGACTTTTGTAAACTCTACTTTGATGACGCATTGTTAATCAACCTTACTGTGTGACTATATCAAAAGTTATTTTTAACCGGAACGTTTCAAACTGTAGTTTGGAAAATCTGACAGATAGTGTTCAAATTATTTGGTCGGTTGCCTCTTTTCTGCCAGTTTACGTGAGCTAATTTAATAATAGGTTATCTCGTGTTCAATAAACAAACAAATGCTACATTATACTTTGCATATGTTGTATGACAGGAAAACTTGTGTTTTTACTTTCTTATTTTAATAATATGGAGAGAGTAAAAAAAAAAAAAAAAAAATGGAACTCATGATTTTAACAAATTTCCATGTTTAAGATCTACCTGAATTTGAAAAATATCATTTTTGGAAAATGTTTGTCTGTCATAATTCAAAACCGTTTTGAGCTTGATGGTTTGGTACACAATATTAACATCAAATGTTTAGATTTCTATCAAATTTTGAGTAAAATCCGCTCAGTGAAATCCGTTTATTTGTTCTATTTGGCTGTCTTTATAAGTCTATTTGGCTGTTACAATATCAATGAACACGAGAACTACAAAAAAAGACGGTTAGATAGATAAAATTCAATGCACAGATACAGCATCTATAATGCAGACACATCTCAAATTTTGAAAAAAATCCAACCACGGATTGACTGTTGACGGTCTGTACTTTCAGAAACAAGTAATCGCGATGATTCAAAAGCACAATGACTTAAATATATCGCACTTGTAACAAAATTTTGTGATTGCAAATGTAGTTTTGTGTCATATTTTTGTTTTAATCGGCAGAGAAAAATGTGAAACATAACTAATAAAAATGTAACACATAAATTCGATTTTTCGAATACTAGGATTAGTTGCTAAATATCTCGTCAAGCATGACACGATATATTCAGCAAAAATGCTAAATTCATGACAAAAAATGTTTTGTAACTATTGTTGCCCTGTACGGCTTTCTCTGGCATGACAAATTTTACAGAGAGTATAAAATAGTTTTGGGGATATAATTCGCGCTGGTTTCGTTCTGTGTCAGGATATTCTTTTCAACTGTAATTTTTTAGTAAGATTTACATATACTGATTTTTGAAATTCGACTAAAATGTTGCAATGGATATGGCAAACACAGTGTAAATTTAATTTGTCAGATGCACAATTTATCCAGATGTGCATGAGTTTCACGATATTTCAAATGCAATGCAATAATAAATTAAAAATATTTATATATTTTACATAAATTATTTGGAATAATAAAATGGTAGCAGCTTTCGATTACCTATTTTTGCCCACCGTGTTAATATCAGTATTAGTGATAGTAACTAACTTTAATGAACTATATTTTATCATAACCCATAAATTATATTTGCTTAATAAGATAAGTACTTTCTGATTACTAAGATATGTAAATAAAGTCAAGAAATAAATTGATTTGATAATTCGCTTCGGTTACTGAGGTTGGGTGCTGTATCAAGATATTTTGTGATACACTTCGATATTAATAAGGAAGAGGCACAAACCACTAACAACATAAATAAAGATTATGAGTTCCAAATGAAATAAAATTGACAAAACCGATGCCGTTTCTCTTCAGTGATTTTACTAAAACATTCTAATTGGAATTTCTTTGCCTCGTGTAGATTTAAGCAAAGGAATCTTTTAGTAGCGAACGAAAGTAGCCCACCTCCACGTGGTGTTCCCTGGGCAACGGTGCAATTCTTTGGAATTGCATTGGCTAAGAGGCTACTTAAGAGTGAAAAACAAATAAATAATGAACTTATTATTTAGTTTGACAAAACTTCACACTTAATTTTTGTAGTAGTAGCTCACCTCCACGTGGTGTTCCCTGGGCAACACCACGTGGAGGTGAGCTACTTTCGTTCGTGGAGGTGAGGTACTTTTGAATGAAATGTTTAGATTTTAGGGATTTTTATCCCTTTATTCGTGGCTTGAGATTTATCTACTTAGTAATTGTTTTAGAGCTCATATTAGAAATGATGAACTAAAAAATTGGGATTTCGAAGAGAAAATGTGCAGGTGTTAAAGATTTTTATCCCATTGTTCCCAGTATGCTAACGACGGAGTAAATAACGTTGTTAAGCGCTTGATATAAACAACTGAATAAAAATGTGCATATAATAATTTTAAAAAATTGTACCAGGAAATAAGAGAACATTTTAGAGAGAAATTAACATTAGTTAATTTAAGATAAAATATCTTGGTCGAAGAAAAGCTTATTATTGTCGAAAATATCAAATTTCAATAATCTGTAAAAAATTGTAGTAATATTTTATTTTTCCTGTCGAGAAAACACGAAATAGAATTTCCAGTATTTATGAAACACCTAGATTTTGCGAAATCTAATTCCAAATATTAACAAACAAAGCGGGAAAAAATTGTAATTTTTTTGAAGACTACAATTTTGAATTTCTTGCAATTTTTATGGAAATTAATGTTTAGGTTTCATCAAAATTTGCTACAATTTGTAGATGAATTGTGAAGATTTACTATATTATTTATGATCAAGTTTTTGAGACCAAGCAAAATTATATAAACAAAATTTTCATCTTTGTAAATCATCTCCTATTCAGCTTATGTAATAAGATATTGTGAAACAGTGCACTATTTAAAATGCAATTTAAAATCCTAATAACAATTAAATAAAATGAGCCTTCATCGCAAATCATAGAATTATACTTATGAACAATTTAAAATATATTAAATAGTTTTAAAAAATATCATATGAAATATTTATAAATACTTCGTTTTCAGTAGAAAAGTTTTGTACTTAAGTATCGCAGATATAAAATATTATTTCTTATATCCTTTTTTATACAATTCGGTTTTAAGGGCGACTAAGAATGCGAAAAAAAAATTTCACCAAATTATAAAAATATATTCAAGTACGCTATTAGTTTGATCATTGAAATCGGCAAATTAACGCAATTTTTTCTTGTTGCCTTTTTTTCACCATTAAAACCGACAGGTGCCTCCATTTTTTATGTTGTTTTGAACTTCAAATGAAGTTTATAATATACAAGTTGGTCCCACTTTTCTTATTCTTTTGGGAATTAAAGAGAATAAAATAAGCTATATGTCACTTTAAGGATCTTATGTCATAGAATTAAGTAAGTAGACGAATCATCCGGGTATTTTGCACTAGTTAAATGTAACAGAAAAAACATGTTTGAGTTTTAGCGAAAAATGTAGAAATGATCCAAACGGAACTATGCACTTATCGCTGTATCGAATGAATCTAAATCCGATTGACTTCTGACGATTTTATTGCTTCAGGATTCAGCTTAAGGAAGTTTCCAAGACCTGAAAAAGAAAACAAAACGAAAAGATTTCGATCAGCAGTCAAATCTGTAATAAAGAAAGAGAGAAAAGCAGATTAACATCGATTTTAATTCCTTTTGTAGTTTTTTTTGTCTTCGTACCGTGACTACAAAACTTGAATTTACGAAACACGAAGCATCAGTCGTTGATAGCAAATGAACCTACAATTCAGATTACACGATTCACACGATTATAAATTTTTGTCTTTACATAACTGACACAATAATTAGACTTTAATACTTTATATATTACTAATTACCTTTGGCGATCAACTATTTGTCTAAATTATTGCCTTTTTAGGCAATTGAATGTGGAATGCATTTAAATAAATAATCGATTTGTTTGACACGACTGAAAGGCATGAATTTATTTGAATCAGTTTATTACAAATTGCTGGGGTGTAAATTTTTAAAAAAATATATAAACTATGAAATAAAAGTGGAAATGCAAATTTTTCTTCCCTAAGCCTAAAGCAGAATTTTTAAAATTTTAATTTTAAAGCTGCAGATGCATGCAATTGAATATTTTGATGATAAGTTTGAGTTTAAATTCACAGTCATGCGGAATATAAATAATTTCTATGACTTAATAATAATTTTCTTTGAATATTTCAAACAATACTGGCAAACCAAACCTCAAATGACATGGGTTCGGTGACTCACTATCAATCACAAAGCGAATAAAATGCAATACTTATATAAATTTTTTACTTTCTCTTATACGTAGTATAGAGAAAGCATAGTAATATAAAAAAAATTCGAATTCATCTTTGACGAATCTCCACTTGTTAAACCTTCCTGGCTCCGACAAATACATGCTTGGAAAATTTTAGTCTGTTTGTAACAAGGATAACTAAAAAAACTGAGCTAGTCTGATGAAATTTGATATACTGTCTTTATCCCAGATTTGTAGATTTCGAGCAATTTTTTAGCAAAACCGTCTCGGAGAAAGACTGTCTGTGCTGTTCTTCGAATGTAAAAACGATAACTACAAAACAAAGATATCTAAAATTCGGTAAGTAGAATTAGGTTCTATAGTGTAGACACCTTTCAAGTTTTGAGCTAAATCTAATTAAGGGTTGATCGTCTATCGTTCTTCAATTTTAGAAACACATGTAAACGGGATATATCAAATGCGAATTTATTTAATTACATTAAATATGGTATGGATTTTGTGACTGAAAATGTAGAAACCTCTGGTTTCAATCGTATGGAGAGAACTAATCTAAAATCCAAATTCGATTTTCGAATATTATTAAAAGTATACCAGGAATTATTCACACAATAACTCGCCAAGGATGAACAATAGAGTCTGTAAAAATGCTAAATTCACGAAAAAAAATTTCCGTAACTATTGCACAACAATGCTATGGAAGGCTTCTCAAGGTAACATTTTTATTGGGAGAAAGTTTCTCCGACTATCATAATAGATAGATATATTATATTTCACTATTACATTCAAGACGAATAGCACGCTTCGCAATTAATACTCTGTAAGCGACTAAAATATGATGTATGTCAATATCTTGTATTTTTGGGGGCTTGCTCTATTTCTTATTTATATACCTAGTTTTAGTTTGATTCTTTTCTAAAAAGTTATTTAGATCATGGGAAGAGTAATTCAGAGGGCTGCCGCATTCTGAAAGAGAAACTTAGATTCTGTCCCCATTCCAACAAATATCACAGTGCTTATAGTCTTTTGCCAAATATTTTGCGAAAAAATTGGATAACTGGCGACAGTTTACACTTCTCTATGTGGTTCAATGAAGAAATGGTAATAGATCAGCTTTCTTCAGATATACCTCATTCAGTACAAAAAAAAGAGGAAATGTAATAATGGTACAAATTAAAAGCGTCATTCGAATGAAATATTCGATGTTATCTTAAAAAGGAAAAAAGAAAAAGCCTTATCTTGCAGACTTCTTCTTTACATCTTCAGATCTAACCAGTTCACTACGTGTCCGACGAATCCAGGTGATCGATCAGAAATACGATCTGACCCAAAACCATTCATTCGCGTAATTTACTTCATCTTATGGTCCAGGAAGTTAGTCTTGTTTAGCTAATCATTTTTATAGCTAATTTTCACAGTGAGCAGTTCATTCCTAAGAAGTAGATAGAAAAAAAATCGACAAAAACTTATGACTTTGCAAAAAATATTAGTTATTATTTTATAAATTAGTTATAAAATAATTAGTTATCATTTGTTTATGTTTCATTTGTTTACACAGGAATGTGCTATGCTTATTTAGAAAATAATATTAATGGTTATTTTGCTGCAAAACTTATCAATATTTTCAAAAAAAGAAAAAAAAATGTGTTATCAGTTACAGGATATGAATAAGATATATTATAAAAAGAAAATTTATTCATAGCATTAACTTGGAAAAGGTCTATGGAATATAAAGATTTAATCTTTTAATGTTATAATAAAAATAGTTTTTAAACATAAATAACGTTTTAAAAAGTAGATTTTTAAAAATATAAACAATAGTTTGCTTTTAATTTTTCAGCTCATAAAAATTGTTATAAATACTATTGAACTTAATAATCACTTTTTAAAAAATTCAATGGCTGTTATGTGGCTACTAATATGACATTAAGGTATATAAACAAAATGAACAAAAACAAAACAAAGGAACAAAATGAAAGAATATAATTTTTATAACAAATGAGTTTTACAAAGAACAGGCTGTGATTTTTTTCAGCTGAGCATAATCAAAGTATTGGCTCATTTTAAGTTAACACCTATATTTGTTCAAAACACTCGAGTCAGTTTAAAAAAAAAACTTTTTTGCATTTATAGCCAGTAGCCAGCAATACTTGTCATGTCTATGCAATAAATCCCAAACCATACCTCGAAGTATAGATGTTTATTTAAGCCAGTCTAGATTATTCTAGTCCACACAAAAGAATATGAAATCTACCCGGTTTGAAAAATGACTCCAAAAAAGATTCTGTATAAATGGAGCAAGCGATTCTATGAATGCCATTCATAAATGCCGGTTGAAAATAAAGCAGTAACACTAAAGGATGCAATAATAACATCAAAATAATATATTTTGTATGCATTTAAATTTATTTATATGTTAATTTTTTTATTATAAAAACGATATATTATCAAGGAAACAAATTTAAACTTTTTAAATTTCTCATATATTAAATATAAATGCTTTAAATATATTTTATTTTTTCTGTTGCAGTTTGAATAAACTATTATTTGACGAAATATACATAAAACTTGCATTAAAAAGTAGTAATGTTTTGGCAATTTTTTAGACGATGTATTTTCTTAAAATTTCGATTAAGGGAACTTTTTGGAATTTTTATTGAAGTTTAATTCAATTTTCCAAATCATTAATAAACTATTTTTAATTAATACATTTTTCTAAATTAATTTTGTATCTCATTTCATATTTCTTTAAAGCAACGTTCGTTCTGATAACACTGTAAAATTATAACGCGATATTATTATTCTTTAGAATTTATGCGTTATATGATATGTAATGACAGATTATAAAAACAAACAAATATAAAAAAGGAGACAGCAATCCATGAGAAAATTTCGTATGCTAGAATTGTTAAGTATACTTCCATCTTTTTATCAAAAAATAATAAATGTTTCTTGAACAAAAGCGATATGAGTATAATTATTTCCTCTTCTTTGTCATCATTGTTGGGAAGAGGTGGTGGTGGGGGAAAGAAAATGCATTCGATAAGAGACATACTGGACTGAAAACGTGTTCTCTAAATGATCACAAAGTACGGCAGTTAAGAGAAAGCAAGGACCCTCCTTTCTAATTCAAAAAAATAATCGAATGTCAAACCAGTTTGAAGTCTTAAACAATATGACAACGAGGCAAAGAAAGCGAGCTGCACAATGATAAAATTATCAATAGAGATGTGCTATTTGTTTTTAATGTCTTAACTGCAACGTCTCTCCTCCACATCCCCCTTTTTCATGCATTGTAAAAGGAAATATGATAGGAAAAACATCATTTAAAAGGTCTTTACCGTTACAGCATAACACTGTCAAATAATTAAGGCAGACTGACGCAATTAACGTCAGTTGACATAGTATTTTTGTGAAAAACCAGGAAATAATGAAAAATGCATTTGTTCGCTATGAGAAATTGCCTTTAATTTCATATATATCCAGTTCTTTTCATAGAACAAAATATTTGGTAGTAAAGCCTTTGAAATGTATTTTTAATCGTCCTGCAGGTAGGCAACTGTTAGGTTTGAATGTCAAAAGATATTATCCCTTCCACATATATAAAGAGAAAGTTTTAAAAGAAAAAAATAGAATTCAAGCCTTAGATGAATCATTGGTTTGATGACGTTACAAACCTACCTTTATCCCATATCCTTCACATTTTAGAATTATGCCAGTCTATCTATATGTGGACATAATTACTTATAAATGTTTTGAGTTAATGTCCTGAAATGTTTTATATGGAGTTTACACCAGGGTTGTTGATTTCTAGAAAAGTTTGAAAGAAATCGATTTAAAGCAAATCTGGCTATCTGGCTGAAGAGAATAAGTGAGTATGATAATTGTGAAAAGTAATGAGTTAAATTTATAAAATTTGCTGCATAGATTTAACTAAAGTATAAATCCGTATTAAACTTTGTAGGAAACCTCAAAACTGGGTGCAAAGAAACTTTTCTGGGTGCATATTTTCTAATGTGTGTAAATAATACAATTCAAAAATGCAACGCTAATGAACCATAACTAAAATTAAGTAAAAGTTTTATCTTTTAGTGCTAACTGCTTTTCTGTCTCTCCATGATAAAATTTGACACGTGATTTCAACATCGCAAGCAATGATTCGTTTCAAAGCTGACTGTCGTTGATCTGTGCATTCGTATGCATGTAAAAGTGATTACTTAAAAATGCTGTAATTTAGCATGTGATTGTGTTACTAAAACTGTAATTATGTGTCAGATTGATCAAAATTACAATTAGTCAAAAAAGTGTGTGTGTTCAAATTACGTACCTGGCTACCTTCATAATACTACGAATCATAGAATTCTCATGTGGAAAACTCTGAAAATAATCAGTGGGAATTGTTCTGCCAAAACTTTTCCCCATGCTCTCTAATAAAGGTGTTATCCCTCCACACTTCTCAAAAACTATAGACGTTGTGCAATTTCCTTTTTAAAATTGATGTAGAATAATTATGGAATACAGATCTTTGACATGAATTTAGCATTTTTAGTAAGTCTATGTCGTGATCCTTGATGAGTTTTTTTGGTCATTCATTCCTGGTATGCGGTCAACAGTAGACAAAAATCAAATTAGTTTATTAGACGTGCTTTTTCTAGCAAATGAAATCAAAATTCAGCACAAAACTACAGTCGTAGTCACAAAATCGCATACCAGATTTGCCATATTTAAATGACTGAGTTTATATGCTTCTAAAAATAAACACTGACAAACTGTCAAACCCTTTTGGATTTAAGCTTAAAATTTACACAATAGATGTTAAATCTGTACATTGAATTTATTGATTAAGATCTTTTCTATTTGTTGCTATCTTGTTAACTTTTATTCAAATAGTCAGAGACATGAACTTCCTTTGAGCGTAATTTTCTGAAAATTTGATAAAAATTTGCAAATTTGTTATAAAGATCGTATACCAAATTTCTACTACTTGGCTCAAAGAAATTTTGGATTATCTTTGTCACAGGCAGACAGACAGATATTTCCTAAAAATGACAAACTTCCTCTGAACGAATTTTGTACAAAATTTCATAGAAATCTACAAATTTGGTGAATAGATCGAAGAGAAGTTTCATCAGTCTGGCTCAAAGGAATTTTGAGTCCAGTTTGAATTTTTTCAAGATTGCATCATTTTCTCAACTATCCTACTATATTGCAACATATTCTTTATCTAGGAAATTAAAAGTTTGAAAATTCAGTCTAAGGTTCAAAAGTTTTATGCGAAATGGAGAGGAGAATATCAAACCTTTAAGATGCATGCGAAAAAGTTTCAGAAAGATGACTTCAGCTGGGTGTGGGCAAAGTGTATGTGGTACAAAGCTTCGACAGATACAGAGCTCTACATACTTGATATTTGTCATCATTTGCATTTGTTTGCGAAAGAAATCCTTTCATGAATAATGAAACATGTTAATAAAAAGAAGAACTACGTGTTTTTTTATCATTAACATTTCTATTAGACTAGCTTGTTTTATTTTGTTTACAAAGTGTTGAGTCTGTCTGTTTCAATTCGATCGACACGTGTAGGAGTCCTGTATGATGTCAGATATCATCCGAAGTTTTTTCTAAAAAGCTAACTTCTTATAGCTGATATTCGTTGGCCAAAAGTAGTGCCATTCATCATTTTTTAATACTGTTCTTGCAACATTTTATTAAATAAAAGTTGTACAGTTGGAAAATACAGTAAAGGAAAAAAGGCTCCTCAAAAGGCCTCATCTATTAAAATTGGGCTTATATAGTTTAATAAAAGTATGTTAGTATGTATTTAATTAAAGTATGTAAAAAGTCAATGATTTTATTGTATTTAATAAACACATTTATGAAAAGAAGTGTTAATGCAAGTGCACATGGACACTTTATTGAACAAAACTTAGATTTAGAATTTACAAATTTGATATAGAAATAACTTTGAAGATGAGAGTATGGAAGATATTTGTTTTGAAATTTAAATCTAGATTTTATTAACTAAATTACTGCGACAAAGTTTTGAAATTTTTTCGCCAAAAAAATTTAAAGCACAAATTTGTTTTTTTTACATCATTTTAAAATATTAAAAAACATTATTTTCTAACTAGGCAAATTTCATAGTCATGCAATTTTCTTCTGTCGATTTTGACACTTTCTGAAAAAAGGTTCAAACTTTCGATTTGAATGAGCCATTAAATTGAAAAAAAAAAAAAACACCCATGGAATTCAACTTTTTACAGAAGAATTAATGTAAATATATTCTTTATCTTTGATGAATATTTCGAAGTAACTACACTGCAACTGCACGTTTTTTGGTAACATTTATACAAAGTAATAAATATTGATTACAATTTTCACTTTTGCCACCTATTCCCGCTGTTTCAAAGCTGTAATTGCCTGGGAGTTGGGAATCGTTTTCCCAGAAGCAAATTCTTCATGGAGTAAAGTAAAAACGGTGAGGGAAACAGCGGCATATGATGCTTCAGCAGGTGATTTGTACTCAGAACAGACCAGTTGATACGCGTTTTATAGTTATGAAACACCAATGATTTAGTCTTCCTTGCAACGTAAAGTTTCAAGTGCCTATATTTACTAGATACATGAATGCTTTATGCTTATTCGAACTGGATAAAACCTGTTTAGATTAGCTAATAAAATTCTATTTAATCGAATGTTCATCGGTAAATAGTCTAATTCAGTCACATTCTGAAAATATTTAAAATAAACTAGAGCTTTTTTAATGCAGTAGTGCTATTTCAAGTGTAATGTATTTGTACAAATCATTTCAAAATTCATAAAAGCAGTTGTATTTGAACCATAAATCTTATACAAATATGAAATAAAGTCGCATGATTTATTTCATATTTTGTTCTTCTTCATTTCCATATACCAGGGCCAATTAAAAATAAATAGGCTGCATAGAATGATTTTAACGGATATTGATGAAATTTATATTCAAATCTTGTTTCACATGAAAAAAAAATTAAACATATATACAAAATTTTAAAATAATTACTTCTTGTTTTAAAATAATTGCTTTCATTAAGACATTTCTTTATACTTTAAATCTGTCATGCAATAATTCTGTACGCGATACATTTGCAGTTCATGCGGAAGGCTCTAAAGTTAAAATTGGCAGTTCCAAACAGAGGTATACGTCTTATGAACTTAAAAAAACACAGTAGCATGTCATTTTATTTCATTAACAGAATCTTTCATACTGTAGAAATACGATGTTTATTATCTCTATCTGTATATGTTAACAACATAAACAATGTACGAAAATAAAATTCTCCCCAGAATCTTAAAAGAAAAACTCCTACCACAGTAAATTAGTTAAATTTATACAACATCATAAATACAAGAAAAAAAAGCCCGACAAAAAATTAAAAAAAAGGGAGAAAGATAAAAAAAAAAAGAAAGAAAGAAACCGAGCAGATCGCAGGAAACTGACTGAAAACAAGCCGAAGAGCCGTGAGACTACGTCACGGATCACGTGATTCTCGTCTACCATTGGTCGATCCGTTCACTTTTTTCCACAAACATTCTCACCTCGGCAGCGGCAAGAGGGGGACTTCATTCCTTTTTAAATAGTTCTTAAACTCACGTGAGTGGTGCCGGCTATAGATTAAGAGTTAAATTTTAGAGTTAATTTTTATCAGATTGCGCATTTGGCTTCCAGAAGAAGAAGCTCTTAATCTGAGCTTCACGTTCTGGTAGTTTTCCTCATTGTAAAGTTTTCCATCCCATTATTTTCCTCTGCATATTGTGAAGTGAACTACATGTGATTGAGAGCGTTGCGGGCATCGTCGCAGGTGAATCTTAAAAGGTAAACTTAGTTGATTTATGTCGATAAATTTAGATACAGTGTGTGTGTGCATGTGTACTTCAATATCGTCCGTTCATTCTCTAATAAGCGATTTATATAGATAATATGCGTAAGTTACGCATTAAATTTCTGGTGTTTACATTATCGCATATATCTATAAAATCGCCTGACAATAAAAAATAATCAATTATGCAGAAACATATTTTATGGTTTTATTACTGATTTCGTTTGCTTTTTTATTAGTTTTTCAAAAATAATTAAGAATTTTGGAATGCTAGATTTTCATTTATTTGAAAATGTAATAATAAGCACTGCTCTTTAAATCAGAAAAAATCATTGCCATATTTATTTAATTTTTAAAATCAATTTTTTTTGGAAAAAATTATGAAATACAGAAATGTTTTGACATTAATATGTGTTTAGAGCATTGGTCGTTATTTGTTTTTTCATATTTTTCAAAGACATTTATTTTATTTAGACATTTTTTTATTAAGTTTTCGAAGAAAAGAAAATATTTTCGAAAATTAGGAAAATAATTAAATTTCTTTTCACGCCCTCTTACTTTTCCCAGTAAATTGTTATTTTAAGTATTATTTTGGGTAGATGTATTCAGCGGTATTGAATGTGAAATTTTAACGTAATTGATTAAAGCCTTATATAATCTTAAGTATTAGACTAATTCATTATCACTTTCGTATCAGTTTAGAATTAATAAATAATTTATTTATTTCCAATAGTTTTCGTAGTAACTTTTCATCGTCATAGTTGCTATCCTATTCAAATTACATTTTAATGATATTTAAATAATTCTTTTGCTATTTCCAGCTATATGAAGTATATAACGAAAAAAAATATTGTAACAGTAAAGAAAAAAAAATCGAGAGTTTGATGAATCTTCGCATTTTAGATCACTCAGTCGAGGGAAAAAATCAGTTTTGCAAATTTGTCTGTCTGTCTGTCCGTTCAAAAGTCTATGAGCAAGAATATTCAAAATGCTTTGAGATGGATCAATGAAATTTATTGTTTGAACTTAAAGCGAAATATCTAGATTTAAATTAAATTTTGAACGAGTTTCATTCAGAAGAAATCTATCTGGCTATCCAAGTATAAGCTAAAACAATGAAACGAAGAATGTTAGAATGAATAAAATTTAGTACACAGATTCGACATTCAAAACATAAATTTATATCAAATTAGTAAACAAATCATTCAAAAGATCCGTCAGTCAGTTAGCATTTTTTCATGAATGTAGATGCGATACCTCAAAGGGGAGATGATTTAAAAGTGAAATTTTTTATGTGATCTTTTGATTACTGTTGTAGGTGCATGTTAAATTTATTGTCACAATTATTGATTTGATGTTAATGTACAATTATTGTTTTTTTTTACTGTATTTTAAATCACACAGCAGTCATATGTAAAAGCAAAAATCTGAGTAATTGTGGAGCTTATGGCCTTTTCTAAGACCCACAATTTTATGCGATGGCGGATAACACTTTTATTAGGGAATAAGCGGGAAATATTAAAGGAAACGTTATTCGCTGGTTCCTGCCCTAAAATCTGTCAGTAATACTTAGAAAATCTGATAACTGGTGAGAAAACTTGTAATCATTATCGAAATAGCGTGAGTACAGTGCACTTATCGGAATATAATTTGAAACTGCCCTAAGCATCATGTATGATATAGTAATTTATTACGATTTCGCGTGCGTGGTAAAAACTGTATCAGGTAGCAATGACCGAGTAGATGAATTATGAATTCTAACTAAATCTGTCTTTGAAATATCTTTTTTATGTGGAAAGTAATGAACTTGGACAGGAAAGGAATTGATCTGAACTGCTAGATTTTCTATTTCAGGTAAAATAAGAGAACAATTTTGCTGCAAGTTATTTCTAAATGTTATTCACCTTCGAGAACCTTGTTGAATTATAATTAAAATTATTTTTATATCTAAAGGGGCAACAACATTATTAACAATATTTCCATACGGAAATAATCAATTTTATATAATATTTGTTGAATTGTAACTAAAAAAATTTTTACATCGAAAGGGGTACTGAGTCTTTTAAAATATTTAATATTGAATCTTAAATCTAGATTTGACCTATAATACAGTAATACAGTTAAAATATAATTATACAATACAGTTTATTTGGTAAATTAAAAATATATTTTGTGTATACCTGGCTTAAATATTGAAGTACTGTTCATTTCAATATTCTGAGATGATCATTTTTTGACGATTCTATTTCACTAAGGAGTGAGACGAGGAACAATGAGCGCATTTTCAAAATTCTTCGACTTTCATTCGCGCTATATTTGATACTCTTTCGTTCAATTCTTTTTTTTTTTACATGTATGTGGGTATCGTGTCTTTTCTGAGTTTATAATTTTATTTTAATTTTGTGTGCGAGTAGTCCATGTTTACTTTAATGTTAAATCTAAACATATCCTTGTTACATCTTTCTTCTCACCCTTATTTTGAGAAATGAAAGCCATCCTAAAGCATGCGTGAAAGCGTGTAAGTTTTTAGATTCAACAACCTTTTCCAAAGGGCCATTTTTAGTTCAAAGTTCAAATATTGCGAACAAGATACAGAATTTTATACCATTAATTTTAAACTTTTCAGAGAAATAAAATCAATCTCTTACAAAACTACTCATAAGGAAGGAATCTCCATTTTCTGTGCTTTATAAAGGTCTAAAATAAAATAATAATATAAAAAATTATATATATATATATATATATATATATAATATTAATAATAATATAATATATAATAATATATAAAGGGTCTAAAATAAAATATAAATTGATATAAATTAATAGTTTTGAGTCTTTCAATGTATAAAATACTATATATATAGCTAGTATATTAGTTGACAAAAATTTGAAACAGACAGTTATTTTTGTTTGAAAGAATTAGCCACTAATTTAAAATTTAAAATTCTCTTCTCTTTTTTCTCTTTTTTTAATTATTTAATTCTAGGGTTTGAATTAGTAAAAAGGCATTAGTAGTAAAAAGTTGCGAATTTCTTGATATGCGGAATTTTTTTCTTGGATTATTACCGATACAATATCTAGATTATAAAATTCAAATAAACAAATTATAATCATAGATTATAAAGTTAAACAATTGAATGCATGGAATCCGATTCGTATACATCGGATATAAGTCATGTCCTGATTAGGTTAAGGTAGAAATGTTCTGCTTTCAAGACGTACAAAACGAACAAAGATTAATTTTTTTTCGAAATCTCCCCTGGGAACTCTTGAAATTTTTCATCTGTATCGTATTAGTCAGATGAAATATGACGAATAATCACTTCTAACCTGAAAGTTCAGTAGTAAATGTAGTAAATGTTTTGTTGTTTATGTAAATGTTATGACAAAATGGGCAAAATTGGTTTTTTAACACAGATGTTAAAACTGAGTCTTCTGTAAAAATAAATCTAACAAAGAAATGAATGAAGCCTTGCTAAATATTAAGTTAGTGAATGAAAATGATTGTACCTGGTTTGCAGACAGTGATGGATTTAGCTATAATGTTGTCCTAAGCAGTGCATATTTTGTGGCTTTTTTAATAAACTGTTCAATTTAATTTCACACTGTGAAGAATTTAAAACTTAATGCACATTAAAAATTTTGAATGGTTTTGTTTTAGTAACCTTGCATTATTTATAATAATACTTAATATAAGTCTTGTGATAGCTTGGTAGCCATATTTTTACACAACATTATCTAGATAGACTCCGTATGTTTAGAAATATTATAATAAATGCACTAAAGCAGATATGAACCAGAACATTTTGACGAATCTTTCTTTGGCCCTTGGTAACTGTTTAGTCTGTCTAATTGGAAATATACTGCTATATGCAAATGCCTATTCTGAAATTGCATTTTTACCTAGTTTCATAAACTAATGAGAGCTTTGAAATTAATTTGACATAAATAGTTTGTATTTTTTTAAGAAAAATAAACTGATTATTGTTTTTCAAATTATCCATCAGAGGTAGTAAAAACATTACCTGGCTTAAGAACTTGAAGCTGAGAGTAAAATTTATTATTTATCTTCTAATCCAAAATTATTTATAATCAGGTTTATTTATGCCAGCTTTAGCAATTAAACATTTTGCTGTGAGTAACTGCAGTATATCTGTTTTCCTATAAAGGAAAAAAAGCGTGTGAAGGTTCTTCTGAAGGCACTTTGGGGATACAGCGTACCAAATATATGGAATAATATGACTTATTCTTCATGTCAGTTCTAATTACCACAAGTTCCAGATTTGAACAAAAAATGTGGCTACTAAATTTAATCTGAAACAAATTAAATTGAAACTATTAGAAAAGCGTTATTATGTAATTATCGAAAGTGACAGAGGAAGTTATAAGTTTATTGATATTTGCTCACTTCAGACAATTAGCTGATTCGCTGAGAATACGGCTTATCTTTGATTTTATATATTTTTTTAGATATAACTTAATGTTTATGATTTCGCCAAATTATCTGATAATAATTCCATGTTTTCTTAACTGTCTTACTAAATTTAATTTTTTACGTACCTTTCTAATGAAGACAGTTCCTTAATGTCATGACTCTATTAAAAATATAAATATTCGTTTCATGTTTCTGAATTTCATGATATTGTGACTTCCCTTTTTTTTAATATGTTTTTTAACTACACAGTATTAAATAAAGTCCGTCTTTAGATTTCAACAATGGAAAAAAAATCACGCGATTTAATTTTTGAAGAAACAGTGCAATTTAATAATAAAAACTAAGAAAAAGAATTCAAAAAATGTCAAAATTTAAAAAAAATTCACGACTATTATTTTTAAAGTATCATGATATCATCGTTTTTAAAGATGTGAAATTGTAATAATACTTTCGGAAGTTATCGAGGAAAAACTACTTAATTAGATTTATTTTTTATTAATTAAAACTTAAATAGAAAATTTGATAAAGTATTCCGTGGTGCACATTACCACTGTCCTAAGCATATATATGCCAATTATGGAAACTTAAGTCAAACTGTGGAGTAACAATACGTACACCCACACGCGCGCGCGCGAGCCGGAACAGTCACATTTATTTTTATAATACGTATAAAGATTGGTGCTAAGCTTGAAATAATTCTAAGAATCTATATCAGCTAATCTTTCAACAATGCATCTTAAAATTCTTCTATTTTTAGGTTTAAAATTCAACATTGAATTGATTACAAATCTTCATCAAGAGATGAAGAAAAATTATGTTTTGGGAGAGAAAAAAGTATGTTTGCACAAATATTGGATATAAGAAAAAAATTATATTCAAAATATTTCAAATATACTTTCAACAATTTTTGGGAGGAGAAGTTATCATATTTAGAAGCTTTATAACATATTATAGAATTTGAAAATATTTCTGTTCTTTGTTTTTAAAATTCTCACTAGAAAAAATACAATTAATAATTGAGGAATATAATCTAATAACAGTATACTATTACTATTTGAAATCAATACAATTTTTTAAATCTTTAATTTAAAAAAATACATCACATCTCGTATTTGCATTTTTATGTATTGCCCGAGCCACTCTCTTCAAAATCACGTTTTTCATGAAATATTGGCGCGAGGCTGTCGCAAGACAAAACAATCGGGATTTTACTAATTCATGCAGATTCTTGTCATAGAAGATTTCGTAACTCTCGAAACATTTGATGATCACTCGTTATGCGGTGACCTTTATATTTACCTTGGCCGTGTACATTGGCTCTCTAGAAATATGGACGACACTCGGAAAAATGCGGCATTCTGTGGAATTGTTTATGGTTTTTACGCTTGCGGATGCGTGCATCTGCGCAAGTCGTAAATCATAAACATGCACATCGAAGAATATTTCTTTGTCTCGTACTTGAAAAATGCTGATGATGAAACTGTTCTTATATATAAGATAATTTTATTAAAAAAAAGTTGCAAAAATGTTTTAATTTTGCAATTGAAGTGATGGCATCTATAGTTATGTGTAAAAAAGTCCATGTAATACAATTGTTCTGAAGTCTGATTATTGCTGCGTGAGATGAGCAAGAAATCGTGACGATTACATTTCGTGAACCATTTTGGATAATTCCATGTTCATAATCAAGTATTGATTGTATGTAAATATTTGATGGAGGAATGTTTTATTGAGGATTGGAAAGTTCTGTGTACTTTGGATGACACACGTTATCCTGTTTAGAATTGTTTATGTCCGATTTGAGCACGAATAAAACATCGAATAATTCATTATTATTTTTCAAAATCATCTGCTGCTCTTAAATAAAAATAAATGAATTTAAAAGGAAAGATTCTGAATAGTAAGTTGTTGAATTAACACTCATAGTTTCCTTGAATAATCTTCAATGATTCAGAACAAAATCATGATTTCGCCATCTTGAACGTTAAGCCTATTTTATAAAATAACCATTTTTAAACTAGATTTCCAACTTATTAGTGAAGTTCAGATAGGTTTCATCTTAACGGATCAGGATATTTAACTAGATTTGGAAATAAAATTATCAGTTCAATTTTGATTTTATAAATAACAAAGACAAAAGTTACTGATGCCAAAATTTATAAGGAAATAAGAATATCTTAGAAGAACTATGTTGCTGATTCAACAAATATAATTTTACATAATTTTCTTTATTTCTTCTTTGTTTTACATATGTTTTATGGAATCATATAAAAATATTTTTTGGAAAAAACTTTAACCGCTAGATTACACATATATAATTACAAATGCTTTAGTTTGCTTGTAACTTATGAAATTTCACTCACAAATTTGAACGAAACATGTTTCTCTCACACTCTATTTCTTCTATCTATTTCTTTAAACCTGGAAGAATTAACTGCCCAATTTAATAATTTCTATGCCCTGCTGAGGAGGTTGAAATGGGTGTAAAAGGATTATATGGTTTTCTGCTATAGCTTACAAACATTTCATGACTCCAAAATTTTTTTTAATACTTAGTTAATTTTTTTTGAAATGTAGCCTTTCAGTAACATTAGATTCATTGAAGCACTATTTGTTTTCGATTTTTAATAAATTTTTCGCTGTTAATTTCAATAAAATTTGTAAAAATTCCATTTTTTGTCAAAATGTTAAACCAAATTTATTGTTTTATCATATTTACATATTAAATCTTTTTTGTCAATGTTAAGTCGCTTTCTTCAGACACTTTTATTTTACTTTTTTCACGTTAAAATAATTTTTTTAATACGCGTGGACAGTAATTCATCTTTTAAAATTGTAGTAAAGCATTTTAATATATTCAGATTGTAATTCATTAAACACTGTCTTTCAAAATTGTGGCAAAACATTTTAATATAAGCGGACCGTAATTCTTCATGAAGTACTGGCTTTTAAAGTTGTAACATTTTTTTAATACTTTGGCAGATTTTGTTTTATATTCACTTTTAAAATTTTAATGTATCAAAATTTTGTGTTATGTGCTCTAAGCAGTCATTATAAACATGCATTAAACTTGAAACCTCGTTTATCAGAAATATTTTTATTAATAATTATCAGCAAGATCTTAAAACATCTTAAGGGGTTGAGTATAAAAAATGTACGACATAAAAGTATAAATGCCTTTAACGCCAGTTCTTTTTTTAGCTACATATAGAACAGATAAATGTAGGTAAAGCCCCTCATACCGTGGCTAGTATTAATTAATTAACCACAGTAAGCAACGATTTAATTGCTTCCAGCATAGTTCGAAAACTACGTTACCAATGATAAACACCTATGCATTTTAAAGCTTCCAAATTTCCATATGCACACAAACGTTAACCGAATGTTTTGATAAGGATTGTAAGGTTCATTTCTGGTTGCAACTAGAAAAAGCAAGGATCTATTTGACATCCACGTGTATATGTCATACATGTTAAAAAGGCGGGGCTTAGAAAAATAGAAGGAAATAATAGTTTAGTGAGAGTGAAATATATCTTAACACCTGCAGCTGCATTCAGGAAGTGCAGCATAAGAAATCTGAGAATCCGGCCTAATTATTCATTACATTAGGCTTCCTCATCTCGTTATTATGCACGGATGATTGCAACGTTTATACAACTGTTGCGAGGGTGGAAATCTATATTTTTCTTTATCACTAATTTTAGCAGCTTTGAACTAAAAGACTTTAATTGTAAAAATTGCGTTCTTTTGAGATTTGAAAGTTTTTTTTTAAGATTAATTATATAGAAAATAATTCCATGTCTTAGATTCTATATAATTGTATTGCCGATTTGGTTACTGGCGGAAAATTAATTAGGGACAGTATTAGATTGTAAACATAGTAGATTCATGACCGAAAAAAAGAAAAATGTTTCGAATAAATCAGTTTATTTTAGCATGGGAGTCATAATTTGTATAAGGGAGAAGCAATGATAAAAAAACATTTGTTTACATTGCGATACAAGATGTATTTTTACATTGCGATGCAAAGTGTTTGAAATTTTTCTCTTCAGTGATATTTCTATGAGATTCTATTAGGCATTTCTTTGCCGCGAGTTGACTTAGGAAATAGATTCTTAATTATTTTTTAAGAAATGCGTAGATGTTTGGGGTTTACCGACTCGTCATTTATTTTAGTGAGCGTATTAGAAATAATGAAATAAAACGGTGGTATTTAAATCAGGAAATAAACGAAAATTTAAAATAATATAACTAAATTAATAGAGGGCTAATTCAAGATAAAAAAATTAGGGAATTAATTAGGTTTTAAATAAATTTAAGAGTTATACACACACGCGCGATGATTACATTTAATTCCCTCTATTACTTAAACTAATCATGGCTCATTTGCTAATATTTAAACTGTTAGAAAAGGCATATAACTATTGTTATAAAAGAGGACTTCAAATTACGTAAAAAGTGATATGTTAACTGATGCAATAAATATTCTGCTTCAAAATATAGATTTTTATGCACCTTTTTTATTGAGTGATCTCCGTCCTCTAGTATAAGTCTAGAATATTTCTCTAAGTATGGTTGATAGAATAGAATTGTATAACAATTTTAACTTCGTGATTATTTAAGCATTGTATTTATCAACTCAAACAACCTAGAATATTAATTATTTCTCCTATTTTATTGATTTTTCTAACAGAAGGTATATGCCTATCTCTAATTATTTAGAAATCATCAATTGGTCCAGACTAGATAGGATATCATTATGTCATAACTTAACGAAAATTCATTTCCTTGAAGGAATACAATTTTTGTTAATAAATAATTCGATCCTTTTTTAAGGACAATACAGTGAAATTTTTGTTATTTAATACTTAATCAGTAAGAAAGATATCTTCTATTAATATTTATTTTTCATTACTGCGACAATAACCGTATTTTATCTTATGTTAGTACCAGATACATTACTTGGCCGTCTATCGCCATAATTGGGAACATTACCTACTGGAAATTTTTTGTCTTTGCTTTAATGAAAGATGCTACTATCAACCTTAGTTATAACATCAAAAGAGCAATGAAAGTGAACGTATGCATTAATTCTAACGTATGAAAATATTTATTTTTTTACTATCAAAGTAAAAACGGTTTTTAAAATAGTAGTTTGTACTAATATATTTTAAAATAGACATCTAAAATGCATATATGATTTTGAAACTCTTCAGCAATGTCCTGGAATGGTATTTCAATGTAATAAACAATTGCCTTTAAAATTGTTGAAAATGATTTAAATGAATTTTATTTGAAATGCATTTTTTTTAAAGTTTTGTTTATAAAATAGCATAAATATAAAAATATTGGGGAATTTATGTTACTGGAAGCAAAAGAAATCTTTTAAAAAAACAGTAAAATTTCTCTAATTTATATAATTGTCTTATTGAAAAGGTTTATATTTATACAAAATATCTAATTTCGAAATTTTGTTGTGTATTGAGTTAGAATATAATACATAAGCGCTATAAAAGATTTTAGCTTCAGTAAGTCCAAGGAAAAAAATGTTTCTTATAGCTGCGTTTTAAAATTTTCATTTATCATGATTTAATCAAATTAATGAAAATGAGAATTCATTCAGCTTTTATATGGACACCTTTATCTACTATTTAATGCTCATGACTCGTCCTCTGCCTGTAGGCACTACGCTTTCTGCTTATATGAAAACCGCAAGTGATGCTCCCTATTGTCCCCGTGAATGTCTTATTCATTTCACTTTCAAAAACTAGTTTTTGGAGTCTGGGCTTTGCACCTTGCGATCCGTTTGAAGAGGCTGATACAATGCGAATTATCGAATGCGGAAATCAGCTATTCGAGGACGTCCCGTTCGTCATTCTTCTTCTCCACTGATCCGATACTTTCGGTGATGATTCAGTTGCTGGAGCGTCGGGGTCCTTTGTCTCTGGATCAAGTCCGCCACTCGGAACCATAATTTCGATGGAATGCTACAGGGAGGAAAAAGAAAGAAGGGCAGAGTTCCCAGTTTGCTTTTAAATACTCACTTTACGATCATCAACGTGTAGAACTGAGACACTCATTCATTTGGTTGAAGTAATGTTGTAATGACTAGATCTTAACGATCAAATAAAGAGTAGAATTTCAGACAATTCTTTTAGTTACAGCAGTATGTATACATAAGAACAAATTTTTCTATTCTAAAATATTTAATTTTTACACCATTTGGAAAGTCATGATATTTATACAACAGTCGAAGGTTGAAGGTATATCGTGAAAAGAGTGCTTAGAAAGAGTTCTCATCAGTTAGGAGAAATAACACCACAAGACACTAACAGGGTGTTAGTCAGCACGGCTATTCTAGGGTGGAGTGTAAAATGCCGTAATCCAAAAATTTTCTTCTCCTCTTCAAAGAAAAATTCCGCACTTTATTTCTGTCCAATCTCCGCTTTCTATTTCTCACTGGTTCATTTCAGCTCTCTGTCGCCCAATATCGATTCGGAAGAATGCCTGGCATGGAAAATCCATCAGTGATTCTTCCTTGTTACTGAATGCTCTGGAATACGTGTCCATGATAGTCCCTTCACAAAGGGGGCCATTAGGCATCCAGATGCGGAGACACTCCTTTCCCTTAAAGGAGCGGGAAGTTCCTCCCAAACAATGAACCTCACGTGTGGTCTTTGTGATCAGATGTGCCAACCACTGGCGGTATATCGGTAAAGGACATCCACCACTAGCAATCTGAAGGCATTTAACAATGGAGGGATTTAATAGGTGATGAACAGCTATCTGGAAATGCCGCTTATCGTGAATGGGATAGGGAAACATTAGATTGTTTAAGATTCACCTTATCTCGTCATGATGATATTGTCTACTGACTCAGAGTTTAGATCCAAATCATTTGGGGTTCGAAATATCATGATTTAAGCTCTACCTCCCAAGATATTAATATGAATGTTGTTAAATACTCAATATGCTATCATAAACGTGAAGAAATGAGGCACTCATTCATTTAGTTGATATAATCTTTTAAGATTCTCTTTCTCCTAACGGGAATTTATTGTTTAAGAGTTTATATTTAAATCAATAGTCTCTGAAATATTAAGAAAGCACAATAAGGGAGCTCAAGTTACATCCCTAAGTTGGGATATTGATATGAATGTTGCTTTTAAATGCCCAATGTGCGACCATAAACGTAATGAACATGACATTCAGTCATTTAGTTGAATAATATTTAAGATCCTTACTAATCATTATGATGTCGTCCATTTTCTAAGAGTTTAAATCGAAATCATTCGGAGGCCGAGAATATTAAGACATGCAATCAATGATTTGAGTTATATCTTAACATGAGCGTATTAATATGAATATTAACACGAACGTTGCTTTTAAGTGGTGCTCAATATGTGACCATAAACGTAAGAATTGAGACACTCATTCATTTAGTTGAAATAGTATTTAAGATTATCCTTCTTATATCCCGATGTTATTGTCTACTGGGTATGTGGTAGTGTGGTTTGAAATCATTCATGGGCTGAAAAGTATTTAGGACGTACAATGTTAGTGATTTTTTATCTTCAAGTTGGATATTAATATGAATGTTGCTTTTAAATTCTCAATATTTCATCTTGAAGAACTAAGACAGTCATTCATCTGGTTGAAATGGTGTTTCAGAATCTCCTTTTTTCATCTTGATTGATTGCCTACAGGTTTAGAGTTTAGATTCGATTATTCCTAGCCTTCGATATGTTAAGGACGCGCAATCAGTGGTTTAAATTCTATCCAAGTTGGATGCCGACCTGAATGCTGCTTTTAAATGCCCAATATGATATCATAAATGGGAAGAACTAAAACATTCATTCATTTAGTTGAATAATCTTTAAGATCCTTATTCATTGTTTGGATTTCCACTAACTAAGAGTTTAGATCAAATCGTTCGGGGAGTCCGACATATTAAGAATGATAAGTCAGTGTTTTAAGTTCTATCCCCAAGTTGGATATTAATATGAATGTTGCGTTTAAACGCGCAATTTGTCATCCTGAAGAACTAAGAGATTCATTCATATGGTTGTAATAATGTTTAAGATTCTTCTTCTCTCCTTGTGATCAATTGTCTTCTGGTTACGATTTTAAATTGAAATCATTCGGGTCTCTGAAATATTAATATCCCCATGTTTTATATGAATATGAATGTTGATTTTAAATGCTCAATTTGTGATCATAAAGGTGAAATCATTCATTTGATTGAAATAATGTTTAAAATTCTCGATTTCTCGTCGTAATGTTGTTGTCTATTGGCTAAGACTTGAGATTGAAATTATTCGGGGAGCTTCGTGATTTTAAAACCTTGCAGTCGGTAGTTTAAGTTCTCTCCTCAAGTTGGATATTTATGTGAATGGTTAGAGAAAATAATGGCAAAATTTTGAGTGAAAAAAGCTAATTAAATTAATTAAATTTCTTGTCTCCAGTTGGAGAGCATATAAAAAGAAAAGCTAGAGTTAAGGAAGATTGATGATAAAGATCAATTTGATGATTGGCTTTATTTCGGCTTAGATGAAAGATAAAAAGTCGTTGGTTGAGAGTTTGAATTCCTATAAGATTAAGGATAGAAAGTGTCGGAAGTTCCACTAAGACTGGTGATGATCGACGGATTTCGTTCAGAATTCCATACAGTACACCGATAGGCTAAGAAAAATTTAAACCAAATTTAAAACCTTTAGTTCCTTCAGTTTCAAAAATTTTGTTCAGATGCTAGGGAGAAGAGTTGTATATGAACATTTAACCGAATCTCTAACTTACAGTTTTTTACTCTATGGAAACAGTATTGCTATTTTTTAGTACAGTTTCTATATAGATTTAAAAGTACCGAAAATTCACTTCCTAATATAGGGAAAAATGAGATAATAAGATATTCTTAGGCTGTCTACTTCTAATGTCTAAGTAGGCTTCAACTATAGGTCATAGAGGTTCTAAAAATACGTATTGGTTTAAGAGGCACGCATCAATAACACTTCCACATATTCCACTTGCAAAAAAGAAAGTAATTTACTACTTTGTACTGGGCATTAATATTTCTAGCTAAGTCATTGGTTAGCTAAGGAATTTAAGTTCACAAATTATAGTTGCAGAAAGATAATCAGCTACAGAGACAGAGTAATCTATATAATAAACCACAGGTTCAGAATGATTACTATGGTAAATTGCCATTATTAAGCTTTTATTTTAAACGATTTGTTATGAACTGAGTATCCGCAAAATCAGGTTTTTTTTAATTCGAGATGCAAAATAAGTTTTCATAATGATATATAATTTTTCTTATGACTTACTACTTTATGATTTAAAGGCTATTTTATTCCAAAATTACGCTCTCTAGTTTTATCAAAGTAGAATTTAATGACCCAATATATTCTAAGATCTCAAAACAAATAAAAATAATAATTACCCTTTTAAATCTTTATCTTGATTGCCTTTATACTTCTTCAAACTTCCTTAAATAAATGAACTTCAGTATCAATGTGTTTTTCGATGATAGAAGGCCGAATATCATTTTGATTCTTCGATAAATAGTAACCACCAATAAACGATAAACACCAACTTGATTTTTCGATAAATAGTATCAGATGATAAATTTATTAATAGATCATCTCTCTCCTCTTCACATCCGGTTCGTGTTAAAACCAAGATGTTTAATTAACTACTTAATAAAAATTTGTTAGTTATTCCTTTTGAAATTTTAATTTTTACTTTGTTGTATACGATGTATTAGAGAAGAAAATATGATAATCGGCAAATAATTAACTCATAATTTTAACGAGTTTCCAGGCTTCAAACCTTCTTGAGTTAGATAAACACATTTCTGGTATTGTGTCTGTCCCTCAACGATAACAGAAAATAGCTTTGTTGTAGATGTATAAAATTTGGTAGATTGTCTCGACTGTAATTTTATTGATTTCTATCATACTGAACAAAATCCATTCTAAAAAAGTAGTACTTTATCACTATAAAATCAAAAGAGATAGATGGATAAAATGTGGCACACATATTTAAATTTTAAAATGTAGATATGCATCAAATTTAAACTAAATCTGTCCATAGATTGACCATTTATCGATTTGTACTTTCACAAGTGTGTAAACACGATAACTCAAAAACGCAGTGACTTAAGTATATGAAGGCATGGGATTTTTGAAAATTAAATTTCAGGGACAAATTTTAATTTAAAGCGGTAGAGGAAAACAGGTATTCAAAATATGCATTCGATTTTCTGGTACTTTTGTATTACCCAGATTTCAGCAATTAATCGTTTATTAATGCATTCTAATAGGCTCTTTTGTAAGCATTTTTCGCCATTGACATATGATCAGAATACACAAGTAAATGTATTAGAGAGTGTCAAAACTTGGTGTGTAATTTTGTGATTGTATTTGCTTTCCTAGATCAAATTTTGATTTTATTGATTTGGCAAAAAGGCATCAAAAATCTGCATTTGGTTTTCTGGTACTTTATTATTATCCATATTTCAGCAATTAAACGCCAAAGCATCATACGTTAATAGATTCTTTATCGAATTTATTCACCAATGGCATATAGTTAAAATTATAAAAATTACACAAGTAAATGTATTAGAAAGTAAATATATACATTTACTTGCAATACATATAAATGTATTATAAATAAATGAATTTCAACGATTAATCACCAATAATCAAAATCTATTAGATTCTTTTTTGTAGTAGGCATTGGCGAACTTGTTCGCCAATGGCATACAATTAAACACACATTAGTAAATGTATTACAGAGTGTCTGAGAAAATTTTAAGGAGATTTCTCTTGCTAGTTAATTTTCGGGGATTTGTGCTCATTATGGATTATTAGATGTATAATTATATCTTAGAACACATTTCTTCCTTTTTTTTGTAACTAAAGTGTACTGAGGGGTTTTGTAAATTTTTCGATTTTTTAAATCTTATTATTGTTTTTAACTGTATCTTAACATATTAATATTTATTGAAACCGTCTGTATCTCAAAGTCTTTCTTCATTAAAATAGCGTTTCTGGTTTCACCTCAAGTTTTTTTTAAAGGTAATTATATTTTGTGCAGTAACTTTGATGACGTCCATGATTCTTCAGTTTCTTCATGTATCAGATCTTCAGCTATTTTTGAAGTCGTTTTAGTTTTACTATTTCTAACTTCTTTATTAATATACAAAATGGGAATAAAAAAGTACTCTCATAAGTGCATAATAATAGGCTTCTTAAAGCAAGATCAGAGTTTGAGCTAAGTTTGGATCGCATGCTTATTTTATGTATGAGCAGGTGGTATTAACCGGCTTTTTATAAATATTCCTACCAATGACATGCGTGAGTAATCGGCTTTTACAGCTGGTTATTTAATGAAGCTGGTAAGCTATCAAGATCTACTTTTATTCACTGACTATAATGCGATTTATTTTAAAGATGAGGGACATCAATAAAAATATTTTTATTTCTGAATATATAAAAATTTATTTAAGACATTTGATTTTGATCGATGTCGGGTAATAAATTGCTTTGTAATTCAAAATGGTATTCAATATTTTAGGAACTTTAAAGATAAAAATAAACTATAAAATTTTTATTTAAGTGACAAAATCTAAGTAAAGAAAATAAATTTCTTACACTTTTAAAAGTAATTTTTTGTTTTACTTTTTTGGAATAATTTACTGCATTGTAATTTACTGCATTGGAATAATTTACTGCAATGCAATAAATTATCTATAACGCTAAAAACTATTCTTTCCAACTGAATTTTCTATTCAGAATTCTCTTGGCCTATAATTTTCAAATTGAATTAAATTTAGTAATGCAAATCATTTACTTTTAAACAAACAATGGGCATAGTTCGAAATTTTGAAAAATGCTAATATATTAAATATTCCTGAATAAGGCATTCACCGTCTAGCTTTATGTCTTGAAAATCTATTTTTGTTGCTATCACAATATACATCTTCATAAAAAATTTAAATTCTTCTTCAAATTTTGATTTACATTTTTCTTATTTTCATCGGTGAGATCGTTTTGAATTTTACCTAGAAGCAACATGTAGACGTAATAACAATTAAATGTGCTACAGGTTTCTGCGTCATTTTTTAAATTTATTTATTCTATAGTATCCTGGAATTGTAGAAAAATTATTTTGTTATAAAAAAGATAGTGGAAAAGTTTAAAGCGGGGATTGATAACCAAAATATCTGTCAGTGCTGATCTATATCAAATTGCTATAAGAGTATTAAGTTGTTGTGATAATTTTATACTTATGATAGTATAATAACAATTTTTACTTTCACATTAGTCAAACACAAAAAGAGAAAATGTTGTCACCATCAATACATATTTCTTCGATATTTCAATAATTTCTCTGTTTTTTTATCTCCTTGAAATGGATAAATCATTTTTGTAAATGTGTTCTATATTTGTCCACAATATTTTTAGAATGAGGAAAGCGTAAATAATCAACTTTGGTTTGCAGTCTTTATCCAAACTTGATGAGCCGCACCACGTTTTAGACAGAATGCAATAGAAAGTAAGTGGTTCTTATGTGGACAGCACATTCAAAAATTCAATAAGCTTGATAGATTCAGTTTTTTTTTCTAGATTAACTGTGAAAGCTGTTGACTAAGCTTACTTCTATGACGTGTTTGTGAATGCACTAATTCAACTTGAAAGTAAAATAAGCAATATTTCTGACGTTTTTCGCAACAAATTTTATAAATTCCTAAAGAAATTTTAAACTCAAAGGTGGGTTTAAGCTCTGCCAGTAAGATGACGCATGCTCAGAAAGAGACAGATTTATACTTGCCATAATTTCATAACATAAATTCAGGCGTTCCAATCCTAGCTATAAATTGCCGTTTTGGCATCCCTGAATTTTTCTTTTTTATTTCGCATCATATTAAAATGATGGATGTTTACTCAAAGAAATATGATAAAATCTATTTAAAAAAAGTCAACATACCTAATTTTTGAAAACTATAGAAAAAAATGGCAGATAAAATAAAAAGACCTGCATCCTGCATCAGAAGCAACAAAATGCAAATAATGTCGGAAATAATCTATTATAAGTCAAAAGTTTTTTCACGCTAAAAAAAAAAAAAACCCCGCCAAATTCTACAAAAGCCTGCGCAGTAAGAAAAAAATATAATACGCCGACAAATTGTTGTCCCGCCGTGACAATTATTTGCCATACACCCAGCGGCATTTTACAGCCTTTCTACGCATGCGCTGTCTACCGGTCATCTTATAACTGGATAAGTGTAAGCCTGTCTTTACTAAATGCAAATTTGAAATTTTATGAGCATCTTTAAGTATGAAAAGGAATGTGAAATACATACTGATTCCGCTCTTCCACATGAGAAGAGGGAATTAAAATCCACTATACTGTAGAAATGTACGAAAACGTTTAAAGGAAAACATTCGATGTACTTGAATAAGCATCAATATCTGGATAAAATTATTCATAAAAATTATCATAAATTGAAGCTTTAGTTTGACCCGAACATGAAACGTTGCCAAATTAAAGCGTGTCTGAATTGCAGTGGACTCATCTTTTGCCATCACATTTCATGATGTCGTTCTTTCACCTGAAGAGAAAATAAAACAATTTTAAGCAACGACTGAAAATTATCATTTCCCTTGCCTAACAGTTCTAAGTGTTATTTCACATCTAAAACCCAAGAAATGGCAATTTTGTCTCTGAAACCTACCGCGGCCTCTGAGAGCTATCAACTGTGGAAATGGTGTTAAGCTTCTTTTTTCCCCGGAAAGAACAAACAAAATGCAAAATTAAAATAAAGAGCTTTTTATGGGAATTCGGGGAGCACGAAGTGGAAAAAACTCCATTCAGAATAATCTTTGTCGAAGGACTTGTGTCGGGCAAACAACCACATCCTTTCGCTTTGGCAGTGTGGTGGCATGAACCGAAGTGAAAAGGATTACGGAAAGCTCTGTCGGAAGTGACCTGTTGGATTGAAGAGCGACGGCCTTTGATGAATTCGTAAATATACTTCATTTCTTTGTGGACTTTTTATATGTATTTTATAATAACTTATATCTTGTTAATTTAAATTTTTTCAAATTAATACTTGATTTACAGATATTACTATTTGTCTATAAAATGATGCCTATTCTGTTTTTTAAAACGTCATCAATTTTTGCTTTGATTCATTATTTTATGGCAATGAACAGTTCCAACTATTGTTTGCCAACGGATTCTAAAACCTTCCGGCTTTTGCACATGCGGCGTGGTGGGTTTAATTCGACAAAACAGGGGTGAGAGGAAAGATGAAAGAAAGATATATTTTCATTGTAGAATAAAGTAAATTCCAGAAATGCGCACGTCTTTCTGCTTCTCAACTGTTTGTGAGATGAAATAATCGAAAAGTGGTTTTACCACTGTAACTAACAGTACCTATATATTCCTGTTTTATGTATTTACTATGAATTTTCTATTTTTGTTGAATATATCTTAAAAACTTTAAAATGTAATTATGTGATCTAATTCTGTATTTGACTGGCATTTTTTGTGTTTATATTCCTTAAAATTTTTAGCAACGCTATGAAATTTATTTTCTCTTTTTCTGTTAAAAAAAACAGTTTTGCTAGTTTTCAAAAATTAAGTAAAAACCACAACAAAATTAATTAAAAACAACACGGTGTTTTGAATGAAAAGAAGAAATATAGTACGGTAAGAAGTATCATGAAAGCAAATTCCTGGATAATTATTTTGTTTTTGGAAATCAAAGCTCATGAATTTCATATTTTGTAATTGCTTATCATCCTTGGATTGAACTAGTATTCAAATCAAGCCCAAGAGTTCGGGGGGAAAAAGAGCAGTAGTTTATAAGGGTAAGGACCCCAGAACATCTGAGGGCAAAAATCTGATTTTAGCTTATACGAAGCACTCACTTGCACAATCCTTTTTAGCAGAGCAGGCTCTTTCATGTTTTTTACTGATAGAACGCAGGGTAAGAATCAAACCACACCTGAACTAGGACTCGAACGTGGAGTGCCCGGATCCTCGGGAAAATGTGCTACCTCTTGGCCAGGACTTGGCCATAATCTTATATATGAGTTTGGTATGTGAAAACGTTTGGAAATATAGAAAAGCAGTGCTGTATGTACTTACGAAGTACAATGAAATCGACCCTGCATCCTCTAATGTTCATATAAACCGAATTTTAAAACTCCAAGCATGGAAAGGAGCGAGAAGAAGGATTAAAAGCACCAAAATATACCTCTATAACATCTTAAACCAGCTGTATTAGATTTACGTGTAAAGATAAATTGCCCACTTCACTTTCTGAATTTCTTTAAAAGGCAGTTTCTACAATATGAGCCCTGTATTCTATAATATTTATCATCGCATAGGATAAAATTATCAGCTATTGCATCAATATTAAGACTTATATAAGTATGAATTGTGTCATATCTCTAGACTTGAGCAACAGTGGTTCCGCTCGGGAAGTCAGAAAGATCTCTGTTTTCTCATCCAAAAAGATCTCTTTATATAGATACTCTCACTCCTGCATCATTATCATTCATTTTAGTTGATAGATGCAAATCAGGTTCAGGCTCTTTTTCTAATAAATCAATGTCTAATATCTTTTTTTTACAAGCTCGACCTGGACCTATCAATGAAAAAATTCCTTCATTGAAGCATTCAACGTGGGCACATCAATCTACATTATTCAAACACTTTCAACAGCGATGCAAGTTGATGGCACATAAGAGGTTGACAGCAAAGATACCTAATCAGTACATAGTTAGTAGATATTAGTACAGATTATGAAAAAAGTATCCAAACTCTTAATATTGATAGTAATCCATAAAGGTTAAATTCAAGGTAAAAATGACATTCGATTTTTAAGAATGTCCCCTTTCAATATATGTAAATTGCATTTGTATAAGAAGGCTTCTATATATTTATTTTTGTATAATTTTTAAATTTTCTATTTGGGATATATACTAGAAAAAAGATTTTATGTCTATTTTAATCTATGCAAACGTAGAAGAATAACACTCTAATAATATTTTCCTTTATCCGAGTTTTCATTTTAGTTGTTTATGCATTAACTTTGCTTTAAGAAAAATTTGTTTACCCCAAACTATTTGGAATTCAAGTTGAAAGGAACTGCACATAATCGAATTGAAAACTTCATATATCCCCTTCGTTGTAACTCACGGCTGAAAAATTCTTGATAACGAATTCATATTTGTAATTGCTGCCAAAATTTGTGAAATATTGGGTTGTTCGGAAAGTAATTTCGTTTTTTCCCGTCAGAGGACTTAATTCCGTTTTTTCGAAACCAACTTCACACTTAAGCCGCATAACCATTATATGTTTTGAGAGCTGATATTGCAAGGCTTGTGTGTGAAAAAGTTCTATTAATTCTACGCAGTAGTTTTTGGTTGGTGCCCTTTTAAATATGGAGAGCAATAAGCAGCATTTTTGTCATATTTTACTTTTTTACTTCAGAAAAGGTAAAAATGCAGTTCAAGCCAGAAAGAAATTAACCGAAGTGTATGGAGAAGATGTGTTGACAATACACCAGTGTCAGAACTGGTTTGCAAAATTTTGATCCGGCAATTTTGATGTCGAAGATGCACCACGTTCTGGAAGGTCGGTTGAAGCTGATAAAGACAAGATAAAGGCATTAGTTGATGCAAACCGGCGAATAACAACATGTGAGATCGGAGAGATCTTAAAGTTATCGAATTCAACTGTTTATGACCAACTGAAAGGCCTGGGATTAACCTCGAAGCTCGATATATGGGTTCCCCCTGTTCTCACGGAGAGAAATTTGTGTCGTCGCGTTGATGTCTGTGATTCGCTCCTCAAACGTCACAAAAATGATTCATTTTCAAAGCGCATCATTACTGGGGACGAAAAATGCGTTGTATATAACAATGTCAAACGCAAATGATCATGGAGCTGAAAAGATGAACCGGCTCAAAGCATTTCAAAAGCCAATATCATCAAAAAAAAGTGATGCTGTCTGTTTGGTGGGATTTTAAAGGAATCGGTTTTTTTACAGCTTTTACAGGATAACACAACAATTAATTCGAAGTCTACTGTCATCAGCTGGACAAACTGAACGATGCACTTCAACAGAAAAGGCCAGAGTAAATCAACAGAAAAGGTGTAGTGTTCCACCAAGATAATGCGAGACCTCTTACAAGTTTGGTCACGCGCCAAACGCTTTTACTGCTTGAATGGGATACACTGCCACATCCACCATATTCTCCAGATCTGGCGGCTTCGGATTATTATTTGTTCCGGTCCCTGCAAAATTTTTTGGACGGTAAAACCTTTACCTCAAATGAAGATGCCAAAAATCACCTGGATCAGTTTTTTGCCAGCAAAGACCAAAAATTTTATGAGCGTGGAATCATGCTACTACCAGAAAGATGGCAAAGGGTGTTGGATCAGAATGGCCAATACATAATTTAATAAAATGCTTATTCATTATACGAAAATCGTCTTTCATTTTCACTAAAAAAAACGAAATGACTTTCCGAACAACCCAATACATAAATTGAGTATTCAACTTTGTCTGTTATCGATTTTCTTTCATTCGTCCAAAATTGCATTTCTGTTCTTTAGACTTTAATCTTTTGCTCTAATTGAAAACAAAAAAAAAAAAAAAAAAAAAAAAAAAAAAATTAATTCTTTTATTATGAAAAGCATCCAGCCTTACTAACAACCGATTTTCATGCTACCGATAATTGAATACATTCTAGTTATGACGATAGTATTTGAAATATCACAGTTATTTGTAAATTTGTCAGTAATTTAACTAAAATATCATACTGACTTTTTTGATTTATTAATATTTTTGTTAATGTAATTGTTACTATTTTTATTTCATAGAGGACAGACAGATCGCATATAAAAATCATATTAATACCGAAAATATCAGGTTTTACCTTAAGATTCTAATCTACATGCCTAGATCGGCTGTGTATTAAGGAAACTGAAAAGAAACTAAAGAAATTGTTGGTAAAACCAGTTACATTTTCATATCCTGATACACAAGTATATTTTAATATAGCAAAATATCAATGAAATTACATCAAAGCTGCTTACATGCTACTCTACTCTGTCATTAGCATAGATATTTGGTACTCAACAGACCGTGTCATTGCATGTGTGACAGAATCGCATAACACTGGGCATCAGTCATTTGAAGGACATCCAAGCCCATTGCGACCTAAAATTTGGGCAAAATAACGCGAAATATAATTTATTATTCCGCAATTTCACTTATTATCGACCTTCAAGTGCCGATTTAACACTTTCTCTTGAAAAAAAAATGTTTAGGAGCGAAATATGGTGATAATTATTGGCGCATAGGAAATTCTATGATTCTGTAGGTCATAGTATGACAGTGAATTATAATACCAGAGTAACATATTTATTGAATTATAATTGAAAATTAGGTATGATATTTTATTTATATAAAGGACAGATAATTTTTTGTTAGTATTTGGCTACTTTTGGGAGCACAATTTCATAGACTTGATATAGCTTTGCTATTCCGAGGGATATGCAACAGTAAGACAAATAATTGTTTCCAAATGCTTGCATATACTATGAGTTGTTTATTAATAGGTTTATTATTTATATACTTTTAATAAACTTTTATCACTATGTGTATTACATGAAAAAAATACTGAAATGTCTCGCTATCTCAAGAAGCTTTACTGTGGTCAGTTGCTTAGAATATATGATTTCATTTATTGTACCAACATCAATTTTGCTTTAGGGAATCCAATTTTGCTTAGAAATCTAAAGCATAAGACTAAGCTTTGGTAACAATTGACTTTAACGGGAACACAAAATAAATGAATTGTAAAGGATTTATTGATCTATTTTAAATTAATAACACTGCTCCATTGTGAAATCTTTCTTTTGTTATTGTCCTTCCGCATATATATAAATAGTATGCGAATTTTACCATTACATAGGGTGCTAATTTATTTTATAGTAATAACTCATGATATTTGTACTAAATAAACTACATATATTAATATTAAAAAAAAGTATTAATTTATCAATAAGAAATATTATAAACCATAAATCATACTCAATAATGAAAAAAAAAACATTTAAAAAGAGGCAATATAAATATGTCGCACTTTTGAGTATCGTTCTAACATTAGTATAAGTGTGTCGAACTTTTCAGCATCATTTTAGAGTTGATTTGAATATTATTCGAATCACCTCCGAGTTTCCGGTTCGCGACAATCCGGCCTAGTTTTTTTTTTATCATAATTATCTGAGAAAAGTCAGAAATTACATTGGAAGAGGGCTTCTGCTACTATTTTTTATTTGTCGTGTATAAAATACAAGTTGTGATAGGAAAAAAGCAGCGTTTTGCTCGTTGTTTGATGTTTCATCAGTGTGTAACAGACCACAATTTTTACCGCTGTTACTGAATGTCACGGCACAGTACGTTCAATATTCGTAAATTATTGTTGGAGGTATGGTGAAAATTTCAAAATCGGTGATAAGTAAACAAAAAGAAGCTGGAGGGAAAAGATTATGGAGGAGAAATTACGCGTTATACAGCGATTAGACTCAGGTGTAACAGCAAAATATATATCTCTGCAATTAGGAGCTGGGAAAGTACATTGGGGAACTGAAAAAAAATAGCATAAATTGAAAAATGATGTGTTGCACAAGCTAGTGAAGTGGAATAAAAAATGAGAAAAGCCATGAATCCTCGATAAAAAGTGAAAAAATCACGTATGTAACAGTGAACGTTGATACAAAAAATTTCTGATATTGGTGGGCAAAGAAATAAGTTCATATAACTTCGGTGTATCCAGCATTTTTGTCCTCCGACTTGCCCTTCCTACACATTAGGCCGGATACTCGGCAGAGAAGTCTGTTTGTTAAAACACAATCTTGTTTTTCTCTACAAAGCGTACACATTTTATTCTTTGAAGGGTGCAATCGATGTATAAGATGAATAGTTCATTTTCCAAACCTCTTATATTCAAATATTGGATCAGAATTTTTCAGACATCATACCGCTTCTTATTTTAGTATTTATGCAACGTCCTATCTAAAGGGTAGCGTGTCCTCGTAGTGTCCTGGGGGTCCCGGGCTCAAGTTCCGGTTCCTGCAGGGTTGTTATTCTGTGTTCTATCTGTGAGTAGTGTGAATGTGAGTAGTGCAAGCCATTGTGAAGTATGAAGTAGCTTAGTCGTACCCTTGATCCTAGTTGAGGCTACTAAAAAACGGCACACTCATTTCAGCTTAAAATCGCTGACAGCGATCAGCGGCATGGCAATGACAAGTGCCATTGTAAACAACAACAACAACATTTTAGTACTTATTCCATATTACTATAATTGTGGAAGTTCAACTTCAGCAATGTTACATTAATTTAGAAGTATTTGTAAATAAAGAAATACAAATAATAATACTTTTCAGCAATGTCACTATTTCAATTTAAAAAGTAAAAGCGAATAGTTCGACACAAACAACAAAATACTGTGTCAAACAATGACATATTTTTAAAATGGGGTCTTTTCCCACAAAAGCAGCTTTTGTGCACTTTAAGGTACAACAATAGAATACCATAGAAACTAAAATGTCGTCGAGTGATTTGCTGAAAAGTGTTGTGATGTTTTGTAATGTTAATAAACCAGAATCGATTAAAAATCCATTTCCTAGCAATTGAGAAACATTTATGGTTCTGCTTGAGTTCGTCTCGCTCCTAATTTCTGAAGAAAAAGTGTCAAATAGTGGTGTAAGACTGGCCTTGATTACCTACAGTATTCGTTATTGACAACGCATTAGATGACGTTTTTTGTCTTTTTCTTTTACACAATTATTAGATTGCGGGTTACATTCCAGGTGAAAACTTATTGTTTCCAGATTTTTTTGTTTGGAAGAAATATGGTGAAAATTGTAAATATTATCTTATTGTCAAAGATTTAAATTTGGTACATTGTCGGTCTTTTTTCCTGTTTCAAATGTGTGTGAAATTGTAAACCAGATTATAAATTTCATTCCTCAATAATTTTGAGCAATGCTGCTTGTAATCACCTTTTCACTCTTTTTTTCTTACGTTTAGGCAACACAATTGCAATAAAATAAATTTTTTTATACATTTGATACTTTTTGATACTTTCAGAACAGTAAAGGCCGATTCTCACATATATTTATGATTTTAAAAAGTGACTGAAGCAAATGAAATAAGTTTTGCATAATATCTTTAAAGCTTGAACTGTAAAAGAATTAAGCTTGAGCGATATACCCTAAGAATTTAAAACAATTTATAAGGAAGAAAAATACCAGTAAAATGAAATTCTTCGCATTTTAAGAGATAACAAGAATGCTTTCTTTAAGAATACAAAATGACATGTTATCATTTCAGCCATATCAAACAGAAATTTGTGTAATATACAAATGTATTAAAAAATTTTGTAATTTAACATATGTATTTTAGAAATCTTTTCATTTATTATGACAACCATATTAGTTTTTAAAATGTAAGGTATTATCATTAATCAACAAATTTACTATCATTTAGTAATTTCAAATAATTGATTACCAAAATTGAATAGTAATTTTAAAAGATTTAACTACTGAAAAACAGTTTAATAAAGTATTATAAAATCTTTCTAACTGCTGCAATTTTTTATAACTAAAAAAATAGTTATAAAAGTTTAATTAACATATAAAGGACTAATTATCAATTTAGATAATCATCAAAAATGATTAATTAACACGTGAAAATTACTAACACAATTAATTAACACATTAAACACCAGAAATTAGTTAATTTTCCAGAAAAAAAATTGATATCGTTTATTGGTATTTGAAATCCAATCAACGAAACGATTTTTATTGGAATGGAAATTTGAAAAAAACTTTTTCTTTTAAGAAGAATTTACTTCATACATTTTATTTTTGATCTAAATATCGATACATTGCAAAATTTTTTATTCGATTTGACACTGGGTGAAATTTTTAGTTAATTAATTTCTATATTTCAACAATTAATACACTTTTCTCGTCTTTAAGTTGGAAATATTTTTAAAAAAATTCTTAATTGTTGGAATAAATATTTTTAACAGGAAGTGAACTATAACTGGATTCCATAAAACTTTGGGCAAAAACTGGACCCGAAATAAAGATTTTTAAAGGTATATTTTAATGATAGAAACTAATTTTTTTTATAAATAGGTAAATGCATATAAATAAGACGTGATACTGTATTGATTATTTAAATTTTAGAAACTAATTTATTTATATTTGCACAATTATAAATAGCTGTGCAACTATAAATAAATATAATTATTATTATTGCGAATAATAATCTTTTAATCAATTTGGGTCAATATGCTAAAAAATCCCAAAATAATTATAAATAATTTATGTTATTTCTGAATTAAGGTTAAGAGACTTAAACATTTGCCTTTTATAGTTTATTTAATTGACAAAGCGTCTTTAAACTTGTTTAAGCTATCAAACCTAATCCAACTAGTAGGAAATAAATCTAAAGAACTGCCTTTAAAAAAAATTAGAAATGCCGTTTCACACGCCATTCACTCCCGTTAACTTTACTGCTGGAAGTTGACAAGTGAGCAGATGTTTGGGTGTAATCTGTCTTCGAGAATTACTATTAGTATCTAATGCGGTTGTCAGTTAAAATAAACTCGACAGTTACTTTAACATTAAGTCTCTTAGTTTTTATAGTTCAGATAAATATTTTAAATACTAATGTGAAACAAGAAAAAATATATAAGCTTTAAATGTATATACGTCTTTCGCGCAGTGATATATATTTTTATCCTGTTTCTTTGTGTATTTAGTTTAATATTGGAATTTAGTTTCAATCGCAAAAAGTTCTCCTGTTAATTTAAGCTACAAAAGATGAGATATTAAAGTTATTTTCATTTTTTAAAACTGATATTGACTTTTAAAAATCCCAATATATAAACGCTGATTTAGGTCATAAGAATATCGGAAGAGAAAAAAAAATGAAATGTTCAATTGTAAGAGTTTCATAATGTTCATTATAGAGATTTCGGGATTTCAAATATTTCGACACGGCTAAGCAGAAATAATTATTGAAAATCCTAATATATTTAATGGATTAGAATTTGTTGATGAACTGCGTTAGATCATTTTTACATACTGTGTATCTTCCTATTTTTTAACCTGTTTCATATTTATAATATTTAGCAAGGAAAGTTTTTAGCTAAATGGACGTTTAATATGGATATTTTTCACCCACAAATGCGGTGGCAGATACTTAAAAAATAACTATTAAACTTTGTTTTTTTTTTCATCATGATTTTCCAAACTGTTAGACATATTTGAAAATTATTATAATAAAAAAAATAATAATGGAGTATAATACAAATTTAAAAATAAAACTTTCATTATTTAAATTTTTATAGACATTTAGAAGATTTTATTTTGTCCATAACTTAACTTCAAAATTCTAATAACCATAATGTCATTTAAAAATTTATTAAAGTCTGAGAATATACTAATTTTTATTCTCTGTTCTAGGATATTAAAAGAAATTAAGCTTTCTAAAACATTGTGCCGGTATAACACTCCGTTTATATTTTTAGATACTCTTTAAGAAGCAGTTTAAAAATAAAATATAGGCTTCCTTTTGAAACTCAAAATGAGCACTAGTGCAAAATAATGCCTTTGAATTTGTAGTTTATTGTACAACGTGAGCCTAATAAAAAGTGTTGTCGCCCTGCGAATGTTTTTTAATTTATAAAATAAGTGATTGTAATCTCGTTAAACAATAACAAAATGAATTTCTTTAAAAGGTATATATGCTACCTTAAAAGATTTTTTCAATGAAATTTTACTTCTATTCTGAAAAGGTTTTTTTAAAAACCAACCTGTAAATGCTGTGTTTGTATTGATTTGTCCCCTCTTCTTTGGCATCGAAAAGAGATAAGCAAAAACTAATGAGAAAGAGGGAAAAGGACATTCACCTTTCAGCATTATTGAAAGGGAAAATAGAAGGGATTGTTCTCTTTGTTAAAATAATGTCTAGAGAAAGCAAATTAAAAGAAAAAAAAAAGTACAAAGATTGATGATATGTATAATTATAAATTCTGATAAATATTTGGCTTATAACATTTTTCGATTATTGCAATATTATAATATACTTACTTGTTGAATTGTTTTAAAAGAAAAATTGTTAATAAACTTTTTGCTCAGTAAAATTTCACAAGTCAAACGAACAAAAATTGCTTTGATAGAATATATAATAATCTGTCAGTAATTTCTATATTTATATTTACAGTTATCTTTGTAATTCAGTTACAAAATTCTTATGAATGCGTAAATTGAAATAAATTTATATTTTACTAGAAATATTTTATTTAAAAAATTCCATTTTTACTATAAATGGTGTAATTGTTTCATTTTAGCATTATTATCGTATCAATATATTTGTAAAAGATTCTTTCAAAAAATTTCGCTAATAGCTTTTCAATTATTAGAAATTTGATTTTTTAAATGCTGGATTGGAATTATGAATAAGGAATTTATTTTTTTATTCCTTTTTATTTCCTTACTTTCAAGATAATTATCTTAAAAACATATGCTTTCTATATTTATATTTATTTTGAATTATTTATATCCGAAATTAAAGACAGTTAATTATTCTTTTAATTTAAAAAAATGTCAAAATCTTCTATATTAATGAAAAGTTTCCCATTGTATATCTACCAGTTATTGTATTGCCTAACATAAAACGCTTATCTTCAGAAAAGACATTCAAACCCATATTTTTAGATTAGGTCAATGAAACTAGTTCGTTGGAAGATTGAATATTTTTGAGACGATCACTTACTAATTTTTATAACAAATAAATGTTAGATATTGCAAAATATCTATATCTACCACTTTGTGAAAATGTTCCACTTTTTACCTATTCGGCCAAAGTTTATTTCTGTTCTTTAGTTTATCAATAACAGATGTATTTATTCAAAAAGAGTAGTTTAATTTGAGATCTATTTAAGGCACACTTATTATTTTTATTTTAAAGGCCCATAATAACCATACTTTTAATATAAAATTTTTATGCAGTTCCAGAAAAGAAACGTTTTAATTTTTTGAAAGGAAGGGAGAGGGGTGACTTAATCTTCATTTTGATTTATACTTCAGATATTAAAATATTCGATACCTGCTACGTGGCGGGGTGGTCGGCTGTATGCTACAGGAAGAAGATATTAAAACAGTGCATCAAATTTTACCAGCCTATCTCATTACGCTTTCTTGTAATTGCCTTCATTGTGATATACGCTAACAAAATTGCTGTAAATGAATTGCATTCAGAATTTGATTTGAAATCTAAAAATCTTATATAAAGACTTCATATCAAGCCGTTCCAATGGCGCGTGCGCACCTTGAGTCTGGTACATTTTCCCTCATTTCCCGTTACTTGTGATTTTCCTGGGCTCTTTGATGACTTTATTTTATCGATAGTTTCCTGGAAGCTCCCGATCGACGTTCATAGCGTGGATGGTCCTACAATAAATCACATGGCAGATGCACAACCATATCCGTAAAGGCAACAAGCCATACAAACGGAGCTTGTAATAGCGTTTTTTAGTTCTTACTCACAATTTTTTTTTTTTTTTTTTTTTTTTTTTTTTTTGAAGGAAGTCTGTAAAGTAGATATTCGTCAAAATCTGGAAGCCGAATTTTTAACTAGCAATTTTTTCCTTATGCACTTCGTATATGAAAAAATAATTACGCTTAATTCGATTTTTCTCTGATTTTTAATACGAGATATAATTCCCCGATATTTGTCGTACTATAATTTTTAAGGGTGCAGCAAGAGTTGACAGATGTCTTGCCTGATGACGGAAGTGAAAGTCCTCCCCTCTTGACATATATTTTTCAGTGCATCCTAACCTTCAGGGTAATTCCTGAGCGACCCCTCTTCCATCTGCATCCAATCCATAACTTCAGTTGCGGGGGTGGAAAGGAAAACGGAAGTCGTGAAATAGGATCCAGTCCAATTTAACAAGACAGATTCTACAAGGAGCCATGTTAATGGTGTTTAAACTATTATTAGTCCCTTTCCCGAGCGGTGAGGTATTTCTTAAGGGAAAGGAAAAAAAAGGTGCAATAAAGTAAAAACCGCCCCTTTCAACTAGGAATTACGAAGGACAGCTGTAGGTGTCAACACTCCTGAACTTGTCCCACCCTCACACACAAAAAAATAAAAATAAAAAATAAAAAAATCTCACGGTGCGGTGGAGAATACAATCTCTTGTTCCCGTAAGTTGATGACTTGGAAGGTGTTTGGGAAGAGATGGGGGACAGAATGTCGGTAAGCGGGAAATGTAGTGAAAGAAGACTATTTCTCGAGCTGCAAAAAAACCAAAAGTAATAAAAAGTTTTTTTTATACCATCCCATCTTCCGGCTTGAAATACTCTAAAAGAAATGTTTTTACAACATCCTGGTTTGTTGGCACAGTGAACGAGAGAAAAAAAGCAATTTAATTGTTTAGTAAAAAAAAAGTATAAAACTTTATCGTCCAATCAAATTTGAATTTTAATTCAAAAAGGCGGAAAATTGAAGAGCATGCATAAACTTTTTCTGTTTGAAAGGTATTGATATCTGTTTCCTTTTCACAGTTTTTAAAATTTTAAGGTTTTCTTTTAAATAATTATTTTGTGAATTTCATAATTACTTTCAGCTTTGTTTCACCCTTTCACCGTCCTCTAATGTCTGAGAAAATTTCTGTTTTTCGCCCCATTAGAACTAACAAAAATAAAAACTCAAACAATTAACCATAAACAAAGCGTTTTGAACGCTTAAAATATAGAAGAATGCTTGAAGCGCGTTGCGGTCGCCCTGCAACAGTTACGCTTGAACTCGCTAAAAGCGTCAGGGACGACAAAAAGGTTATCATTCATTAAATAATTGTGAATTGAAGTGTAAATTAATTTTGCAATTTAAAAAGGAACAGGAGCATTTTATATGAATAGAACATTCAATAAATAAGTTTTGGCATTTCTTAAATTAATGTTTATACTGGGTTTTTTTTTAATATTTTTAAACACTCTTCATCAAACGCCAGTAACCACTAACAGATTTTAACAACATACTTCAAAGATCTACAAGTAAATAAATAGCATGATACTCTTTTATACTTTAAGAGAATCATTGTTATTAAATTTATTTAAAGTGATTTGCTTTCATAATTTGCGAAAAAAGGCTTATTTAGTTAAATAATATTATTTTAAATCACCTGTTTTTTTTCTTTTGTCGTCATACAAAGACAAAAATGTAAGGATTGTGTTCAAAATTTTTAAAATGCAATTTTTTCAATTGTGAATTATTTTTCTATGCTTATTTTATAATTTCTTTTGTGTTTATTTTAAGTTAAGAATTTGCGCCAATGTGTAAGACTTAAGAAAAAATTTCTCATTTGTATTCAAAAACTTTTTCATATAGTACACTTATAAATAGAAAAAAAAGGTATAAAAAGTATCTATAGCATATATGCTTAAATCCGTGCATCAAATTTTATGCTCTTTGCTCACTTTGGTTATAATCATTGTGTTAACTAATATTCAAATAACTGCCAGACTGATTTTCTCTGAATGGAGTGTGCTCAAAATAGGGATATAGGAAAATAGGATAGGGATATACAAACTTGATGTAAAACCATATAACAGATTTTTATCAGTATTGCTCAAATGTTGTCGCAGACAAACAAGACAAATGCAAAAATTAGTACCCGAGATTTAGGCTTTCTCACATCAAATCATAAGCTTTAAAATACAATTTCGCAGTTTTACAGAAGGCTAAATTTAATTAAAATTTGTATCATGAATCCTGGCTGAAAAAATTCGTAATAATACTATTTTTTTTGTTTGCTTCTAAACTATTAATTAAAAAGAAAATATTTTAATGAATAAAAAGAAAATGCTTTAGGCTTGCTCACATCAAATTATAAGCAGTAAAATACAATTTCGCATTAGATCATAAACAGTAAGATGCAACTATCCGTTACTTACGAAACAAAGGCGGTGATTTAATAGCTACCATCGCTAACAAGCCTCACAAAGGAAAAGACCCTTTCATGTAATTAACTTATTTTTCATCCGTTCTGAGAAGGCAGTTGCTGGATCTTGAGTTTCCATGGCGTTCGACAATGTGGAACATAAATTATCGCTCCATAAATCAATTTAGGATAAGTCTTTGCTCGATCCGCCCACTTGCTTGTATCTGGTGCTTTTCAACTCCTTTCACATTAATCAAAGAGCATTTTATACTTCAGATTCTGAGATTGATGAAGCTTCCTTGTCATAATTAAGAAAATCAGGGCTGCTTTAAGGATTCGTCCTCTGAATTCTCTGCCTAATGAGTTCAATCAACCGTCATTAGCAGATAGTTCTACGAAAGAAGGTTGACTTTATGAGTTGGGAAACGAACTTACATGCATCATTTTGTAAATTATGCGCTGAATAATAGAGATTCCCCTGGAAAGAAGTTCAAATTAATCTTATATTTCAGTGAAGGAATATTTTATGACACACTTTTTAAAAGAAGTTGTCAATGTGAATAACTTTAAAGTGAGTCTTTTTCACATGATCCATTGTTGTCGCATTTGTATAATGTGGATAATGGGTTATGCTAACTATGCCATTCCAAAATTGTATTATGGAATACCTTAAAAAACTGCGTAATTGTTATTTTATTACTCATTCTCCAGGTAATATTTTAAACATTGATACAAATCGATTTTAACGGTAACCACAAAGCGCCAAAAAATGTCGCCAAAAACGATGAAAATATACTATTATTATTATTATTATTATTTTGGAAAAATTTTGAATATACGAATCACATGCTATATAGTTTGACGATTGGAATCTCCAAACTGGCGAAATATTTTCGTCGTGCTTTTTAGTCGCCATTGTAACTTACCAATACACAAAAAAATAATTTCAATCGAAATATCTTGATTTCTAAGCATCAAATGTTGTATTTTAAATATTGGAGGAGTTTTAACCATTATGCAAGGAGGTTAACCACTATACTAAGTCCAAGACCTTATTTTTGCCTATTAATTTGAAACATCTGGTCTCTTTATCATATATACTAACTTAATTACATTAACCTAATGGGAAAGTTAATTACATAAAAGATACAATTAATTATTAAAGTTGGTAGATCTATAATTCATAATTTGAAAATCGAAATAAATCCTTCTAAAGCTAATTTTTTTAAATTTTTTCTTTTTCTTTTCCTTTAGATTTTTTTTTATTATTTTTTTAAAAAGGACAATGCGTGGCCTATCTTACAAAAATTGAATTTGATCTGGTTTATACATTAAACATTTGACCACTTAGACTGGCTCTTTCCTTTTATATATTATACCCATTTAAGTAGATCAGCAACTTTTTAGAACTGTTAGTAGTTAAACACAAGTAGATTAACTAAAAGGTTTTATTTTCTACTTGTAAAATAAACAAATTCGTAAAAAATACAAATTTTATAAATGAGAAAATATTAGGGAAAATAATAAAATTTTATGACATGGACTGAATTAAGTTCCTTTATGTTGCATTACATTCATTTTGTTATTAGAACATTAAGAAACTGATTATTTGCTCCAATAATATTATACCCAAGTTAGTTGAATGGCATTACGAAATCATTTATGAATAAATAAAAGCAAATAAAAATCCACAAAGCTATGCGAATATTTATTTGTTTTAGGAAACAAAATGTTTCTTATGATAAAAATAATATTTATAAAATAAAAAAAAGTTAACCTAAATTAAATCCTTAATATATTAAAAATGTGTTGAAATATGAAACTAAATCAATAATCTTATTAAAAATAAGGCCTTATAATGTGTATCACCTAGGGTCATTAAAATTTGTATCGCAATGCTCGCGAAAAAAAAAGGCATCAGAAATTGATTTTTTAAAACATTTTTGTAAGCAAATCTTTGACGTGATTTTTTTCTTATTTCAAATTAAATAGAGCATTTTATGATTAATAGTTCAAATTTTTTTTAAAAAATATGTTTTCTCAAAATACTTCAGCCAAACTTTCTAGAAATCGTGCCAAAAAAGATTTTAATACAAAAATTATCTTAATGAACTAAATTTTTCTAATAATCTAATTTCATAATGACAACTTCTTTAATACTTTTCATCAATATAAAAATGTCATTATTATTTTCTTATTATATGTTTTATTAATCTATATAAGTTAAGTATATTTGGATGAAATATATTAATTGTATATTGATGTTTAATTTTTAAGCTATAATCATGCTTTGCACAATGATAATATCTAACGTGCTGTAAATAATAATTGCTGCGTTTTTTTTTTTGTCTTTATGTTCAAAATATATATCTTCAAAAATTATTTAAGCTATCTCATATTATGCAAAGTTTTAAAAAAACACTCAAAAAGAAATTGGTACAGTTTCTATATTCATTTTGCAATCAAATGACAACATATTTCAGTTTAAACATAACATTCAACATTTTTCATATTCAGTTTCAAACCGAGTTTAGAAAACACACAATATTTGACATATTATCCTCATTCGTTTTCAAAAATAACACATCTGAATGTTTATTTTATATAGAATCAAAATATGTATTTATAATCACTATTGAGATTACCTGAATTAAATATTTTCAAATCTAAACACTTATTAAGAGCTTTTACAAACCACAAGATAAATCAGATGTTTTAATATTTTATACCGTCAATTTGTTTAGCTTCAGTAAATAAATGAATAATTACTACCAGGAGCATATTCTACATTATTCGACAAAAGTACTTTTAAATTATAGCCCTTAATATTGAGATACAATCCATAATTTAGGTCAAAAACCTAGAAATTACTTAAAGTCATATACTTCATCATTGTTTTTTATTGCTATAATAAATCATAGTCTGTCCATAATTTGTTCTTTTCCAACTGCTCGTTAAAAATTGAGAGCGTATCAGAAATAACGATAATCAAGTCGAAAATTTATGAGGAACATTCACGAGGAAAATAATATTGTATTTATTTCACAAGTAGCTGCGAATTGTTGTATTTGGTTTATGAAAGAACCGTGTCGGAATCGTGAATAGTGTGTATTTTTTGCTTCTTTTACTATGATACACCCACCTAGAAATATAAATTAATGTATTGACTTAGGATAAGCTTAAAAGTGGTCGCACATTCTTTTTTTGATAGTAAATTCTTAGTAAAAGAACCATTGGATAAAACACTATAAAATGTTTATTATGGAATATAGTAGTTAAATTATTTTTTAATTCAACAGATAATGCAATTAACATTGGAACTGCGATTTTTGATTCCAGTTATTACCAAAATAGCTTCAAAGAAAGAAAATATACAATGTGTTCTTTGGTTCTATGAATTCAAATCGGCTTTTACTGTTTAAAGCTCATTTTTGAGTTACATAAAGGGTAAATTGTTCGCAATACCAATTGAAAATATTGATAGAATCACAAATGCCATGTTTAGAGTAATAGATGAATTGTTAGACAATACCTGATGATAATTTGAATATCACCTTAAAAATCTTCGAGTTACCAAGAATATTCACATTAAAATTTACTAGCGCTGGTTGTTTTATCAAAAATTTTATAAATATCTTAATTGCATATCGAAATAATTATATGCAGGTTATATTAGTTTTCGAACAATAATTTTTTTTTGTTATAAGGATAAGATTTCGTGAACACTTTATATAATTCCTAAAATAGCAATTAAATTTGAAAAAGTTGTTCTTTTTTTGTAAATTTTTATATTTAACTTTTATTCTTATCTGTCCAATTTCAAAATTTATTTGAAATCCGTGTGGATTCGTTTTTTTTTTTCAAATATGTTTTGTGACGAAATGTTTCGAAAAACTGTAAATTGTATTGATTAAATATTTTGATAGATTATTTTTCAGTTTATTTGTTCAATAAATTAAGAAAAACAAAAGATATTGGAAACTGTTATGCCATTTCACTTTACAGTCTGGCTTTTCCTACGAAACTTCATGGTATAGTAGCACCCATCTACTTTTTTATTATCTTTTTAATTTTCCTGAACATTCAATTTTATTTTATGCAATCTTATATTTCTTAATACATTTTTTCTTCATTTATTGAAGGTTTTAAAAATTTTCTTGAAATAGACTTTAAATAAGCTGGTTTACTTTATTTTTGAAATTTTCTCATGTTAATTTAACCTATTATTAGACACTATTCTCTCTTCCTTTGAATGTATGTGTGTGCTGAAAATTATTTCTGATAATTATCATGGCGTTTCCCTTCATTAAATTTCAAAATTATAAATGATAATAGCACAAAACTGCTTTTTTACGTGATTTTAAATTTTAAAAAAATCTTTAATGATACCAAATTATTGCGAATTGCTGAATTTTAGCAATTTGATATATATATAAAATTTTCAATACTGTATTGATAAAGATCAAACCGGTTTCTTTGTTTCATCAAATATTTAATCTCGTGATTTTTCTTTCACCGCTGAAAGCAAAAGAACTGTTGTTTATATGGCGAATAGTAACTTGTGCAATTTACTTAATAAATAAGAATCTAAAGTTATAGAGGTACAAAATGAACATAACAGATTTTATACTGTTGAAATAACATATAAATATCATAAACATATAATATATCATAATTTGATGCTTAAATATAGTTCTTCGACGAAATCATTGACATAGAAAGTATGATATATATAATTTAAACCAAATGCCATCTAAATTCCGGGTGAACGATCTGATCGCCAAAGGCGCATAGTCCTTAAATAGTTAGAATAATGTGCACGTATCTCGTGCAGGAATTTACATATATGAGATGCGATGTTGAGGATCTTTTCGGCTGTTGACAGTTTTTTTATAACTATTATAATTAATCTGATTTAGAATAAAAAAGAGATTTTATTAAAGGAATTTCAGTGCGTTAACAACAGCAAATAAATAAAGACCGTTGTTATGCCTATTAGATATTACCACTAATGGAAGCTTATTAAAATAATATCAAAAAGTTACTTACAGTTTTTTTATGTCTGTCTTAATAATTACTATTGATGTTTTAAAACATTATCAATCACTTTTTGAGAACTTTAAAAGAGATAAATATGGTGAGCCTTACACTCTCCAATAAATTTTGTGGATAGAATCTATGGAAAACATGTCAAACTGTGAGACGAACCATGAAAGTTTTTTGACAACTCGGAAGGAAGTGATAGATTAGATTAATCAAACATCTGGCTGAAAAATTTCATGCTTATAACCAAGTTGTCATGAATAGACGAAACAGATGGGAAAACGTGTTTATAGTATGACCAATTGGTTGAAATTATAGCCCACGCGTGGTATAAGCTATTTTTCTTAAACCTAGAATTCAGGGTTTTTGCCAAGCCTAGAATTTCATTCTTAAGTGGAGTCGAACGCGTGCATTCTTTGACCCAGTTGAATATCCTAAAGCAGTATATCTTTAGCATTTATTTCCAGTCGATATAATCCAATGATATGGGTAATTAATTTACATCATTGATTGCAATCCTAATGCAGTCTAAAAAAGACGGAAAGAAAAAATTATTTTCGTTATGAATAATCAAAATTATTATGAATTTATGTCAGAACAAAAATTTATATTGGTATTTTTTTGACTTAAAAAGAAAATTCAAACTTTGAGTGTAATTTTTTGAATAAGATATGGATTTAAGATCCATGCTGTGGATGAAATTACTTGAGTAACTGGAACAGATTGAGCCCTTTTTGGAATCATTAGAGGGTCTCCTTTCCGACTTTCAAAACCTGATGATTTTTATTGATGCCAGTTTAATCATTATAATAGAAATTTATGTCAATTAACTAGGGTCATGCTTTTCATGCACACACTTTTAAAATAGCTAGTCTTAGCATAATGAAATCTTATACAATATTATAAAATTATAATTTGTAATTTATAGCATTTATCTTTATCTATATCTATACTTATAATAAAGCTCAATGTGTGTGTGTGTGTGTTGGCGCTCTACAGGCCAGACCGTTGGACCTACAGTACTACCTATCAAATTTGGTACATGTATACCTTGGAGGTAGGGAATGTGCACCTCTGAGCCCTTTTTTTAAATTTTTAATTGGAATTTGAATAAATTAAAATTTAAGCGAAATTTCGACGTTTTTCCGCTATAACTTCCGAAAATATCGGACAAACATGATTTTAACATCAATTTAAATGTTAAAAAATTAGCTTTCTAACTGTATCAGATTTTTAATTTATAACGTAAGTTTTTATTTCAAACGAATTTTTAAAGAAACGGATTCTATGATCGTTTGCAATATTTAAATCGTTAATTGAATAAATTATCTTTATTTATACAGGATTGAATTTATACAGGATATGCATTCAAATTCCTTTTCAATGGCCAATTTGTAAAATATTATTAATAGGCATATATATTGTTTAATACTATTAATTTGATCTAAATGAAGTAAATAATTATATTTTATGTAGTTTGAGTCAAACAATGCATTTATGAATAATGAGTTTTAGATTTCTTCATACTTTGTTCTGTGAGCCATATTTTACAAAATATTTTTATTAATATTTTAAATAAAATTTGCTACATTAATAAGTCTTCTAAATCAATCATGAAAACTGACTGATTTATAAAATTAAAGAATATTGTTAGGAAAACGCGTTCTTTTGGAACTTTCCGTCCATCATCTTAAAGAAAATATTAATTTCAGGCCAATCAATGCCCGGAGTTACTTCAAAGCTAATGAATATGTGATTTAATTGGAAAATTTTAGAACCAATTAGACATGGCGAACCAGCTGGTCGCCAAAGGCGGCTAGTTAATAATGAGGGAGAATTTGTGTACATATGTGTGGTCAATCTACAACACAGACCGTTTGACTTAGAGCTATGTAAATTGACAGATATATTTTAGACAAATTGAAAGCGTATACCTTGGAATGATTTTTGTGAAATTTTAATTAGAATTTCAGTTAATTAAAAATAAGCGAAATTTCAAATAAAACAAGTGTAAAGAAATTAAAAATAAACCTATTTTTTGGCGATGATTCTGAAAGTATTACATGCACATATATACCATATACTATATATAGCATATTTTTTAAAATGTCTCTTTAGTAATACCAATTAAAAAATCAGGCAAGAATTTCTGAATCGTTGTAATTTGTATTTATTTATTTGCTAAATTTTGTCAAAAGAATCTATCTTTAAACTAAAATTTAAAACTTTCTTTCTTTTTTTTTTTTCCAAATAATTAATCGCGTGTTTTTCTTCCATTATAGAGAAGTAAGGAGAAAAGTATTTTAAAGGCGAATATGAAAGTTAATTTACAGTAACACGAAAGTAAGAAGATATTTTTAACTGCGCGATGATGTCATATCCCTAGTCTCTATTAGTGTGATTCCTATTTACAATGAATAGAACATAACAATAAGTTTACAATTACTATGACTCTAATGCCTATCTCTAATGAATTGATTATTAAAACTAATTTTTTGGAGAAATTATAAGCATTAATTTATACTTAAGAAATTTAAATAAAATTTAATACATATAATATGCCTGGAGAAACAATTTGCTACCAAACATGGATAGTATTTTAATAAATTGTTAGAAAAATTATTCCAAAAATTATTTTATTCAGAAGAGGCGAAAGTAATGCAGTTCGCCAAGAAAAAAATATTTAGAAATCTTTCAATAGTGTTAGAGGAAAGTTAATCAGTTTTATGGCAGTAGATGAATCAGTATCAAATTTACATAACAATGAAGTTACAGGGCATTGAATTGTTTTGATTTATGACTTTTTGAATAAGAGCATTGACGTCACGATTTATTTATTTTCAATAGAAACATCATTCGGGCGATAGTCTTCGGTTGGAAACAAAAGATGGTTGATGAATGTATCCGTTACGAGTTGAATTGAGTGAAACGGAATCATCCGACAGAGAGAAATAAATAATATTTCTTCTGACATTGTACATTAAACTTTAAGACAAAATTATTTCATTGAATTGACCAGAACTTCTAGATTTCAATCTAGAACGATCGCTCAAAAATAAAGTAGGAAGTTTTAATGAATCTAGGGGAAAATGTAAATAAATAAATAAAAATTCAGAAACATCGAAATGGTTAAGCTTCTCCAGTTAAAATTATTCTTAGTTAGTGAAAGAGAATAATTTAGAAATATTTTACGTTTAGTATTATTTATCCAAATTAATTAATTAATATTATCCTTATTAATTAATTAGTTCCAAACAAATTCGTTTAGGGAATTTTCATTTCATTAATTTTCGGTTGATTTTAATGAATTAGTTAGGACTGATTTAAAAATTTTTTTAAATTATTCATTTTATTGGAATTATCATATTAATTTCATCCAGATTCATTAAATAATCAGTCTTCTAAAATTATCTAGAAAAAAAATAGTGCAGAATAGTAAATAAAGGGAAACGTTTTTATAAGTCCGTTAAGCACAATTTCAAAATTATTTAAGTTTTAATCCAGATTAATTAATTTTATTTAGATTAATTAAATTTATTAATTCACAAATATCATTTGCATCCAGATCATATTGTCATCTAGAAACAAGTAAAGGCACCATGAATTATGACATCCATTGATTATTAAAAGCTTTAATTTAGTTGAAAAGAGCCAACTATTTTTTAAAAAATGAAGAGACGAATAAAAGTATAAATTATCCTCCCTCCACCTCTTCTCCTTCTTTTTGTTTTTGGCTATTTTTTAGACTGTTTTGTCCTTTATAGATCATATTAATGACTATATTCTTTTGCATTGGATGACCCTATTTTATGTGATCTTATTCCAAAAGAGAATTTAATGGAGTCTAATATTTAAAAAAATGAGCTTAACACATCTTTTTTTTCAAATGAACTATTTGTAAACAAGTGCATTAAGCCAGTACATGAAAACATTAAAGTCGTGCCAACTTTCTTGAAAAATCAAAATTCTTAGTAAATTATTTAAAAATTAATTCGGGTTAATACATTTACAATATTATCTATTCTCTTATTCAAAAACTTATAATAATAACGAATAACTTAATATAATAACGAACAGGGACAGTTTTAGGTTCATTACAAACAGGTTCATTAGGTACATTACAAACTTGTGATTCAATATAAGGTTGCTGATTTTAAACCAATTTATGCAGTTATGTCTACTGCACATTTTGAAATTTATTTTTACATTTGAATATATTCCCCTCCTCGTAATTGGAATGAAAAGCTACCTGCATGGTAGTTGGTTCTTGTAACTCTTATGGATACATGAAAGTATGAAGTCTGGCTCCTAACATTGATGACTTGACATACTTCCTTAGAGAAGGGTTATACCTTGGATGATGATGGCCCTTATGACTTAACCACAGTTCCCACCAGCGTTGCTGTTGCGGGGGTCCGGTCATAGAGCCTTTATCTGTTGGCCATCGTGCAGGTCGCAGCGGTGACTTAACATTCGAATGTTGTTTAAATAGTATGATATATTGTGTAAAAAAAATTCATAATTTTTTTAGATACAAAATATAAATAATTTTTTATATAAAAAATGTGAAGATAATATTGCTTGATTAAGTTTCTTAATATGACGCATTTCTTTTATCTGTATTATATAACTTTAAAATGATGTATGTTGATTGTTGTTAAATGTTGATATTTATCTATCAACATTGACACACGCTCGCCAATATATGTGTAAAATGCAATGTGTAATATCATATAGACAAAAATGTTTTTTTTTTTTTTTTTAAGTTTTAAGGCTTTAGGGTTGTTAAAAATCTTTTGCGAAGAAAATTACGACATTTCTTTTCATTTTATAATCTTCAAATTGTTTAAAGAGAATTCTGTGCTGATCCAGCCTGATTTGTTTACTTCATTTAAGGGGAGCTGATTGTTTCTCAGATGCTTGTAACTTTTCCTTCTGCGAAATTTCTTCCCTGATACACTTCTTGCTGCAAGCGTTTGCGTTCTGCTCGCGTGCACCCCAAGCAGCTGTGCACTGACAATCCGTGCTAATCAGATTATAGACCGTAATATGCCTGTAAGTCAAGGTTACGTCGCACAAAATGTTGACACTTGGGTTGTTTTCTTTTCTTCCAATTGTCTTTTTTGTTCTATTAATATTTGTAATGATCTAAAAAGAGAATAAGTTATACCACAGCTTCTGTATTTTTTTTTCAAACTTCAATTTCTTAAAAGGTTATGTTGTCATGTTTATAAACTAATTATAAATTCTTATGACCTAAGTTATGAAATGTTATACATATGATAATATTTAAAATATCATAAATTAAATGATAGGCAAACGGCAAGTTGAAATTAAAAGCGGTTTTGATGCTGATTTTTTCTCATTTCAATGTAATGCCAAGTTCTCCAACAATTTAATATATTTTAATGCAAATCTGAAAGCGGCTATTGATACGACGGCTAGTTGGAATGAAAGTTTTATTCTAAAGATTGATTCAATGACGATATCTCAGTTGATATACTAGTGTGTGGATTTCCAAACTACATCAACGGCATGATATTTATTTCAAGATAACAAATTTAATTTCAACAGAGCCACATGATCTTAGTATCTATAGCCCTTAGTATGGCAGATCTAACCATAAATGCGTCATTTTTCTGCCTTGGGAAGGCAAAGACCCTTTGATACGTGTGGAGCTGTGGGATGATACCACATTCTCTCAGAATGCTAGTAAATGGTCTCATCAAAGGTGGATGGATAATCACGCACTCTGAAAGTGTACCGATCTGACGCTGGTGTTACTTGTATTTGTGTACAAACCGACCAAATCGCCTCAACTGAACGAAGCAGAATGAGGTTTGGAAGGCAAAGATCTGTTGATAAACCTCGAGTTCTGGGGTGGTAGGATTTTTTTCACAAAATGTACTTGACATCAAAAAGGAATTGATGTTTAGCCTGACATCAAAAGTGGATGGATGATAGCACACACTGAAAGTTTACCTGCCCTGGTGTGGTGTTCTTGCTTGTGAGCAGCAGACACCCGCCACCACTGAACGGAACATCATCAGGGCTGGTGTTATTGTGGGGATTGTGATAACCACAGGAGCTCAAACATGGCATTTATTTGTCAATTCTTGAATTATTGGACCAAGGCTATATGACAGATCGACATCAATCTGTCATAATGAGACCTTGAAGCTCGACCATCCAGCCACCCTCAGCCTGAAGTTTGACAGTGGAAATATGTTGTATGTAAACTTTGAATCAATTTGTGATTAAAATATAAACTCAAAAACAAACAAATTGATTTTTTATCGATTAAATAATAGAATGAGGGAATGCCGTGTCCCTCTTCCTTTTCTCATTCTGTAGCAAAAATTTTGCACCTATAGTTTTTTTTCCCATTTAATGGTCTCTTTTCGACAGTTTGTTTTATTAGAATCTATGATAACCTTGAGCAACTTGTATAGATTATTGGGGAAAAATACATATATTATAATATACATTACAGAACTTTCCATTATTTACATATCATAAATAAATTTTGCAGATAATCATTTTTATTTTTTAAAATATTTGTATTCATCAAAATTAAATTTAATATTAACCAACACACTTTAATTTTGATATGACTGCAGGCATAACATACTAGTCATTTGATAACCAGTTTTTAATTGATTTATTCATTATTTTAATACAAATTTTCTTTTTCATCTTTTATTTATTTTTTGCTGCTGTATGAAGCCAATGCTGCTAAGTACTGAAAATATGACTAAACATTATAACTAATGACTTGACATTATATGAGTGACACTGAAAATAATTTTTGTGTGTCAGTTTTAGCTATCAAACGTTATTTTAATTAAAATTTCCAAATTGGAACGTATACAATGCGTTTAACTATAGAAATATTTTTCACTGACCTGTTACAAATTAAAAATATTTTTCAAATATTAAGATTAAAGTACATCATCCGCTGAATGTATACAGAATTTACGTCAACAGAAAATGTTTAGAGAAATTTTTTCGTTTAAATATTTGATGTAATTTGTGATTTATTTTTTATTTCATTAATTTGTTACACCATTTTAAATTTATTGGCTGATTTGCACATTAGTTTTTGATAATTTGATGCAATTAATGAAGGAAGCTAAAAAAATGTGTTATTAAAAGAAAATGTTAAAACCAAAAATTGTGGAATTACGTAAAGGAGCCACTAAAGATTGCAAACCTTTCTACGTTTCTGAAACAACTCATCTTCAAATGACAGATTAAGCTTGGAAACAATGGAACCATCTTTACGCTACTGATTTTAGTTTTTATACACGCGTAAAATATTTGTTAACAGTTTAACACGTTTTCTCGCAGGTGGCGTAGTTTGAAAATGCAGGATTTCACCTGCCCACATTTTCGTATTCATCTAGACGACGAAATAAGTTTCACTGGTGGTGAGAATATTAATAGATTAATAATAAAACACCAGAACAAGTCCACATGCAATGAAGGATTTTGTGCTACCCTCGAATGTATTGTAAAGTACAAGCTTAGTTGTATTAACGTTTTGTTTCAAAGCAACAGTAGATCTGCATTTGGACAGACCTAGCATTTTTGTACTACGGGCACATGACGAGAAGGATGCTTTAGTTAGCTCCCTAAAATGTTCTAATTTCCTACTCCAATTCCCTCTTTTTATTTAATTATTTCTACGCATGCTCTTTCCGAGTGAAGCGATAAAAATCCCAAGGCTTGCAACATTCTATTAAAAATACTTACAATTCTCTTTTCTAAATCGATACGTGTCAAAGAAATCCCTATCAAAATCTTGTAGTGCAATGATCGAAGGGAAAAATTTGGGTCTCTTTTACTGATTTTTTTCGCTAAGTAGATGATGTATCATCTTCCTTATACATAATATGTCTGCTGTGGTGAAATAAATGAAAGTTTTTAAAATTTGAAAAATTTCCTCTACATGGCCTCGGATTGGCTTAAAATATGTTTACATACATATTAATTCTTTTTGTATAAAGCCATAAATTATATTTTTATAAAGGAATATAGTAATGCCCAAAATGATTATTAATTCTAGCCTGAAGATTCATCGAAAAAACAAAGAACTTTTTTGACAATTCAGAGCTTTTTTATATAATAAAGTAGAAATAAAATTATTTACTGTTGCGACATAGGATGCAATGCCTAATTCTCCCATTCTCATCAATCCTCAATACATTAAGTTTTGAAAGAATCATAAAATGTATTTAAATTCTACTTCCTGCAACGGAAGTTACTTTTCGCTCTGTATATACAAACTAACTACACGTGTGGGCACCAGATATATCCTCAGCATTTGTGCGGTAGATGTGTAAATATACTTTTTCTCGTAGACCTGGTAACGTACGTTGCAAACAAATCCTTGTATCAACGAACCGTGTTCAAGAAATATTTTTTTCTTGCTACTCAAGAACAGAGACGTGTTTGTCAAGAAAAATTTAGAATATATGTTCATAGGTTCTTCTTCCCCTTCAGAAACGTAAACTACAGAAACAATTTTATTCTTGCTTCACGCTAATGAAACGTGCTGCATCAGCTATGTTTTTAAATGTTGCTGCGTAACTCGGTATTCAGCAAGTTTAGTCGTTCTCTACAACAAGTAATTAATTTTATTTTGTCTGGAAGCTAAGTGAATTCTTTATTTTTAAACGAATTGCGGATACTGGATATTACTTCATGGTATTTGCAATTGCCAATTTTGAAATAATCAATTACCACTATTGTTTATTATCTATGAGCTTGTAGCAATGCCTATATCAAGTTTCAAATTTTGAAAAGACAATATTTTGCAGCCAATCTGAATACAAAGGATTTTCGCCATTCTAGAACGTAAGAAGTATCCATTTCTGTTTAAAATGTGTAAAAATATCTGGCATATTTGTTATTATTAGGAAAAATTTCAGCTTTTTTTCCTTCTTTTGTAGAATTTAAAAAATAGATTGTTGATATTGCTTGTTAAATTACATTAGGTTGATTGTATTATTTCAACTTTAAAGTATCAAAATTGCAATGTTAGGAATTAATAGCTGTTGAATTAACATGTGTAGATATTATTGAAATTTCATTGGTACACCATTTTGCTATGGTTTCAATTTGTCCCTTTACATATCAACATCAAATAAACTCTATATAACGTCACAAATATTCGGTAAAATTACATTTTATCATGATGTTGGATTAAGAACTTTTTTAATAATGCGAGTAAGGATTTATTTAATGACTTTTGGGGCGAACTTAAAATCTAAACTTTTTCAAGGAGATTTGTCTATGAGGAAAAAAAAAAACAACATGATGAAATCTATCTCAATTTTCTAACTTAAACAAGAAAGCTATACCAGTTTTGAAAAATAAAACATGAAGAAACTCGCTTCAATTTTTTCAAAAAAGGAAGCATTTTTTTTTTACTACCAGTACGAATATGGAGGATATTTTTTTCCTATATTATAATAGGTATCCACAGCTGGTGCAAATATGAAAAATACCTGAAACATTCATCATTATTTTTTTAAAAATCATTTTTTACTGTTCTTTTGTAAAATTAATAATTTGAAATTTTTTGATGTTGCTTGTTAAATTACATTAAGTTGATTATTAACTTTTTATAGAATCTGATTTTAAAAGTTTCGAATTTGGAACATTCAGAATAAGTATCTGTTGAATTTATTTTCTTTGAACCTGCGCACATACTAATGATATCAAACTTCGTTAGTACACCAGTTTACTGGGTTTCGATTTGTTCCTTTATATGGAATTGTTAAATAGATTCGATATAGAGTTGCATATACTCAGTAATGCTGCTCAACTTTGATAACAAATAAGAAGTTTTTTATTCTTCTTATTATTTTCATAATAATTCATTTAGAATCCAAAATCCGATAACACGACAATCAATAATAATAGTATCCGAAGCAAATTCAAAATTTGAGTTTTTCCAAAAACTTTTCTATGAGGAAATAAAATTCGCGGTTGGAATATTTTAATAAAGATATTAATTGAAACTTCTGTGTATTGTAGTAGATTATTTCAATATTTCACGTCCAATAGTGAACATCACGTTTTATGTTCCGTAGTGCAATACAAGAAATATATTCTCATAGTCTGTTCTGTTACAATTGAAGAGCTATTTTGAGAGTATAATACTTCTCACATTGGCAGTGTGATAATAAAAGTTTTATATTTATCCATCAGTTTTGTTTAGTTATTTTGAAATTTTAAAATATATTAATATCCTCTGACAAATAAACTGATATAACAAAATACCTAAATGATTATTAGGTCCTCTAAAATAGGCATATATCATTGTATTTTACATTTAAAATATCATATATTGAACCAAAATTAGATTGTTTTGTTGTGGTCCCTTCAACAACTCAAAAATGACATTATAGTCCTGTTGATGATAAAAACTTTTGAATGAATTAAGTATTTCTGATTAACTTCTGTGACTGAAACTATGAAATAACGTGTATTGTTATTAAAAATAGTCATTTTTTAAGATCCAATGGTAATTAAAGTTTATTATACTCAAAAAATTTACTATACTCAAAATTAAAAAAAAAAGGAATTATTTTGTAAACTATTGCTATAATTTTAGTTTAAAATAAACAGTCTGTAATCTAGAATGAGGCAATAATTTGTTTAACTATGAAATGTGTATGCGCATGGAAATGGCAAGGTTAAAACAAGAAGGTTAACGTTATAAAAATATTAAAAAAAAATTACATATTTTTTAATGGTTTTTTCGTTATATTTTACTATCAAAGTACGTTTCATTTCAACAGTTATGACGTTGACAACAACGAGACAACGGGTGTTTTTCTTAAATTATGTCTATATAATTGGTTTATGAACTTTTTTGGAGAAACAATATCATTTTTTAAACAGTTGACCTTCATGCGAACATGGAAGTATAAGAAAAATTAAGCAACTTATCTTTACATTTGCTTGCAGATGTATAATAAAATACAATTACAACGACGGTTGGGAAAATGGATGATGCACCAGATTTTCAGTTTTAATTAGACAGTAAAATCTCCCCATACATCTAATGACTTCCTACTACAGAAGAATAAAATATTTAAAGTGAATGAAAATCATTTTTCTCATTTACTTCCGTTCAACTGTTTGATTTACTCTAAAAGCGCGCTTAAATGTTTGATTTACTCTAAAGGCAATAACTCGTTTATTTTTATGAGATCACTGGCTTTGTTTGTTTCACAGTTAGCGATAATTAAAAATTGAAAATACATATTTATTTTTCAACAAGGACGTTCTATAAATATTTTAATATTTTATGGTTGTTGAGATCATTGACCTGATCTGCAAGTAATAAATTTTATCGTATTTGAGTTAGAATTTTTCTGAGCATTATTTGTTTATTCATAAATTTTTTTAAAAAATTTAATTGATTTTAACAATACATTCATTACATACAGTTAAATGAATTTTAAATCGAGTGTTTAAATTTGAACGTCATTTTATTTTGGACTCCTAATAAACCGGCACGTAATCTTTAATTTTTTTTCAAAAATCTTTTAATGTATACCCATTAAAACGACAGAGAATTCTAGAAATTCTTAACTCAGAGTTTATTGTAGAGAAAAACATTAAAAAGTTATCTAATGGATTTAAGGAATGACTACTGTATTAAAGGAAGTGCCGGATTAGACTAGGGTCATTAAAAAACTTTTTTAAATGTAAAATCTATGGACGAATTGTTGTAGTGTTTATACAGTTATATTGGTAATAGTAAATATTTCAAAATTAAATTCAAAATCTGAAGTACAATGTGTTATTTAAGTTTTAAATGATATTCGTAAACTAATGACTTGCTTCAATTTTTAATGTTCACTATTTTCTCAATTGTAAATGTCGGATTGTAGAGGTGCCAAATTGATGAACTATTGGAATATCAGAAGACCTCTGTATTACTTTTCTGTATTTTCTACAAATAACCAGGAATGTATTTAAAAATTTTGCATCTCAAACAATGGATATTAATAAGGCTTGTCTTTTAATAAGATGGTCAATTTAATTTTGTATTTCAATACATTTTAAATGAGTTATTACTTTAATTCAAATTAATATTTTTTAAATTAATTTTATGAGCATATATTTGTTTCTATTAATGACACCAAACTGACCCACACCTACATAAGTATATTACTGAAAACCGATTTATAAATATCCTAATACCTATATGAACGTAATGAAAATTTAGGCGATAGACCAAATTATATACTTCATGAAGTGCTAATATTATTCTTATATATCATTATTCATAGAAATTCCATTTTTTACAAATTTATTTCTTTAGAAATTAAGAACATAAAATTTTTAAATCGGGTTTTTTTGTTATTGCTTTTACTCAACCTAACGCTTGACGTTTGCCTGTTCTGTCCAAATGGGCGTTCGATGTTGCATATAATTAATTCGCTATTTAATATGTTATTAAGGTCAAAATAGTAATATTTAAAGGAAACAAAGAATTAGAGTTTCCCTCATAATGGACTTAGATTTCCTGCCATAGAGAGGATATAGAATCCAGAGGCAGATGAATGTGTATTAAGGTATTCAAAAAGATTAAGAGTGTTAAAGTCAATTGTTTGCGCCACATTGAAACTCATGTTTGAAATAATCATTTAAATTTATAAAGATAAATAAGAGAAAAATCATAGAAACTTAGAACAATTTTCACATTCTGATTGAATAATATAACGTAAATGTTAAACGTGTTTTTGTTTAAAAACAAAATTTGATGATTCATAATGCAGGCATTTTATATAATCTTCTGCAATTGGAAAAGATACTGCTATCGAAAAATCATTGCCTTGAAATTTACCCAGTCATCCGTTAAAATTACCTCAAATTTTGCCAAGTAATTCTTCACACAGTTGTATTGATTTATATATAAATATTTTAATGTGTAAGGGAACTAGGATCTTTTATCAAGGCAACAGATCTGATGTTCAATATGTGTTTTGATAAACACATTTTTACTAAAGATTTCATATTGATTTTAAGAAGAGTTACGGTTAAAACACATATTGTCAATATTTTAATGATTAACTATAAAAGAAGAGTTACACTTAAGAGTTGTGACAAAGCGAAACATCTGAAATTTTAAAAATATTTTTCGTTTAAAAAGGTTTTTTGTTTATTTTTTTGAAATGTTATAAGGTTGAAAATTATAAAATATTTAATATAATAAAATGTATTATAAAACTTTATGAATATAGGTCTACAAGAAGTTTAAATTATAATCTCACAGCTGCATAATTTTTAATATATTAGAGGGTGCTTACTTATACAATCTTACTCTTATTTTACTTATATTATTGCTATTTCACTGATATTTTATCTATACTATTATTATTTTACTTATATTATTAGTATTTTATTAATACTATCATAATACTTTATTTTATTCAATTTTTTTCCAGCTCCTTTATGCATTTTCCATCTGTTTTCTTATGGAATGATATTAAAAATGCAATTTTGTTAAAAACCTTATGTTATTATATAATAATAGTCAAAGTTTAATTTTAATTTCTAGATTTTATTCTAAATGGTTTTATTCCAATTTTTTTATTATTGTCATAAAGCTTTTGACAAATAAAAGTAATATTTATTGCTACATTACTACCCTACCTTTGAAGGGAAAATACGAGGTTAGTAGAAATGTAAAACTATGAGAAAAGAAATGTCTTATTGAACTATGAGCTAAAAATAACATAAACAAAATTCGGTCCTTGACAGTGGCCCGAACGACAGTTTATGTCATTATTTCCACAACTGCTCATTTTGCATTGTTGCCAACCCCTGTGTCTGTAAAAACGGAAAAAATATAAATTGCTCATAGCGAAGCTTAGTGAGGTGGATCGTTCTTTCATTTTTTTTTTTTTGAGTCGCATAATTTATGGCATGACTCCGGCAACTTGTTTTATTATCCGAAAACAAAAACTTTTGTCAAAGTCGTCACGACCGGAAAACAAACAGCACGCTTCGCACTTTTAATTTATTTTGTCTATAGTCGTGGTATTATGGGCTTGGTATTTCATGTAATAGCAAGAATGATGCATTAATTATCATTAAGCATTTGGTGACAGTGCTTTTGTTTGGGAATGCATTATGTTTGGTAATATAATGGAGATTTTTTTCTGTTGCAGTTTGAAGCGAAAGCTATTTTTTGGATTTAATTTAAATTTTATTTGCAGATTTGTCATTGAGCCTTTCATGGCCTGAGCACCGATGAGCAGTGGTACAGAGAAAATGCACCAGTACACCGTGGTGATGCCGGAAGTTGCAGAACCACCATGCGATTATCCGAAAGGTGTACACAGCTTATTGATGCTTTTGCAGCTGGTAAGTTCTCAATATTTTACTTATATATATATATTACTTACAAATCTAATTTCAGCTTCTTCAGTGTCTATAGTAATATCTTCCAATAATCTGTATTTAAATTAATCCTATATATTTTTAATTATTGCATTATATTTGTGAAAGTGAATAAAGATTGAAATTTGAAGCATACTATTATTTCATAGATGTTATGCTTTTTGATAAAATTATTGAAAAATGTTGCAAGTCTTTTGAAAGGATTTCAAAAAATTTCTTCTTATTCCTGTTATTAATAACATAACTAAATTGAACACATAAAAATACGCTTTTATTATATTTACTCCAGATGTTATTATTATTTTTATAATTTTGTCACCTTTCTTTCACAATTTAATGTACTTAGAATTTAAGTTAACTTTGCATCTTTGATTTCAAAAATAAACAAGGCTGATGGAAAGTTTCAAAAACTTTTAACGATTCCTATAAATAAGAAAACGAATTATATGAACTTCCAGTGAAACGCTAAAAACATCTTTATGGTGATATTTTTACCACAGAAAAAACAATTGAAAAGATCATCGGTATTGGACCTACTACAAATGCATCTTACAAAATAAGGGAATAAGAATTATTAAATGGAAATATTTAGTATTCAGTTGATCATGCCTTTTATTTTAACAGTTACCTGAAGTGCAGAACATGCTTCTGACTGAATTTTGTAAAGAAAGAAACGATATTGAATGTTTCGAGAAATTTTGACTTCATTTGATTTAAGGCTGTGGCTTTTGAATTAAAAAAAATATCAATTACGGCTTTATGCAACCATGATTGAAGGTATTTTGACTAAAAATTATATAACTTTGGATATGCTGCCTTTTGTAATTTCATGTAGTATTTCTCACCCTAACCTGCTATAACCCTTTGCCTCAGATACAGTTGTCATCTTATTATAGTGTCAATAAAGATATTATTAGTAATTTCAAGTGTATATTTATTTTGTTCTGCTTCTCCAATCATGTAAAAGGATTAGCTAATAAAATTAGATCTGTAGTAGTTTAGAGTCTCTTAACAACTTTTCATATATAAAATCTGATTGTTCAATCATGAAATGGCGTCGTTAAAGTAACCAACATATTTCTGAAATCATCATCATTTGTATAATTTTAGAAGATGCAGTTTTTTCTGCTGATGCTCTTTAAAACATTTTTGCTGCATATTTTTTATCTTTTAATAATGGTTTTAGTGCGTCACAGTAAAAATTAAAAGCGACTTTTAGTACTTTTATATCATTATTTTCCCATTTTATTCAGATTTATCTAGATTTTTTCAAAGTGTCTAATTTTCTAATTTCTGTAACTTTGACTTCTTAACATTTGAAGTGAAAAATATTCGCTGGAAAGAAAGGTTTCTTTAATTATGTGCGGTAAAATACATTTTAGGAATATTTAATTTTTGAATGTGTTCTGAGAATTCTCTTCTTCTATCTCAGCATTGGTATTCTATAGATGTTGCTGAGAATTTTAGTTATGATTCGAGTAAAGAAATATAAAAATTATATGAAAAAAAGATTTAAACTCTTTCTTGATGAAGTCATGAGTTAAAGATGTAATTAAAAGCAATTCTCTCGTAGAGATTTAACGAATAATTTTTGCACATGCACTCACATCGAACTATCTTTTATTTGAAATGCTATTCCTCGAGGATGTAATTCAGCTTATTTTGTTTGTATATACAAATAACTGAAGATTCATCATATATAAATTTACTGAAGCTCAAGATTTAAATTTATTGCTAAAGAATCTGACTATTTTAATTTTTTTTGGATCTTTTCTCAAAGAATGAATTATTTTTCTTTGAATCTTTTATCTCGATCTTTTCTCAATTCAATGATTTTTCCGAATAAAATTATTTAATCGTTAAGGTATAACTCTATATGAACGATTGTAATTTGCATCAAAGTCTCTGTATTCTTCCCTTTTTAGATATTTTCGAGAAGCCATGTTGTTAAATAAATTTTAAAAATATGTGTGTTCGTAATATACGTCATGTTGAGCAATTTTTAGACTTTAATTTTCATTTCGGAAATACGCTTGTTACCATCCATTATGGGCTCAAATAAAATGCTGTATTTGGAATTCAGAAAACAATAAAGACAGAATTTTCTTTAATTTGAAGTTTTCTTCAAAATATTTTAGGAAAATTCTTTCAGATTATAAATTGTGTTACTATTCCTGATTCCTTTAGCTGCATAAAAACTAATTTGCTTTTAATTTTTGTTTAATTCAATTAATACTATATTTAGAAGTAACATGCCATATTACGGTAATTTTAAACTGTTACCAAATAACAAGGAATGATCTCGTAGAAGGTATAATCGTCAAATGGATTAGTTTTTTGATACAGAAAGTTTCTCATGCACATCAAACTACATAAATAATTTTGAAACAAAATAAAAATTATGACCAATATGTTTTTAGTTATTTTACTATTAGCAAAAATATTATCACTCCGTAGTATATTCATTTTGATTTTTCTTAAATATAATTTTCTAATATGCATACTTATTTAAATATTATGATTGCATGATTTATTTAAATTATTTTCAATATGCATCGTTTCCGTGTTATAAAATAAGTAATGCTTTTTTTAATTTATGATGAATTTTGTAGAATTTCAATAATTTATGATCTATCGCAATCGGATGTGATTTTCCTTATTACATTGTTATAGTTTTAAAGTTATATACCAAACATTTAGAATATATAAATGAAATTACCTTTTTTATATTAGTTAGTAAATGAGTTATTTCGTACTTAAATTCAAGAATCTACTGGCAGCATGATCAAATATGGTTTTTGCACCAGAAAACCCTAACCAACCTAATCAAGAATCTACGGAAAAGTGTTTTTGTATATGATTTTTTATAATTAGGAAGGAAATTCTGGAAATGTGATTCGTCCATTTTAGGTATGATTGGAGATTCATGATATCTTTAACTAATTGTAATTTTCAAACAAGACCAATTAGTTTCATTCATCTTATACTGACACAAATACCAATTGGTTTCATAGGACTTGTACTCATACAAAGACCAGTTATTTGGCTTGTGTTGACACAATGACCAATTAATTTCATTGCTCTTTATATCAGTACGTGGTGCATATATTAAATTTACAAGTGTGCACATTATTACATAATAAATATTTATTCACACATTTATAATCCTATTGTCTATGAAAATTTTATCATTTGTGGTATTTCCGACATGTTAAGGAAAAATGAATCTGTATATTAAAGAGGTCTATTTGTTTATAAATAAAAAGAAGATTCGAGGAATTTTAGTCTCCGATTCGATTTATGATGAGGCATTCATGAAACTTTTAACTAATTATATTTTGGAAATAAGACCAATTAGTTTCATTGGTATTCTACTAACACAAAGACTAATTAGTTTCATTGCCCTTTATGTCAGTACTTGATGCAAATACTAAATTTGCAAGTGCACACATTATTATATAAGAAACATTTATTTAAGTATTCAGAACTCTACTTTTGTTTTACATGAAAATTCTCCCATTTGTGATATTTTTGACATAATCAAGGAAAGCCGGATGTTTAAATTATAGACACTCATTCGTTTGTAACTAGAAAGAAGATTCCAGCAATGTTAGTATCCTATTCGGGGGATAATGGGGAGATTCAAGAAACCTATAACCAATTGTATTTTTCAAACACGGCCAATTGGTTTCATTGGTGTTGACACAGAGATCAGTTGGTATCATTGGTCTTTGGAAAGGTACTTGTGCAAATATTAAATTTGTAAGTATATAAAATATAAGAATATTATATAATAAATATTCATAACTCTACTTTTATTGTCTATCGAAATTCTCTCACTTTTAATACTTTCGATTCACTTAAGGAAAGACGAATTGTTTAAGCTACTAAAAACCATAAAATGCGAAAACCAAATAAGAAAAAAAGTTTAGCAATGATTTTATTTTCCAACATGCAATGGGAAATAACCACACTTACCACTCACTCACTAGCTAGGAATCCATGCATAACGAAATTATGGAAATTGCCCATTTTGGTACTACTTTTTATTTTTCTTCCGGAAATGACATAAAGAGTTGCGTGAAAAACAATAACACATATTAAATTACCTGTATAGTTTTCTTCAATCTATCCGTAACTGGTGGAAACCCTCATGATCCTTATACATTGTTTTTTACCCAAAGGGTTTTTCTCGTTTTGTGTTAGAAGTTATTTTGATGCATTTGGGTATATCCAATTTTTTGTTACTTCAGATCTGAATCAGAAGATAATTAAAATGGCTTACATTTCTGTCATACATTGTTGTGGTCAGTGTAGTTTTTCATATTTTGTCAGAGTTTATAAATAGATAGAGGATAGATAGAGACTGCATATTATTATCTGCAGAGATATTTTTCAAGTGTATTGCAGTCTTTAAAACCATTTCATTATTATTGCTATTTAATTATTTTTATGATTTTAGAATTTTAATATAAAGGAAATTATTAAATTTTTTGGAGGTACAAAATAAAGGTTCATGGTTATACATAAAGGTAATTATATTTTTCGAGGTTTTACAACTTTATTCGGCTGGATAGCATTCCATGTGATCCCACGTGAAATGAAAGCGTTGATAAGGGCGCCAAATTAAACCCATTTTTTTAAGGGACTCGTGCCTCATCTGCATGTAAAATGAAAAAATATAAAAAAAATGGTTATATCAACTTAATGGGGTTTGTAAACTTCCATACGGAACAAACCTTTTTTTAAAAATTCCAGATCCATCATTTAAGCCTATAATTCACACATAAATATCTATTATCAAATGATCAATTATCTATTATTCCACATTGTAATTGTGGCTCACTAATTTTTCATATGTTTATTGAATACCAGTATTTTGATGTAGTTCAATCTCAAATCTCTCAGATTCTGTCAATGTTGCTTCATAAAGTCACGCATTTTAATCTTTTTGCCTTTTATGTAAATTGACGCTTTGCTTATGTTATCTTGTAAACATGATAACTAGAGTAATTTTATTTGGATTTTAACTGACTTAGAATATGTTATTAGAAATGTAGAAATCTCGAATGAACTCATAAATGGTCTATCTCGCTCAAAGGGTGGGGGAATGATAGGGGTTTGAAATTTTGATTTCTGCTATAACCTTCTTAGTATTAGATATAGAAAAATAAATCCAATTATACGAATTAGAGCCTTGTTGAAACGAATGACTTTTCTTCGATAACTGCAATATTTTAGCAATTAAGGGCTGTAAAGTGATTTTCAAGCCCTCATTTTGACTGCTTCTGTTGCCAGATAATAGTTTAAATGAAAAGGACATCTGAGCTATCCTTTGCCTTCCATCCTGCCTTAAGAAATTTTTAAAGTTAATATTATTTTATACTTTAATTTTAATTAGTATTTTTTGTTTATTATTACGACTTCTTATACTTTGCTGCAATTTTACAAATGATTACTTTATATCCTTTTCTTGACCTTTTTTCTTTTCTTTTTTTGCTTAGTTTTCGTTCAGATAAAGAATTTGTTTGCCCCGGTATAACCTACATATCGGTTTTTGCGCTATAAAATTCCAAATCTGTCACGATATAAATGGGTAAGGCAGAAATTCCCAGTTCACTTCAATTTATTATGAGCACCTTTCATCACTTCCGCTGCGAATCATTAAAGGATTAATAGTTTCCCGTCGAACATTTTTTTATTATTTCTGATTTCATTTTTGATTGCAATGTTTAATCGAAGCGTTCCGACTCGGTTCTCTTGAATAATTTTACCTGACTGTTTATTTAAGTGGCAATCTTTGACTTTTCTCTTTCAGAAACCGCAATTTTAATTTTCTCTTCCTAACTACAGTCACGAATTTTGACATCATATCCGTTGGTATTACAGTGCTTCATGTGGATATGAAAGTTTGGGAATCAAAGGAAAGAACAGAATATACTTTTAAGGGTTTATAAGTTCAAATTAATATTCTCTTCCTAACCGGAGTTACAAATTTTGACATCATAACCTTTTGCAATATAATGTTTCGTATGAATGTAAATATTTTCGAAGTGAAGAATGAGGACTAGAGATACTTTTAAAGATTATAATTCAAATTAATTTTATTTTCCTAAATTGAGCGACGAATTATGATATCCTATCTATTTGTACTGCAATGTTTCATATGGATGAGAAAGTTTTAGAATCAAAGGAAAGGACCGGAAAATAATTATTAAAAATTATATATTCAAATTAATTTTCTTTAATTAACTGAAATCGCGAATTTAAGCATCATAACCTTTTGTACTACAATGTTTCATACGAATGTGAAAATTTCGAAATCAAAGAAAAAAACTTTGACATTTATATATTCAAATTGGTTTCCTCTTCCTTACTAGAGTTATCAAAGTATGCTTCATATCTTTTTGTATTAAAATGTTCATATGGATGTAAAAATTTTGGAATCATAAGAGAGAGACCAAAATGTATTTTTAAGAATAACCAATTAAATTTCTTTTTTCTAACTAGAGTCACGAATTTTGACATCATATCCGTTGATACCACAGTGTTTCACATGGTTGTGAAAATTTTGGAATAAAAAAAGACCGGTATATTCTTTTAAGAATTATAAATTCAAATTAATTTTCTCTTCCTAACTAGACTAACTGTCATTTAGCATGATTCAAAATAATAATAATCTCAAAAATAATCTTCGAGTATTTTCAATTCAGAATTAATATAATCAAGTCCTAAAAACTAAAATAAGGATAATCTTATTTTTATCATAATTAATTGAAAACCTTGATGCAACTTTTGATGAGTTTGGAAATTAGAAATTAACTTGATATTGAACAATGTTTCCTTATTCTTTAGGAATGAGGAAAATAAGGTTACGGTTATTCAAAATAGAGTTAGGTTATTTGTTTAAACAAATAGGGATAGTTTTATTAAACCCTATTTGTTTAATATTCGTAAACAAACTACTCTATAATCGATTTGTCTCTCACTTTCTGATGTGTTAGAATTTTTAATTTTAATACACTTGGTTTTACATGAATACGATATATATTTGAATAATTTTTGAATTTAATTATCAGTTAGTTGATTAACTAAGTGAACTTTTGATTTAATACAAGTGGTGTCATCTAGTAAATATAAAATAAATATTAGATAAGATTCCATAATATTTTTAATAGTGCATTTTAATTTGAACATGGAAGTGTAAAAAAAAAAGTCGAAATGACTTCTTTAATTATTTTAACCATTTCAAACCGTTCGATTTTTTTAACCGTTTTTAATTAACTCAAAGGGATTTAGTTTAAAAAAAAGCATTTTATTCAACATAATTTATTATCTTCTTTCTTAAATTTCATAATAATGACTTTACTTTTAAACACATTTCATTTTGGTCTTCTAAAATGTTCACTCTCTCAGGTGCTGGGAGCCATTACCATTGGTCTAGTGGCAGATATGGGCAGTTACCAGGCCCAGGCAGTGCTCGCCGAGAATGAATTCACCGTAGCAGCCTTCATTTCCTTTGGTGAGTCGACGGCTCTGATGATGATTGCCTACGGATGCCTCATCACCACCTTCCTGCTGTTGATCTCCTCGATTCTGTCGTCAAGGAGCTTCTATCATGTTCCCAAATCTCTCTTTGTAAGTAGAAATTCCAAGGAACTAACTTATTACTTGTTGGCAAGCATTTAATAGTATTGTTGAGTTTTCGAACATAATTGAAAGTTAAGAAGCAGCTTAACAATGATATCATTTCTTATTTCTATTTAACATTTTAAATCTTAATGCCTGACTTTTTAAAATTACATTAAAATGTGTGTGTTTTTATTTCATAAATAAATGCTTTTAAAAGCACTTTTTTTTTGCTCATGATTGCTGAGCTTATTGTCAATCGGCAATAGTATGCTTTATCTGAATTGAAAAAATTGTGAAGAGTGATGAATGTATAAATATTTCACTTTTTGAGATACATTTTTTTAATTAAACATGGCAGAATAAAAATTTGTATCCTAATTCCTACAAACAAAATTAAAAAAGCATGCAATCAGAAGGGAAGAGATACCGATTTATTTTTGTTTTGTTGCATTTTTTGGATTTCAAATTGATTTTATTGCTTTTTTAACATTCGTTCTGTAGTAACAATACGAATTGAAAGTTCAATTTTATTTTCATAATCTTTTAAAATAAAATTGAATTTATTGGTTAAAAGCACACTCTTAAGTTTAGAGTTGAATTTCTCTCTTATAAAGGGCTAGAAAATGTGAGAGTTTTTGAAATATTTTTTAAAGAATTATAGTTTATTTTCCATTTTTATCTCTTATAAATACATGAGCCCATATTCTTATTGGTATTGAAATTATTTTCTTAATCACATAATAATTTTAATGCACAACTCATAAATAATTTTAAAAATTCCTCGGGAAAAAAAAAATGTTGCAACCTAATTTTGAATTACAATATGAAGTAATTTTCGAGTTAAATGTTAATAGCATTATTAAAACATATGCATATTAAAGAGAAATCTTAATATTATATCGAGATTCCTTAAAAATGATAAAAAGTCTTATTTATGAAGTTTACGGCTTCGATAATTTTTAATATGCTTTATGGATATCATTTTTCTAACTTCTTTCTTATATAAATTCTATACTGACACATTTTTTCCCATCTAATTACAAAAATTGGTTTTGATATCAAAAGTTTAAAATGGTTTAATTGTTTCTGCTATAGGATTAATAGTACTGCGTAATTTATTTATCGATAATCAAAGTATTTATAAATTTGTTATGAAGATTATAATGATAGTTTTGGAATGTTTCAACTTTTGTTGAAAAAAAAACCCAAATAATTATCTGTATATAAATATTTATTAGATGCACTCTGCTAATACTTTTATAAATTTTTTTCGTAAGGAATCCAACTACGTTCAAAGAAAAAAATTTAAAAAATTGGATTTTTAAAAAAATATTTAAAACTGTGTTTTTTAGATGTATTGTCAATTATAATACAAAATACTATAAATACAACAAAATTGTTTGAAAATATAATATATTTTGAGAAATAGAAAAATTTGTAGTAAATTTTAATGCGATTTAACCAAAATGATTAACACTCTACACAAAATTGCAACGCAGGAACCCTATTTTCCTTTGTGCACAAGTTATAGAATATGATGATGAATGAAATTAACCATAAACTAAGAAAAATTTTGAGATGCAAAGAAGTTATGGACAAAAATACGCGTTTATATGCATTTTTTTGATAAATTCATAGCTTAATTTTTCTAAAAACACCAATGAATAGAAAAGAATTTCTCCAACAATACAATTTTTGGTTCATTTCATTGCCCATATTATTTAAAACACATGCTGGAACTATTGAGCAAATGCCTCCATTATTTTTAAGATATGTTAACGGCGGGGAAATTTTATAAAAATTAAATTTTTAAGGAAATTGAAGTTAAAGACAAATCTTATCTGAAAAAATATGTGACCCTGGATGATAGCTCAAGCCTTCCTTTTCCTATAAAAGATAGTCTGTTTTGGAAAGAGGAAAGTCTGAACTACAAGAAATAACAATTTGAAAAATAAAATTCGCCAATGTGGTTGATAACCAGTGTTTTTAACATATGCCGAATAGTTTAATGTACATTATTGCAACTTCTTGTAAATTGCTTTTTCTATTGGGCTTTTTTTGTATTTATATTGTATAGATACAAGAAATTTATTATCAAACTTGATCGCCCCATCCAGAAATCTTATTATCTCATAAAATGAATAAAGCGATGTATCTGATTTCGAAACAAATGCAGGGAAAATACATGGTCATATCTTTAAAAATATTTTTAAAAAATTATAATTTAGACGTCAAATAATTCGTGCGGTTTTCCATACAAGAATACAAACACTTTCAGTAACTATATTTTATGATATGTTTTGTTTTACATTATTACAAACGATAATTGTTTGCCTAGTTTTGAGCAATAAATTTTAGTTTGCAATAAGTATTTGTATTATAAAATAATTAATAAGGATTTAATTAAAAAAATGCTGATTAAAATATAACAGAGATAATTCCTATTTTTGAAACACTCTGTTTTGCTCTTTGATTTATTTAATATTCCATTCACCTTATGCTAATAAAGAATATCATGCAAACTTCTAATTTTTGTATTAAGCATAGCTTTAACAAGAAATAGTTTAAACTTAAAATTAGATAAACATGTTTGCTTACAAAATTTGTGTTTCACTTAAATCAAAAATTGAATTTGTACATTTCAATCACTTTACCTCTTTGGTTTATTTAAAACTTATGACTTAATAAATTATACAAAGTATATTTCATATATATTTTATGACATACATATTTATGGCATATACAAAGTATAAAATAAGTAGCATTATAAATAAATATTATTATATATTAAAGTTAATTAATTAAATATAAGTAGTTTTATATTTTTAGAGTATTTGTAAGTTTTGATTCATAAATTTTTGATTTAAGTATGGAAAATCTATGTTAACAAAATGAATTATTTAAATGCTAAAAGAAGGATCTTAAATAATTTGTTGAGTAACAATTTATAGATATTTTTTCTTGCTTTGTATTATCAAATGTAAGCAAAACTTTTAATTATGTTTGTATTTTGTCATGGCTGAGATAAATAAAGTATTCACGTACTTGTACACTTTTTAATGAGCCAGAGGAACAGTAGCAAATAATAGAAATGAAAAAATTCTATGAAATTGTTTAAGATAGGTGACTTAAATAATTTCGATCAATTAACATTATAAAGTCTATTTTTCGCCAAAATATAAAATTATATATATAATACTTTTTCTTGATTAATTTGACGAATTTCTGAAAAGCAGAGATTATTAAACCTTTCATCACTGCTAACCACGGTATGGAGCTGAGTCTATCTTATATAAATTAGTTACATTAAAAAGCTAATTCTTTCAATATTTCACGTGAAAAAGGTGTTTTTATATAAAAAAAAATGTGAATATTTTGTATCAATTTCGATATAAAGGGAAAGTCGTGTTTTGTTTTTGTTAATGAAAATGTGTTAAACACCATATTGCCAGATAAATTTGGCCACTTGTTCTTTTTAGTAATGAAAATTTTGTTAAAAAACATATTTGTTTGACAAAGTTTGGCTTCTTGTATTTAAAAAAATGTCATTTTTTCTTGGTTATAAAAACTAATTCCTGCTCCTTTTGATAGAATCCTGTAAACAAAGATTCACAATTATTTTAACGATAATATCAACATTTCAACACTGCTAACTAGTATTTAGGAATCGAATCTAAAGCTGCCTGTATCATTTGGAGCTCATTGAATATTTTTCGATGATGATTCTGAATATAAATTCGCATTAGATTATAAAAGTGGTTGATAAATACATTAAAAAATAATCTTATTTTATTATAACTATTTCTAACTTGTGACTTGATGCGCCTTTTAAGTACACATCACACTTTTCGCAAAATCTGGAAAGATGCATATGCATTCAAAATCTTTTTGAAATCCACCAAACATTGACCCTTGAAGTGGCCCATCAGTGGGCTACGACTAAGAGTTCGGGAAAATTTGCCTGCATTACATTGACAGATAATTTATCATTGAAATCATGTTGTAATTGGAAAATATTATGAAATTGAAATCTGTGGACCTTATTTTCCTTTAATTTATCATTTTTTTCTTTTAATTGTGAAGCTTTTGACATAACTTGAAGAGATTCTGGTTTTTAAATTTCCTTTATCGTCTGTTTTCTTTTGTGCTAGACTTTCCTTTTCAGTGTCTTAGCCTGATAATTGGTAGTTAACGCCTGATAAGGAAAATCAATGAGCGATCAAATCAGCATATTAACATTGACATTTAATTTTTTTTTCAGATCATGTTTTTGTGTTCTTTTCAGAACTGGTTCTGCTTTAATAAATTTTGTTTATCAGTTTTACAATTCAGAATTGTGAAATGTTGATGTGAAAGTTCACTTTTTGTCAAGTTTTAATTAATCAGTTTTAATGACTGAAAGAAATGAAATCTATTTACTTGTCATTTATGTTCATTATATTCATTATTATATTTATTACTATTCATACTAAGTAATTATTTTGTATCTAGATTTTTATTGTCAACGCAAGTATATACGAGGAGGATTTGAAAATAGAAATTCGAATAGTATATCAATGCTTCTATTGTTTTTCTTTATTATTAAATCCTATATTATTATTATTCATTATTGATGTTTATAAATAATAATATTGCTACACGCTTTTTTTTTATACTGTAATATAATTATATTTTCGTAATAATTCCCCAGATGCATCTGTGTTTCTCAAACTATGTAAAATACTTTTGTATTTTATAATTTAGCTAAAAAAAGTGACAGCTCCGGAGTAATAATGAAAAATTGATTTAAAATAATTATTATAATACAAGAAATAATTAAAAACTGCTTGCCGTTTTGATTATTATTATGTATAATAATAATTATTTTTTGTGAGTTGTTGAAAAAAATAGATCACTGGTATCACAGCCTGTTACGCAATATTATACGATATTATATAATGGTATTAAATACTCAACAGTATTATACAAAATTGTGAATATTATTTAATATCATACAATATTTTTCAATATATTTGTGCTACTTACAAATCTATTTATAATGTCATGAGAGTATTTTTTTAAATTTTTAGAGACTTTGCTCTTGTTTTTAGATGCTTAGTATTTCTACATAAAGTTGATAAAATACTAATAGAAAAAATAAAATAGAATGAAAATTTGTGAATAATTTGCATTTTAAACAAGTATGCAACTTATTAAAATAATTCCACAATTTCATACTTTACCTAAAAATGGCTAGGGATTTTACAGAATGTTAATGTTTCATACATTGTCACTAACAGAAACATTTTCATTGATTTTTATAAGATAACTTATACTAATAGGTAAATTACGAGAGGTTAATATAGATAAGAGAAATTGTTGCAGGATTGAAATTGAAAAAAATGAAATAAATAATGAAATGTCATAAAATGCTTTTATTCGCAGTAGGCCTGCATGTACAATTATGAGTTAATAAAGTATAGAATGTTGTGCTTACAAAAGCTAAATTATTTCTTTTGTTTGCAGTTGAATGTCTTTAATCTACATTTTCGGATTAATAACCTCTGATAACGAAGAATTGTAATAATATTTATTTTGAAACGCTTTTTTTTAAATATAAATTTACCTGGATTTACTTTCTTTCCTTTTTTTTTTCAAATATAGATTTTAATTTATGTTCTTTTCTTTCATTCTTAGCAGCTGAACAGAGAAAATTTAACATAATTTCTTTATATATAATATTTAGATTTTCAGATCATTTTTATCTACAAAATCGATTCACTGTGTCATTGTATGAGGATATTTTTTTGAAAAAATTTCTTACTATCTAAATTACAATAAATACTTTCAACATGGTTTTTATAAATAGATGCATACTATAGTTTCATCAATTTAGTTTCATTATATCAGAATTTTCAATTATCATTCGTATAAAATAATTTATCAGCATTAAAAATATATCTGGATATAATTTATTACCCGATATAGATTTGGAAGGAAACGTTTTTGTTAAAAACGGAATTCACGCTTTTGTTGTAATCGCCATATAGCTAGAGTAAACACTGTTGTAAAAATCGCAATATATTTGAAATTTCTAATGAATTTTTAATTTTCTCAGGAAACTTGTAATGAAAATTTAGAAATGATATTTAATGTGTAGTACAAAATTATATTTAAATGTTTGCCAATTAAAAGAAAACATCAAATGACAATACAAATTGAGGTAAAACTAAATAATTTCCTAAATCGAACTCACAATTTTATTAAAATAATTTCGTATGAACTAAATATGTTATACTGTCATTAATCGAAACTGTTTCTAGACGCATTTGTCAACAATGCTTACTAGTTTTATGAACAGAAAATGGCAATCTTTTGAGCAATTGCTATCAGAATTATTGAAAATCTAAATTGACTCTCAATTAGAATTTGACTTTCATGACATTGTCTTCCAGAAGCTTCTTAGGGTGCAACAAGATGTTTTAAATCACTTATACAAAACTTGGGCAAACTACTGAGACTCATTGTATTCAAATTGCGTCATGGATGGCTACGATAAAGAAAGAATAGAATTTATGATTTTAGAACATCAACCCAGCGCGTGTCTAACAGCCCAAAGAATCGCTGCCTTTGAAATTTCATGCCACCCATGTGTAACGCCGTTATTCATCTGATTTTTTTGTCTTTTATTGTCAGATATTTTTCTCCTTGAACGGAAGCTCTGATAAGTGATAAAAACATCTTCCCTCATTATACATAATAGAACTTAACTGTAACTGTTGATTTAAAAAATGATTGCTTTTTAGAATGAAATGTGCGACATTCAGAAATTTCTTATGAGCTTTTATAAAGATATAATTCATTCATTATTTTGCTTTCTCACGTACCAAAATTCAGGTAATATCAGTTCTTCTATTATGAAGGGAAAAAAATATGTATAATTCTTTTTAAAATGTCTGACATTATTAAAAAATATTTTTAATTATGAATTTTGAAGTTGCATTTTACTTATTCTTTTAAATTAAATCGTATGATTTTTATATTAGTTCAGTAATCAGTTACTCACGTTATTTACCCGCATCTGAATTTCGTTGAGTATCTATAAAAATCTGCTAAAATCTATTTCAATACTTCGCTTCATATCGCCAACAAAGCTAAGCCGTCGGAGTCAAAAATCAAGTTGGCTGACAAGGTAAAAAATACTGTGAACGGGATTGCTAGATGAATTATTCCGTTTGCTTGTTTGGGTTACCATATATTATATAAAAGTAAAGGTCACATTAAATATCATTAGATATCAACAGAAGAAGCATTTACATATTAAGATTTCAATAATTTCGAGAAAATTCCTTCTTGCACTGATGAATCGTTTTAGTCCATTTCAGAACATGCGATTTGGTATGGATACCGTATCATTGAGTCAGTAAACTAGTCTATTCCGTTTGTCCGTTTGAGTGACAATATAGGTTATAAATCTAAAAGCCACTTTAAAATAGGTATCAATAGAAAATGCCCTTTTTTATTTTTAAAGAATAAGTTTTAAATATTGTGGAGGAAATTCAGACTTACATTGATGAATCGTTTTAACTTTATAATAATTTCTATATGGATACTATAGGAGTCATTACGATAGTAAACTATTGAAAGCAACTTCACATGAGATAAAACACCACATTCAGAAATTCTGGGAACGTCTTCTAATAGAATATTTTATACTCCTTCGATCGATTTAAGGTGGCGATACATATGGGTCTATTAATTATCTTCAAACTTATATTATCAAAAAGATGTTGAAGTGTGCACTCTGATGTATCGTTGGTAGTAGATTTTGCAAACGTTCCTCAACTGCCAGTAATGCAATGAACAACACTATCCCTAGAAAATATAGTTCTGTTTTTCAGGGCGGGGGCAAACTAAAAAATTCACATCATGCTTTTCGACTATAATTTTTTGCTGCTAGTCACTTGTTAAATGCATGCTTATACATTAATGTCTAATAATTGTACATTTTGCTTATGCACTAATCTTTCTAATTATTTTTAGATTTCGTATTTGTAAATTACTAATCAATTGCTCTGAATCATTTTATACGCTGATATAAGTTTAGTTATATGACAATAAATCCATTTGTAATGGTTTATGTACATGTATTTAATTTTTTTTTGTAGTTCGTCTTGTACCACTTGGTATCAGCTTCCTTATATTTGTCGTCAGGACTTTCCGTCGTTATCCTTGGCTACCAAAGACGTTACGAAAAGTATTATATAACTGCTGGGGTAAGTAGTTACTTTGCATGTGTTGATTGTTTTAGTTCTAAAATTTTTTTGGAAAACTCAATTATTAATTTTTATTTATTTATTCTGTCCTTCATCAACGACCAACTGGCTGGAAAAGAATATTGATTTTGTTTGATTTTAGTTAAATTTCTTAGTATTATGTCCATAGCTCCATCAAGAGACACTCTTTAAGTGTCACATATATCACTAAGATATTAAAGCCGGGTTATTTTAAGGATTTCTCATGCGTTCTCTGCCTTATGTATATGAACCTTTCTAATGGAGATAAATCCCATGATGTCTTAGCACTATTAAGGCTTATATTATCTGTTTCATTTATTTTCTTAACATTTGCAATGCTGTAATTTACTGATAAACGAAATACTTCTTTAAATTGCAATAATGAAAATATATCATTCGGTTATATTTTTTATGATGCAATAAAAATGAATTTAATTTCTGGAAAACACTGTAATCATATTAAAAACTAAGCAAAAAAAATTTTTTTAACTAAGAAAATTCTGAAAAAATTTGCAGAATTTTTAAAGTGATGACATTACAAAGGCAATATTTTTTTCACGAATGAATTGCAGAGGAAACACCGTATTTCTTTCTTGGTTCCCAATTATGAAAAAATAACAATCAATTAAATATTAGTGCGATCAATTAAAAATTGATTAAAGATCACAGCGAAAAAAGAATTCCAAACTTTAGTTTACTTTGTAATTCAAAATTCAATTATTTGCACCTCCATATGTAGGTGTGAGCCTTATTTGGTTACTTTATGCCAAACGAGCAGTGCAGTAGAGCTTTGGCACACAAACGTATTTACACACAGATACATACATAATTCTAGCTTATTAACATAGATAAAAAATATTTGTATAATGTTATCAAGCAATATATCAAACTTTGATCTACACATTAATCATAACTATTTTCTCTTAGATTACCTTTAAAGTTAAATATAGAAGTCAAGAAGACTTGTTTTTTCTTTTTTGTTCATTTTTATTATTTAATAAAATACATGAGAGGGATTTATCTGAAATCAAACAAAGTATTCCTGATGAACTATCTGGCCGTCAAAGAGAACTAATTTTTCAGTATTAAAGGAAATGTTTTGAACTATTTTATCGAGAAGGAAATTTAATGCGCTTCTGAAACTTTCAGGAAATGATACTCAATCAATCAAATATTCTAAACAGAATAGAAATTTCTTTGAACATGCTTCTCGATTTATCTTCATAAATAATAAATTTCAAAGTAAAACATAATTTCAAGCTGCATTTTTGTTAATAGTAATTAAAACAAAATGCTTACAATATATTTTTCACATTAGACAGAATAACTATAAGTACTTTGTTTGAATATTTGAGATTTAAATACAATTTATATATTTCATTTGAATTAAAATTGAGTTGAAAAATATAAATATTCAACTTACATTGTCACTTCTTACAAGTTCAGTAGCAGTGGGATTCAGTTTAAGTCAAAGAAATCCTGTTGTATTTTAGCTGATATTGAGGGAAGTGTATGGAATTATCATTCAAATATCTTCCAAAAAATTTTAAAAGTAATAAATTTGGCATTATGTAAATATATGGCTGTAATTATCTCATGCGATTTTGCTGTATATTCATTTAGTTAATTGGTCGCCGAAAATATTTTTGTATTTTTATTCTGTTTATTTTAAGTTAAACTTCAGTTTAAATTTATTTTTATATTTTAGTTTTAGTTTCATTACAAAATAAGCAAATAGGAAACATTTTATATGTTCATTGTCTCCAAATTAATTTTCAATGGGTATAAGGAGTTATAAGTTAAATTAAATAATTTTTCTTGTTTTCTTTTTCTATAATTATTAATAAAGTTAATACAACTGATAAAACATTCCTAAACATTCATGTCGCCGATGTACTGCAAATTTTATTAAAATTTTTAGTTGAAATATACTGTAATAATATAAAATGCAATAATTATAATTTTTAAAATAATTACATTTTTTTTCTAACTATAATTTAAAAAAATGTGTTGAAACCAAATTTGAGGTGTATTTTTATTTCCACCAACAGTATTTTTGCTTTAACTATCTAAAATATTTCTATGTATGAATTTTTTAGATTAATGTTTATTGTGTAAATTTATTAACTTTATTATTTTAGATAGTTTTTTCTTAAAATTTTTGCAATCCAAATAATACATTCTGAAACAAATATATTTTTAGTATTCATCGATAGATGACGCCACCATTCACTTTCACACATCCAGAGTTTATCAATAGGGAATATTTTCTTTCTTTCCTTTTTTTCTAATTAATCATTTGTAGATATGTAATCTTTATTTCTCCATTTTATGACTTTTTTCTTCTTGTCATCATCAATAAATTGGACGTATTGGGGGGGGGACTTTTCAGAAAAAAATGCTTCTATCAATGAACTAAATATTTAAAATAACAACAGATGGGTTTATGTTAATACATTTTTTTTCCTTCAAAACATTAACTAATAAAAATTATAACTATGTTTTACTTGATACAGTTAAAAATTACGAGATTGTTGTTAACGTGAAAAGAATATGCAGACTGAATTGTCGACTTTTCAATCAATATCAAGGTTTCCTTGAAAAATAATATATTATTGGGTTGTTCGGAAAGTAATTTCGTATTTTTTTGTCAAAATGAAAATAAATTTTCGTTTAATGAATAAATTATTTATTAAATTATAAAATTGCCATTCTGGTCTAATACCTTTTGCCATATTTTTGGTTGTAACATGATTACACGCTCATAAAAGTTTTGGTCTTTGCTGTAAAAAAAAAACTGGTCGAGGTGGTTTTTGGCCTCCTCATTTGAAGGAAAAATTTTGCAAATCAGTTCTGGTACTGATGTACTGTTAACACATCTTCTCCACACATATTGGCTAATTTATTTCTGGCTTGAACAGCATTTTTACCTTTTATATAGCAAAAAAGAAAAAAATGACGAAAATGCTGTTTATTGCTCTCCATATTTAAAAGGGCACCCTCCAAAAACTACTGCGAAGAATCAGCTGCACTTTTTCACACTCAAGCCTTGCTATATCAGCTCTTAAAACATAAAATGAGTTTGCGGTTTAAATATGAAATTGGGTGCGAAAAATGCAATTAAATCCTTTGTCAGGAAAAAACGAAATTACTTTCCGAACGACCCAATAATTCCTTTATAGAATTAATAATTTTATTTGTGGATGTTTTCACCTATAATGGCAGATATCTATTTGAATATTTTATTCTCAACAGTATTATTTATTATTTCGTTAATATATTAAGCTTAAATTTTCAAATAATTGTTCTCTTTAAATTCCAAACTATTATAGTCTGTTGAATTGTAAACTTTCAATATAATAATTGATTATAAATAATAATCATTAATATTTCTGTCATTAACATGCTTTTTGTATTTTTTTTTCAGGCTCTTGGAATTGTCAACTCAATCCTTTACATCTTCAGTACTTGTCTCGGTCTCCGTGCTTTGTCTCTTAAATGAAAACGATGTCTCATCACCAAAGATTGTAAATCTATCAAAGCGACGAGAGCTTCAAGATACGCCGAGTCCTGCCAAAGCAAATAATCAAAAAACTGAATCAGTAATTGAGTCACAACTCACACAGTTCGTGAAGAACGTTCATGCTACTGAGACACTTTGTTGTGATTTTTTCTTTATTTCCTATCGAGAATTTCAAATAAGATTTGTGTATAGGGCTAGAGTCATACGATATCGTAGAAAGCTTCCTTTGAATGTTTAGAATATTAGTGATATTTCTTTGAAATGTAAATATACTTCTATGTGGATTTATTACATTTTTTTTTTTAAGTTTCATGATTTTTTGTGTCATTTTTTTATTACTTACTCAGGATAAGATATGCTGATTCTGTTAGAATTTTTGTTGAATGAAACTATGTGAAGTATTTTCTTTGTTGTCATTATTTTATGTTTAGGCCGTTAATTTTTGTTAAAGCATTTTATCACAACATTGAAGTCGGTTAGCTGTATTATCATTTAAATGTTTAGAAATAAAAGCTGCAATGTTCGAATAGTTGTTTATTGTTTTTGAAGCATTATTTTCATCATTTTCAATTTAATCTCGATTTAAATTTCATATACTATTAATTGTTTTTTTTAAAAGGCTGTATAATAATTTTTTATAAGATGAATTGTCGCCTTTTGTTTGCTAAAAAATGCAACGAAATTTGAATTACAATAAATATAGATTATTTAACACTAAAAAAAACAATTAAATAACAAAATCTTTTATAAAAGGAAATTAAAATGTTGTAAATACAGAAATCTACTACTTATTGTGTCAGAATTTTGTAAAAACCTATTTTTAGATTTAAAAAAAATATTTAAAAGCATTTTCATTTTGATTCATGTCTCTTTTTGCTATTTTTCGAACAATTCGCAGTTGTCACGTGTCCAATTCTGAAGAAAATAGAAAAGTTTACAGTAGAATAAATGAGTCATTGCACAAGAATTTTATAATAAAAAATGTATTGCATTTAAAAATACCGTTATACCTAAAGCTACAATTAACAATGTACTTAATTATAAATTCTTTAATGATACAAAAGTTTGAGTAGTTATTGAATTATTTTTTCTCAGATATTTTTATAGAATATTAATGAGAAAACATTTTATACATTATTCAAACGGTCTGATTAGCATGTAAATTTCATAATAACAAAACAAAATAATTTCTGCATCCTATTTTATTTATTTTACTGCTTTTCTCTAGCACTTTTTAAATATAGAGAATATATTGCTGTGAATGAACTAAAAGCTAAAGTATAGAGTAGATAATGAAGTAAAATGAACTAAAAATTTGAATACACAGAGGAAAATGAATTGGTAATTTCAAAATAAATTGTTGTAAAATAAACTGAAAACTTAACCAAAAACGTGAATGTTCTTATTTTAATTTTCTCTGATACATTCATAATATAATACGTTTTGTCTTTAGCTTTGTCGTTTAGTGAAGAGACTATAGTACGAATTATAGAAAAGTGTTTCTTCTAGTTAATTAATTGAACCGAATTTTCAATACAGATTTACAATTTTTTTGTGAAACTCATATACCAACTTTCACTCTTCCAGCTTTTTGAAATTTAAAATTACTTTATTTGCACTTGTATGGAGAAACAAAATAATTTAACATGAAGATTTTTGGTGTTTTCGAATTTGACATATAATCAACTTTATCATAAAGATATTAAGAAAAATATACTTTTCTGAATAGTTGCAATTTTTGAGCTATCGTATTCACGTACTTACAAACAGATATGCACGCAGACAGCCACCTTTATGATTTATTTGGTCCAAATTTGGATACATATTCACATTTCTGAGGATTTTATGTTAAACTGATTATTACTCTATTACTATTAATTATTACCAATTACTCAAGACACCTTTAAGCTACCTTGTTCAGGTGCATTCCAGCGGAAACATAGATTGCAGATTTTGTTCAAAATCTATTAATTTCAGTATTTTGCAAATCCACTTTCTCCTGTTTAAGTCCAAGTTTTGAATTCTTATATTCACTGATAGACTGGCAAATACTTAAAATTCAGTGACCTGGTGGTGAGACCTCGGGTTTGGAATTGGAGAGTTTCAAGTTCGAGACCCGATTCCATCAAAGAACAACCGTGTAAAGGGGTCTGTTGCACGTTAAATCTTTCAGACAAAACGTCCTCCCGCTGGCGTGGAGAGAGGGGTGCCAACTCAGGTGTCGCCCTTATCATCTGAGAGCAGTATATTACGTTAATATACAACGTTATAATATAATAATTATATTACGTTAATATATAACGTACGCTAATATATAACTAAACTAAAACTAAACTGTGATTTATGATTTACAGAGATCCAAATCGTAAATATCAACAAAACTTCTGTGTTGATTATTTTTCTTCTAGAAAATAGAACGTTTTATTTTATTAAAACTTGAATTATGAGAAAATAAAAGTGGATCGACACTTGTTCAAATTAGCTGAACTTTGCATATTTGTAAAATTGTTACAATATACTGAATCAAAATTTAGTAAAATTATATTTTGAGAATCTTTTAACAATTATTACTCAGTAGGTGTTTTATATTATATGGAGATATAAATTTCTTTATTTATTTATGTTGGGTTAGGAAAGAAGAATGTTTCATAGAAGTAAAAAAAAATCTATATTTAAGATTAAAATTAACTTAGATGAATTTGTTCCAATATAATTAAACTTAAAATAAAATGGATTACGGTATATTATGTGGAAGATCAAAGTACATATAATGCGGTATAATATAATAGTTCAAGAATTTAATGGAAAGGAAATACTTAATACATATTCATGCAAAGAATTTTTATTAAAAAAACAATGGTTACATTTCATAAAAAACCCATATACTATCTCATAGGAGGAGTGGTGTTAATATATTTTATCATTAGATTAAATAAAAAATATTACTGATATCTTGTAATCACTTCCAAGTTAGATGAAAAGATTGATTTGTAACAACATTTGATATTTCTATGCGCAATTTTAATTTGTGATTTCTCTTATTGAAAATAATCCAATGTTCCCTTTATTAAACAAAAAATTTTGATTACTTAAAATAAACACTAAAACTCTTCATGAAATGTTTTTTATGCTAAAAATATATTTTATATTACTTGGAAGTTTGGGACACATATGAGTATGAAAATATCCGAGTAATAAAGAATTTAGTGATAACAAAATACTTTTTATGTATATATAAAAAGAATTTTTATTAAAAGACAACAATTATATTTCAAATGAGGAACGTTATTCATATTATTTATTATTAGAAAAAAATATAATTATTATTTTGAAACTAGTGAGCCCATAGATTTATAACAACATTTGACATTTCTTTGAATAATTGTGCTTTATGCTTTAAATAATTTTTTCTAAAGAAAATTTAATACTTCATCAATTAAAATGCAAATTTTGATTACTTAAAATAAGACATAAAATTCAATAAAAATGATTTTTTTAACTATATAAATAATTTATGCTTGGCTACATATTTCATTTGGAAAATATATTTTAACCATAAATTTATAGTTCCCCAAGTATACGAATTCAACTTCTCGCATTCATTATTATCAATTAATTAATTAATATAAAGAATAATATTACAAAATGGATTCAAAATTGTTGATTTGTATAGAGTGATGCATAACTTTTCATATAAGTTTACTAAATTAATGCATAAAAAGGACTCAAAAATATACAAAAATGGGTTCTGTTATAAAAAGTATATTTTTATGAATAAAAAAAGTATTTTGATATTATAAGTTTGTTCATTTTGAATTTTAGAATAATTTTTTATGATAATTAGATTAGATATATAATGAGAAATGAAAAGTTTCTTTCATTTTTAGCTGTTATATACAAATTCTTTTGAATGCTTATGATTAAAATTGATTAAAAAATGTTTTGCTTTCTTCATTCATTGGATGAATATGCAATGAAAATTACATTTTTAAAATTCTTATAAATATGTTTTTATAGTGAAGGAATAATAAAATGAATTTAACGAAAACAATATTAGAACTATTTTATCATTTTTAATTTTTTGCATACAATTTTTAAAGATCTTTTTGAATTTACTGTTTCTTTTCTTGTCTATGCAAAATTACGCCTATTATTTATTTTGTAAAACTATTTATTACTATTATTTACTATTATTTATTTTGTTTGTATGAATTAGTTTATATGTATGGCATGATGGTTAAGAAATCTTAGCCAAATTCTAAAAGTCATATTTAACTACTATTCTTTGTATTATTCTTTGTAAGGGAATATTAGAAAGAATAGTATGTAAAAAAAGCTTTAGTGCAAATATTCTTAAACTGTAAATTAGCTTCCAATCATTTTATGACATTTAAGTAACTTTAGATAATTTGAAACAGCTCATTTCTATAAAATTGGCATGATTTATGTTTTTTTTTAAATGCAATGTATTCGTCTAGATTCGAAAAAATTGCGAATTCTTAATACAATAATGACACAAAGAGATTATAAAAAATATCACATTTTATTTATCTTCTCCCCAAATTTAACAGATGATAAATGTCAGAAAATTTTTGAAACAGAAGTTTTGGCCTGATGATCATCTGAATTGCCCAAACCATCCACTTTGCCAAGAAGTTTCCAGAGATCTGAATTCGTTCTTTGAAGCTGCGAGAGAAAAAAAATACAATTAAAATATAAAGGAATAAGTTGAAAACTATGTATTTAAAACAATTTTCGGAACCTATGTGCAACTGCAGTAAGTATGTTATTAACAAAATCAAACTTTGAAAATGGTATATGATATTTTATTTATTTTATAAGTTTTTCAAGTCTACAGAAATAAGCTTAAAATGCATAGGAAAATTATTAATAAACGTAAATTTAAATGAATTTTATACTTTGGTTAAAATTAAATAAGTAAAATTATAGTTTAACATTATAAATTTTAGAAATTTTCTTTCTCCATTAAAAAATTATCGTAAAATATATCATTAATTAATTATTAAATTATTGAAAATAAGGATTTAACATATATCGCTGCATACGGTGTTAATTAGGAAAGATTTTCTTTGACTTTGAGAAAATATAGTAAAAAGTAATTAAAAATTCAAATGTAATTTATTTTTTTCAAATTAAAAATTTTTGTAAAATTTATTTAATTCCTTATTCAATTAATTGCACTTCTGAGATTATATTCAATCTTAATTTATAAAATAACTTTTCTTCTAAATTAGATAAAGAAAGGGATACCATATGGCTATATTATGATTATCCTCCTCAGATTTTTGCTTTTGATGTATAAATATCTTAAATTAATTTCCAATTATTATTTTTTAAATAATCCATGAAAAATATCTGGTTATAAAAAATTGAAATGATTCGAAATTGATTATGCACTATTGCTCAAGAGGAAAAGGCAAATATGTTTGAAACTCCTAAAAATAGCTCAGGCAACTATTCAAAATAAATAAATGTAGTAAAAGCTAAATTCAATAAACTTTCTTTTTATGGAAAAAATTATAAAGCAATAGTATTGATTTATAATTAATTAATTAATTATAAAGTAAAGTAAATGTAATTTAAGACTTGTTGCCTTGGATTATAGTAGACTTTGTTTACACAAATAATATATGAGATATGTTCAAGAAAAAGGTTTAAGCAATATGACACTAATTAATTTTTATTTTTAAAAAAAGCTTGTTTTGTGGCGGATGCAAATTTAAATTGTAACTATTTGTATTTTAAAAAATATTAAAAAAGAGGACTTTTTTCTGTCCTTGTTTTCCTAAATTTTTTTAAATAATAAAATTAACTGTTCTTTCAGTTAACTATTTTATAGATTTAATTTTTATACTATCATTTCTGAAAGTTATGAATATTATATCATATTCTAGTTTATGTCTTAATCGCAGTAGATAAATCAAAATACATTTAAATTTGCATTGTCTTAAATTAAATTTTCATTATATTTAGGTCTAAGCAATAAATAAATTTAGATTAATTCACAAAATAGATTTAAAATAGCGTAAATTAAAATAATTAATTATAATAATTCAATAGCAGTTTGTACATGAAAAAAATGACTATCAATTAACAGAATTTAAGCAATTACTATTAAGAGAATTTTTGAAATATATTTTCAAAATATTTAAAATCAAATATTTAATTTTATGTTTAAATTAAAAACCTTTTAAAGGTTAACATTGGATGATAAAGATATCAATACTTTTAAATTAAGGTTTGAAGGCTAAGGCTAATAATATTAACCTAAGGCTTCTAGCCAAATTAAATTATCTGAAAATCTTTGATTTAGGTAAATAGATAAGACAACTTAATATGTAAATTACCATTTGTTGATATGACGTCGAAAATTTAATGATGCCCATGGTGACCATGATGGTGATGATGTCCATGGTGTTCCATGTGGAAATAGCGCTCACTGTGTCCGTGTCCTCCATGATGGTGGTGGCCATGATGATGATGGGGATGATGCTCGATGGACACCTTGTATCCATGATGATCAACGTACCCATGGAAACCGTGTCCGTGAATATGATCAGCGGTCACAAGAGCGGCCATGACGACGGCGACGAAAGCGAAGATCTGGAGGAGGTAGGGGTTAGGAGAAAAAATGCATCGTATAAAAACAGGTGTCAATTTAAGCAACTGTTTTAAATAAGGTTTAGGTATGAAATTACGACAATTGTTTGAATTTAAAACATCTATCTGAATGAAAATAAAAATTTATAATGAACAAAAATCATCTACTTGTATATTGGTAATAATTTTACTGGATTCGGTATTCAAAATAGCTAGATTATGCACTGACAGTTTTTGTAGATAGACATTTTAGAGTGGATATGTAGTATTAATAGGAAAAAGCTGTACATTTTCTATTTGAAATAAGAATAGAAAAAATTTGGAAGAAAATTAAGTGTACTTTTTTTTCTAACAATATCACATTTGTCATGTTCAGTTATTAATTGTTAATGCATTTTTTTTGGAATTACTGAGAAATATTAATCTCAATATTTTGTTGCAAATTTAAAGAATTATATTTTCTATGAAATACATTATTTTTTAATTTTCCATTTAAAAAAATTCCAGGCCATTTCATAAAATTAATTCAAATCAACTTACAAGCGATGCATTAAGTTTGTTAGATAAATTAATGAACTGAGAAAAACAATCATAAACTGACTTTAAAATCTTGAATACATTTAAAAGCTGTTTTCTTATTAATAAAGTTTAAAAAGTTAAAAGTTTCATATTAATAAAATTATTAAACGTTTTTACAACTTAATAATATAATTAAAATACAGTTTGCTTGCTGAAAATTTAAATTTAGATAGTTTTTACCGAGTCATAAGATTAAAATGGAGATAAAAATGACAAATAAAATAGCATTCTACATCCTAGAACAAGCCTTCCCTATTAGTATTCAAAAGAAGATGTTGATAAGGTTCAATGGTATATTACTTCAATTTGTGGTGCATGAAAAGACAAACCGCTTATGTTTATAAATATTCCAGAAGAAAACTAAATAAACAGTTTGAATGTGGATAATCAAATTTTTCTGTTAAATTTGAAAAAAAAAAAAAAACGAATCATCAACTGAATATAAAATACTGAATACTTAAAAAAAATTATTAACTATTCTCATACTGATAAAATTTATAAAACATTTTTATAAATGGATAGCAGAAAGAAAAACAATCCATTTTCCTGCTAAAAAATTAAATCTAGATATTTTTTACTGAATTTTAAAATAATATGATAAAAATGGCAAATAATATAATAATCTATATCCTAGAGCAAGCCCTCACAATTCATATACTAAAGAAATCATTGATAATTGACATATTGCTTTAATTAGTACATTGGTTCATCAAAGATAAGTGGCTTTGGGTCTAATATAGCTTGGAATTAAAAAAAGAATAAATAAACAATCTAAATGCAAATAATAATCTGAATTCGGTTGATAAAGTCCGTATAAGCAACCGTGAAATCAAGAAAACCGTGGGAAATAGTCAAGTAATATTCGAAAACCCGTGCCAATGTCCCACAATCTACAAAATGGATTATCTATAGAAAAGGCTTACCACCAACTTGTTCATGTTTTCTGAAGTTTTAAAGAGTAAGGCAATTCCAATCGGAAATAATCCAAAATAAGACAATTGTCAATTGATGACAATCGTGTGTTTACAAAGCGCTTTTATACCAATCGTAAAATGCTCTACATTTTGACTCGTCACAGTTTAGTAGTTTTTACGCTCGTTTCCTGTCAAAGGTGTCAACTCGCGAAGAATTTTGAAAAATGCATATCGGCATCAGGCCGTACCGCGCGCCCGTCTCGTGCGGGGTGGAGACAAAAAGAAAACATTCTCCATTAATCGGGGACTCAGTGGATTTAGTGACCCGGAAGGCATTTGAAGGCTCCCCAGCCGGAAACGGGGAGTTTGCTTCGATTGAGGAAAACAAAAGAAAAAAGTCGTTTAATGGAGAGTAGAGAATTGTCTCGAAGGTTGAATTAAGTTGATCTGGTACGTGAGAATAACTATGAGTAGAGATTTAGTAAAGAAAACACTTTTGGCTGCTTCAGATTAGTTGAATCTTCTGCCTTTAAATTAATGCAAACACGCATATGACAATTCTTGTAAAACCTGCTTGAAGAGTTTATAAAAGAGATTATCATCTAATGAAAATCACCAACTCAATGTTTTTAAAACTCAGTTAAATAATAGTTTCGAATTTCTCTCTGCCCTTAATTTTCATTTGATATAATTAATTATCATTCTCATTGATGTCAACAAAAAATAAATTTTGAAATTAAAGGCCAATGTAAAGCTGTATTTTTGTTTACAATGCAAGCTGTAAAATACGTATTATGTGCAGCAATTGTACTTAAAATAAACTAATTTTTTGGGCTTAAGATATGAATAAAATCATTGAAAATTTAAAATCCAATTTAACCAACTAACTGTTTCAGGCTATTCGGAAAATGCGTATCTAAATTGTCATACATATATATAACAAATAATTAATTATAAATTTAATAATTGTGATTGAATAAATTCATCAGAACTCAAAATATTGTATGTTTTCCAGGAATAGTAAGCTCGTGAAACACATTTAACTAGTTAAGTCTTGTCTTTGATGTAACTCGATCTGAAATTTGGAAAATAATTGATAAGGATTTCAATTTATCATTTAAGAGATAAATATCTTTATTGTATTAATGTTTTAATGATATTTAATAATCTCAAAGTATATTTAGCATTCAAATAGTATCACATGTATGACAATTATTAGCTGTGTTTGAAACTAAATGTAAAAATTTTGGAATGATCTTTCCTTTAAAATATTTTAAGATTATCGTTTTTTATAAACCATATAAAACTTGACAAGAAATATATAAAATAAGCTGTTGAAAATAATATCTAGTCTATTAAAATATATGCAAAAATAACTGGTCTATTAAAAAAAACTGAAGATATATATCTATACTTATAATAAAGCTCAATGTGTGTGTGTGTGTTGGCGCTCTACAGGCCAGACCGTTGGACCTACAGCTACCACATTTGGTACATGTATACCTTGGAGGTCGGGAATGTGCATCTCGGAGCCCTTTTTTCGAATTTTTAATTAGAATTTGAATTAATTAAAATTTAAGCGAAATTTCGATGTTTTTCCGCTATAACTTCCGAAAATATTATCACACAAACATGATTTTTATATCAATTTAAAGATAAAAAAAATTAGCTTTCTAATAGTATCAGGTTTTTTAATTTATAACGTAAGCTTCTAGTTTTAACGAATTTTTAAAGAAATATTTTAACCATGTTTTTATCACGTGATTGGATAAAATAAAAGAATGCCGGAAGTTCGAATAAAAAAATACTATCATCGTAAAATAAATCTAAAGAAATGTAATTTTTAACACGTGACTGGATGAAATAAAAGAAATATAAAATGTGATATTTTCTAAAAAATAAATGCAAAAAAGGATTCTATGATCGTTTGCAATATCCAAATAATTAATTCAATAAATCTTCTTTACGGTAAACCTCATCGAATTTAGACAGGATATGCATAGGAATCCCGACTTAATGGCATATTTCTATTATCGTTTGCAATATCTGTATCATTAATTCAATTTTTTTTTCATCATAAAATGTAATAGTTTCTTAAGAAATAAATGCAAAGCTAAGGTTTCTATAATCGTTTGCAACATCTAAATCATTTATTCAATAATTTTTTTCCCATTTTTCGCTTTTAAAAAAACATTTAATATTTTGGCAACAACACCGAAATAAACAGTTTTAATATTTTGAACTTTCCATATAGACATAACCGATAAATTATTAGAGCATTAAACTCAAAAAGTTTTTCTTAATAAAGTTACCGACTCTTTAGATACTAATAACTGAATTTTTAAATTTTAACTATTTCTTAAATTTTGTACTGATTTTAAAGAAAAAATAACACTTATTTTTTTTATCTATACTTATAATAATGCTCAATGTGTGTGTGTTGGCGCTCTACGGGCCAGACCGTGGGATCTACAGCTACCAAATTTGGTGCATGTATATTCTGGGGGTCGGGAATGTGCACCTCAGAGCAAGTTCTTTTATTTTTAAATTAGAATTTGAATTAATTAAAAATTAAGCGAAATTTCAACATTTTTCCGCTATAACTTCCAAAAATATTATCGCACAAACATGATTTTTACATCAAGTTAAAGATTTTAAAAAACTAGCTTTCTAATGGTATCGATGTTTTAACATATAACTTAAACTTCTATTTTAAACAAATTGTTGAAGAAATGTTTTAACCATATTTTCAACAATAAATTTCGGATAAAACAATAAAATTTAATCTGTGAGAGCAAGGGAAATCCAAGGGAAAAAATTAGGTTTTTTCACCGTGTTGCCATCATTTTGACGGAAGTTCAAATAAAAAAACAAAAAAAAAAAACTATCATCGCAAATTAAATCTGAAGAAATGCACCTTTTAGCACGTGATTGGATAAAATAAAATAAATATAGAATGTGATATTTTCTTTAAAAAATGCAAGGCAAAGGATTCTATGATCGCTTGCAATATTTAAATCATTAATTGAATAAATTATCTTTATTTATACAGGATTGAATTTATAAAGGATATGCATTCAAATTCCGGTCCAATGGCCAATTTTTAAAACATTATTAATAGATATATATTGTTTAATATTATTCATTTGATCTAAATGAAGTAAATAATTACATTTTATGTAGCTTGAGTCAAACAATGCATTTATGAATAATGAGTTTTAGATTTCTTCTTACTTTGCTCTGTCAGCCATATTTTACAAAATATTTTTATTAATATTTTAAATAAAAGTTGCTACATCAATCAGTCTTCTAAATCAATCATTAAAACTGACTGATTTATGAAATTAAAGAATATTATTAGGAAAACGTGTTCTTTTAGAACTTTTCATCATTGTCCATCATATTAAAGAAAATATTAATTTCAGGCCAATCAATGCCCGGAATTACTTCAAAACTAATGAATATGTGATTTAATTGAAAATTTTAGAATGCATTGCTCATGGTGAACTAGCTGGTCGCCAAAGGCGGCTAGTTTACTATATTTCCTTACTATACTCATTACTATAGTTCCAAAGAACTGCATCTTTGCAACTTTATTGCCGAGCAGATCATCTGATATTTCTTTGATTTTTGGAATTCTCAAGTAAGATCATTCATTAACATTTATCGAACTGAAACCGTTAATTAGATTTATAAGCTAATGAATCCACTATGCTTGCTTATTGACCCATAAATATTCAGTGAAGAATCATTTTGACGGCTTTTTTTTATTTCATTCAAAGGAATCCGTTTGTGGTTGACTGATTAAACTTGTTGATCTGTAGAGAAATTTTTTTTTCTGTCTCTCTTTTCTTGTATATGAAAAATAAAAAGTAAAAATTATGGTAATTGTCAAAATTTTGAATTCGAGATTTCAATGAATTTGTTTGTTTCAGACTTCCCTGATTCAGAAAAACACATTTTTGGCATTATTTCTGTCTCTCTGTAAACACAGTAACTCAAAAACGCTTTGAGAAAGACGTCTGAAATCTAGCATATAGAATTTGAAGGTTTCCGTCAAATATTAATCAAATCCATTCATAGAAGGTCTGTTTGGCTGTTAGAATATGTGAACTTATATTCTAACTGTGGATGAATATAAGTGTGAATATATTCTAACAGCAACAACGAAATGATAAAAGGAGTAAATTTTGGTACATTATTTAATACCAGTAGTTATCATTTTGAACTAAATCGTTGAATTGAAACATTGACCATCAGTCAGTCTATGTTTTTGAAAATGGAATACTTGAATACCTTGAAAACGCAATTTGGTATGTTTTCTTGTGATTACAATTACAGTTCCGTGCCAATTTTAAGTGTCATTTGGCAGCCCAAGAAACATCCAATACATGTATTATGAAGATAGATTTAATAAAAATGCCAAATATACGTCAAAAATCTATATTTCGGAACTATCTTTTAGAAATACCATGCAAGGTATTTGTCGCCTTACCCTAAATTCTCAATTTTTATACGGAGAAAAGGGAATAAGATATTTCTTAGAGAGATGCCAGATAGTTTTGAGAAAAACCACTCAGCTGATATAATAATGTCTTTGAACAAGTTTCTATACCAATAAGATTCAATGCTATGCCCGTTTTGTAACAGTAATATCATTTAAAAAAATTTCATTTTATGTTATGCGAAGCTGAACTTATCATTTAGATTGCAAAATTCAAATATGAAGTGCATCACAGAAAATATGCAAAGTAAAATGAAAGATGTATTACATGATGGAAAGATGTGACATGTATGCAAAGTGATTGAAATATTCAGCTGAAAATAGCTCGAATTAATAAACAGTGAAGGCATTAAACTTAAATAAATTATAAAGATAATTGAACAGCTTTAGAACATTAACGAGGATCTTATGGTTAAATACAGTAATAATATGGTTAAACTACAGATCCCTTTAAACTACAGTAATAAAAATCATGCTTTTACAGTTTTGAGAATAGACATTTATGAATTACTGACATATTAACTGATAGACATTAATGAATTACGGGCTTATTACTTTAAAGACTTTCATGAACTACTGACTTATTACTTTATAGACTTTTGTGAATTATTGAATTATTACTTTATAGACTTTTATGAATTTGGGGAATTTTTTAAAATTTAATATTATCCCACAGAGATATTGTTGATATATTGCGATGAATTAATTTTATGTTCATGGACTTGATTTTTTTCAAGAACTCAATGTAGTTTTTGGCCAGGACATTTTCTTCTTTATTTCGATATCAAAAAGAATCAACGGGATTGGCCGCCTCTACAAAATTTTCTCACATACTCTCCAATAAACATACTTGTGCATTATTAACAGCATACAATTGGTAAACAATAATTATAAAATTATTTTATATTAGGCTGTAATAGTAATAATCAACATGCAATTTATTACATTACTGACATGAAATTATACAAAAATCGAATATATATTTTGGATATATTTGATTGACCTATTAAAACTTAAATTGAACGCATACATGATCACATACTGATTACACTATCGTATTTTCATTGCATGCGAAAGTACAGATCGACTGGTAGGTAGGCCATTCTCAAGATTGGTTTCAAATTTGATAAGGATGCACATTTTAAATGTTAAATCTGTGCACAAGATTTTACCTTTCTAACTCTTTTCGTTTTGCAGTTTTCGTGTTAACCTATATTCCGACAATCGAACCGACTTCCTGTGAACGGAGTTTGCTCAAAATTTCTATAAATACCATATAGCAAATATCCGCCAATTTCAAAATACTTTTGATTTGTGACGTTCACGGAGATAATGTCAAAAATTTGTTTTTCGAAATCAGGGATGTTTGAAACAAGATGTGTCAAAATCTCGAGCTTGAATTTTTTAGTGATTAAAATTTTTCTCTTAGTATACTTCGTATGCGAGAAATTAACACTTAATCAAACATTTATTTTTTGGTTCTAGAGGGAAAAAAACTGTGTAATTTGTTGATTTAATTTGCTTAAAGTTTCAAACTGGCAAGTTTAAATATATCACGGAGTTTTTAAATTCCGTGATAAATCTGTGATCCGTTTTTTAATACAGGTTATAGAAAGAGGAAAAAATATCGACTGTTACGAATTTCTTCCCAATCTTTTTAGCCAGAGTTTCGATTTCGGAACTAGGAAATTAAGACATAGTTTCATTAAATCTATCGAATAAAACTTACTTAATCGGTTCTGTTACATCTATCAGATAAAACTTTTCATAGCTGTTTTGTGTTGATAAAGTTTATAGAAGTTAATATCCAAATTGATGTAACTCTCATTATGGCGCAAAGTTACAAATTTCATCCTATGAAAAGTTCTTTTGCAGCCTTAAAACAGAATATTTATTCTAAGTCGATATGTAAATATTTGTATATCAACACATTGCATAGAATGTACAGTAAGCATGATTTTTGGTTTTCAAAACAATGTAACAAGTAACATTGTGATAACGAAGTATTTTTTAATCTGTCTTCACTAATGATAAATTGCCCATCATGGGACAACATTATACCGCTTTAAAATGAGATGTTAATCCTATATTTCAGTTCCAAATCAATATGCATAAATTTGTGCATCAGCGCTTTTCGTAAAATATATATCATAATACTAGCTGCCAAATAGAATGTTGTTTCTTATGGCATTTGCCGCGGACAAGCCCGATGTTACGGAGACAGCCATTTAAGTCGATAGAGAGCGTCTCTTATTTTAGTACTAGGCCATGAACTATAGACCACGAATACGACTTTGACACTCAGGCATTACTCAATATGCTGGCACAACCCCCTATTACAAGGAGGGCACATCTCACAGATAGAACAATCATGCCCAAACCAGGACTCGAACCCCGGACTCCCAAATCGCAGAAAAGGCGTACGGTCCCTATGCTAGGACGCTTTGTTATCATCAGAACCGCAACTAATAAGATTGTGATAACGAAATTGCATTTGCATTTACCAATATTTTCACAGAGATGATAGATGGAATTTTTTCGCAAAATTCAAAAACAATAATTTTAGTTGAAAAGAAAATTAATTTTTAATTACATTCAAGCTATAAAGAAAGAATAACAGCATATTCCTTTCATTTTACCTATTATACCTTTTCATGAAGGTATATTTTATTTGTATTACCAAAATTCAACAATCATGTTTGGTTCAACTAGTAAAAATTATATACTATTAGACAGAAGTGTGAATAATGTATTTTAAATGGAGTGATTAATAGTGCAAAACAACTATCTTTGTGCAAGAAAAACTGAAAAACTAAACAGTAGTTTTGCATATTAATCATTGTAATCATTTTCAAAAGAAACTCTTCCTTCTGAACAAATAGGTTAATATTCGCATTCATTTAATTTTTTATAATGAATTCTAAATGGTTTTCTAACGATTTTTGTTTCATCACTCAAGTTTTGCAAGTTTCAGGATATAACTATAAAATTATAATAATCAGCGTTTTATAAAATGGTGTTTGACCGAATTAGTTTTGTCTATTCAGTAGTTATGTAGGGAAATAGAAAAATGACGTACTTTTATTTACACAAACCAGATTTATACTTCATCAGCATCATTTCCTTTTAACAGAACCACTTATAATGTCATGGTTTTGTAGCAGTATCATTATCTTCGATTCACAATAACATAAATCGTCAACAATGCGTAATTATAACTGATTTGTGCGTCATTGATTAAATTTTTTACAATTTCATTCATTGATTTCTTTCTTTATTAAAAGGGGGGGGGAATATTGCTTAGTCCTTTTCTAAAAGCAAGAATTTTGAATTTTCAAAAGTTGAGACAGGACATTGCTTTCATGATTTATTTTCTCATATTTTCAAAATCCCTTACAGATTAACAGCTATAATTGATGGACTGGTTCATCTATATAAATAAAAAATGAATGTTTGTATGTATGTCTCTTATGATTTCTTAAACCGTTTGACCGATTGCGATGAAACTTGGTCAGCTTATTGCTTACATTTATGGGATGGTTATAGGCATACTGCAATTATCTAAAATAAAAAATAAAAATTCGGATCTCAACCGCATTTATTTACCAAGGATAAATCTCCAAATAGCTCACCGAGAAAACACAATAGATTCAGAAAAAATGCTAAATTCAAGTTAAAGGTCAATATTGTATAGATATTGAACACAAATATCATGCAAGGCATTCTAAGAGGTAACTTTATTACGGACAATGCGAGAAAATTTTAGGGAGACCAATCCCGAGAGTTTTAAAATGTTAGCATTTTAACAGTAACTTTCAAAAATATTACAGCACAAATAATTTTGCACCATCTTAGTTTTCAAAAAATTATCTTTTCAACTATATTAACGATTTTATAGTATAAATATATTTTCTATGTTTACTGAATTTTGAAAGAAAATATTTTAATCACATTTTCTAAAATTAAACTTGAGAATTCCGAACGAATATGCAATAAATGGTTTCAATGAGATGGATGGAAGAGAGCAATAGAGGAATGGAAGAGATGCAATAAATGGTTTCTTTCATTACCATTCTGAAAGAACACCAGCTTTACAATTCTAAAAGGAAACACAAATCTACGTACAAAAGGATACTCGTTCATATTTTATGTACTGTTGTACCGTTCGTCGTATGTCGATAAAACATAGCTAAATTATTGATTGATTGCACTTTTTATTATTTTTTCAGCGGCAGCGATGCTCCGGGTACCAGCTGCTATGCAAATATAAATCCTAGCAAACTTTATATTCTAAAATTTAGAAGGCCTTGAAAACGTTTTGAATTTTTTATGGTTCTGTTTTCAAAATAACTTTCATTTTTTTATACATGATATACTGAAACGAGTTCTCTTATGGATAATCCGTTTCATAATTTCAATTTGTTGCAAAAATTTTCTGCTTAAAATTTTTTTATAAAGAGATAAAATTAAAGTAAGTTAAATATATTGGGTTTCAGAAATTCGGAAAGGGAAAGGAGGTGTGTGAAACCTGTACTCTGAAGAGCTCCATCAGAACTTAATCTGACCCTAATGTACTGTTGTGCCTGATTATGTAATGAAGTATATAATATATATAATATAATAAATACTAATTTAGATTAATTAGTGGCCTTTACGCCTTTGGTTGTATTTTAACATTTTTAGATTCTTAAAAGAAAGAAAGATTTACTCGGAATGATAAAAAAGCTAATTTTGTCTCGAATGCTAACTATGTAACTGTAGAATGGTAACTATATAACTGTAGAATGATAACTACGAAAAGACACAATGCCAAAAAGAAGATAAATTACACGTAATGCTTTCTGCAATTAATTATTATATTATACGCAATGTATGGATTGCAGTTGGATTCTTTAACAGTACCTCACACTCATCCGAATAAATTGCGTTGGTTTTTGCTTTGTGTCGACTTTTTTTCATGATAATTCAATTTGAATCAAAAATTATAAATTCTACTTAGGCTTTTAATAATGAGTTCTAAATTCATAATTTTTAGCTGTTTTCTAAATGCAAACTATCTCCCTTAAAATCTCCCTAGATATCTCTAAAGAGAACTAAACCTTTTGAATTCCTTCAATAAAATGAGTCTTAATAAAGTACTATAAAATTTGACTGCATTACCATTAACTGGGACAACTTTTGCCACAGTTTTCTTTTTCTTCTATTACTTTGTGAACTATTAATATATAAAAATATTTCAAAATTAATAT